>WOVY01002630.1:0-14184 GCA_013436015.1 Rhipicephalus annulatus | reverse complement strand
TTTTTTTTAACAGGGCTCGCACGCATTGAGCCACACAGCTGCTTGAAACTTCGTAGCAAACTGACACTAGGCAGGCTTGTTATGGGGAAAGCAATCTCGTTAATATGAGTAATAAAGCGTTTTAGAACAGCGAAGGAACAACGAGGCGTCATACAATGTGAATTGTGTAACGAGTGGGTCGTCGGATGCTCCAACCCATCCCAAAAGCCTGAGCCGTAATTATTCATCGTCGTCAGCCACAGCATCAAAATTAGCACAAAATTCATTGCGCGTGTATAACGGGCACCATGCTCCTCCAAAGAATGACGAAGAACGGTATGGTGAATGCTGCCCTATGACACAAAACTTATAACTTATGGGGTAGTGGGTACCACGCAAGTATTCTTGTGGCAGTTACCCAAAGAATGTCAAAATAGAGGCTCTAGAAAAGCCGCCCTTCCAGCTTTCGCTGCGAGTGTGCAGCGCGTTCCGCGCAAGCCTGGCGTTATTTTCTTTTTACGGTACATAAAATATCTTGATATCACTATAAGATAGCGAACACATTAAAATAAAGGGAAAAGAAAAGTTCATCTTCTTGTAAAAGCAGAAAAGTAGACGTTACCGGAAGCATCTTTTTTTTTCGCATTTCGTAGCGATGTCATGCGTTCTGTTTGGCCTCCGCGATCTACTGTTGTGTCACTGCAGTCGTATCCACATTGCGTCAGCGAAACTGGTCACATGTGCAGTACGATATGCTTACATGCATGCATCTGACTTCCGTCATCTGCCAGTACGCGCTAGACCGAAGTTTCAGAGCGTAGCCTCGCATTTATTTTGAGAGAGGAAGACAGGTTGTCTAATCAGAAGACGACCTTGGATCGACTGCATGTTCCTAGACACCTGTGACTGATTCGTGCCCATGACAGCTGTCACAAGCACGTAAAACTACTCCTGTGCATCTAGAAATTAGCATATGCTCCCTTCAGACGTACAAGGAGTATATGAGGCATTTTCTCTCGGCAACGCGTGGTAACCTGCCTCCACAAGTACAAGTGCTGCATACAAACAAAAAATGCAAATACGCCTACGATTAAATGGAAGGTGGTCTTTGTGGAACCTTGCGCAATTCGGGAAGCATTTTGTGATCCTTGGCACGCGTCAGCTCTGCGTAGCATAGGCACCTGTCTTTATTTCTGAAACGCCACCATAACTTGCGTTTGGACATTTTATTTATTTCTTATTTCCTTTTTTTACATTACCTCTTATTCATTCATTCCACGGTATCTTCGCTTGAACATCTTCGATGACACATTCCTGCCTCCTCGTAAGAGTTCTGGTGTCGGTTTTCCTCTTCCTTGAGACATCAATCTTCATCCAGCTGATGCAGAGTCCGTCCCATCTCATTACGTAATCGAAAATCCTGCCAGTCTCGCCTATTAAGCCCTCGATGCCATTTGTGGCGTGGGACACCTCTTCCGCCATGCAAACTTAATGTATACGATTTTTTTTTCGTACTCGTAAATTTTCCTGTCGAACCACATGCCCAACCTTGACTAAGATGTATACGAGAAACTTTACCGAGAGATACTTCTTCGAAAGTGTCACAACTGTTGTATTAGGTACGAAACCAATAAACATAATCTGCAGAATCCACGAACCAATCAGCCGAGCTGTGAAACAGAAGTGCCATTTTCAGCCACTGATGCCAATCAATGTGTTTGCCAAACCTTTTTGCGGCGTATGGTTCAGCGTTCGCTTAAAAAATAGTTTACGAAGTTTCACGACGTGAAGCACAGGCACTCTTTTTGAAGAATCAGGCTGTGTTTGAGTTCCTTTTAAGACAAACTTACAAAATCATTACTTCAAATTGAGTGTTTATTTAACCAACCCTTATTAGGCAGCCATTAAAAGTTCTTATTCACGACGTTCACATTGTGTAGCATCAAAGTGATGGATTAACGTCGTCCGTGACCATAGAGCGAAACTTTACGAAAGTCTGCATCAACAGACTTCATGAAGGTTTTGTTAAAGTGATAAACCGATCGACAAAGTGAAGCAAAAAGCTTAAAGATGAGAAGTAGCGTTATATTCGTGAAACCAGAGAAACTAATCGACAACTGTCGAGATTTCCTTTCTTTTTTTCCTTCGTGGGGCATTATAAAAAGCAGTGCTATAGATGGAAATGACATTGCTGATTTGTTATGAAACACATGTACGTAAATACTGTTAAAGTGTATCAGTGCAGTGGTCTTGTCGCCCGTGTGCTCAGATTTGTGTGCACGTTAAAGAACCCCAGGTGGTCGAAATTTCCGGAGCCCTCAACTACGGCGTCTCTGATGAACATATGGTGGTTTTAGAATGTTGAACCCCATATATCAATCGAGACACTCGTTCTTCAATTACTTTGTGTTTCAGTCGATTGCCCCACCCCCCGCCTATTATTCAAGAATACTGTTTTACGGAGAGCTGTTAACATAATTTCTGGTTGGGTACATTGTCATTTCTTACTGTGAATGACCTGAATCGCGACGTAACACGCGTCGAAACATTTACTTCATTATCATCGAGAGTTCGAACGCTGACTCGAACATTCCATTTTCAACAGAAGTGAATGACCCCCCCCCCAAAATAATGAATAAAAAAAACGCAGGAACATTAAGAGTATTGTTCTCGCTAGAGGACATGTTTGCTAAATATACGACAAAAATAAAATCGAATGGAATGACGACAAATGGGGCAGTATATCGCCGCCGGTTCTGTCGCGTACGCAGCTTCCCTTTTCCTCGTGGTATTTGCAGTAAATGTGTCCTTCGATGCGGAAACTGCTCTACACACACATGGGTGTACTTAATTACGCCAAACTGGCATTGCTACATAGGACGATTTTCACAGGTTTCCTTATCAACACTGTTACGAGCCGCGTCGGTGGCCGCAGCGGACCCAGTAGGTAGCATGGAGCTGGGTGGTGGTCGTCATTCCGCAGGCCATGGGGACGTTCAGAACCCTCGAGAGCTGAGGCAGAGGGACAGTCGTAAAGGAAAACTTAACAAGACGTTTATTTGCAACATGTTGGACAGTAACGTCCGAACGACGACTCTTCTCGCGACACTCTCCTGTTTTCTTCTCGCGGGCTGCTCCCCGCTGCCTCGCCGTGCAGTTCCGAAGATATAGGCGGAATGTCTCTTCGGGGAACCAACCACTCATGGAGAGCACAACACAAGTGTCCCTTCACACACGTGGCAGATGCACGTGGCACACGCGCGGGGACTCGGAAGCGACCACGCAGGAGAAATTCACGGCAGTCCCTCCTGTAGCACACAACCGGCCTTCCGCACATTCCAGAGGGGCCCGCCCGTAGCCACTGCCCCGCAGGCAAAGCGCACAGAGCCGGTGCAGGTGACAACCCGCCCCCACACAGAATGTCCGAGATGACGGGAAGGCACGCTAGGGGGCATCCGGCCCAAGGACTTCGTTACTGCTTTGTAACAACACTAATAGACTGCATCAAAAAGAATATCATCTAAAATGTGGTTTCGACGTGATGACGGGGTCATTAATGTGTCTTTTCTGCTGTCTTGTATGTATGTACGTATGTATGTATGTATGTATGTATGTATGTATGTATGTATGTATGCATGTACGTATGTATGTATGTATGTATGTATGTATGTATGTATGTATGTATGTACGTATGTATGTACGTATGTATGTATGTATGTATGTATGTATGTATGTATGTATGTATGTATGTATGTATGTGTATGTGTACGCGTGTATGTGTGTGTGTGTGTGTGTGTGTGTGTGTGTGCGTGCGTGCATGCCTTTAAGGACGCATAGACGGGTTCAATAGAATGATTGAGAGAGAAGCCTCGTTCAGTGATGGATGGCTTGATCACTCTGTTCAAGCTTGCTTCCTTGACCTCTGGGGCGAACGCACCCCCACCAATTGTTTTCTGTAGAGGCACGCTGGGTATGCCCGTATATCAGGGGCAAAAACACCACCCGCACACGCTGGGGGATTCTCCCTGCATTGACATTGGCAATGACCCATGGCATCGGAAAACTACCGGCATGCGTGGCGACGCCCGAGGAAACAGAAATAATAAAGAATAAAGCGGAACAAAAGCCCGCGTTGCCTTCGCACGACGGCCTTGCCCACGACGCCGGGACCCTAAATACCAGTGCAGACAGACAGAAAAACCGGCGGTCAACGAAGCAGAGCCGAACGGCCGAAAACAACAGGACGATGAAATAATGGACGCGTGGCCCGACGTCTGACACAGATACCCAGCCAGCTTTCGCTCTCACTTGGAATGCGAAACAAGAGAGGAACCACTTATGAAGGAGAGAGAGGGGCCTCCTCTTTGCCATCAGGTCTTCTTCCCCTGCACCGTCCACAGAAGCCAGTCCCCGCGACCTAGCCCCCAGCAGGAAAAGGCCTCCAAGCGCCTTGTGCACGGAGCAGCGGCGGCAGCAGTACCGACCATCCCAACAAGTAGGGTCATTCCCGCTTGCACGTTCACTCCGCCGGCGAGCGTCGTTCGGCGAGGAACTAGCGAGCGCGGGGAAAACCCGCCAGCACGGACTAGCAGAGGACCACCGCACGGCCCTGGAGCAGCGGTTCAGCCCTCCGAGCTTTTCCTCTCTCCTCATCGCTGCAGGCTCTCGCAGCGTAGAACGGCTGAGCTGCCTGGCCCTCTTGCTGCTGCTTGTTGCGGCGAGATCGCGGCCGCTTTAGTAAAGGGGCAAGGCAGCTACTCTCGGAGTGTAAGTACAGTGACCGACGCGCACGGAGCCGGGTAGCGCGTGCATCAAGCTTGTGTGTTTGGACGTCGTCGTCGTCTTCCTGGACTTCACAGTGACTGCACGCGGCGCCTGGGAACGTTCTCTTCTGGTCGCCGCCAAACTGCCTGTTCCTGCTTCTTGTCGACTGTGTTTTTGAAGAGAGTCTCCCAGCCACGTCGGACCGCGGTTGCGGTCAATCGGCCACCCGATGCCAGGATCCGCTTGCACCCGCGTCCGCGTCAGGATGTTCCCCATTCACAACACCAGCCTCTCCCAGCCTCGCATAACTCGTGAGTGGTTCGTTCACTAAATCTGTCATCGCCTGAGAGGCAGTTCCTCTGTCACTTTCTCCCATCCGTAGTTCTAGAATGCTTCTTCGTTCGATAACTTGACACTTGACAACGGCGATATCTTTATTCAGCCTATGGCATCACGAGAAAGTGCTGATAGCGACTTGCGCACCGGAAAATTCTTTGGAGTTTCTTGAATGTGGAGAGGCCTCAACATGGTCTCACAGTCGACCACTTTTTTAGAGAACGTTTTCCAGTTTTTTTCGTGAGGCTTACCCTCGCTGTTATTTTTCTTTCCGGTCTATTTTACTCTGCCCATACTTAATTCACTTTCGTACTTCAGAGATATTATATATACGTAAGGTTTTACGTCCCTAAACCACCCACAATATGATTACGGCGTAGTGGAGGGCTCCGGAAATTTTGAGCATCTGGTTTCTTTGACATGCACCGTCATCGTACAGTACACGGGTCTCTACCATTTCGCTTCCATCTAAATGCGACCACCGGAATCGAACATACGACCTGCGGGTGAGCAGATGAGCGCTTTAGCCACTGATCCACCGAGGTGGACTTTCGTACTTTAGTACATACGTTTGAAGTATGAATTGGGGAACATTACGCCCTCCCTTTTGGACCTTTTGTGAGGTGCTTTCTGTGCTTGCTGGGCATTCAGTAATGTGCCACCAACGCAGATATAAGGTTTCGAATCTCTGCTCATGTACCAACTAGCCCAAAAGAGTGCTTCGCATTTGAAATAGCATTTCATACATGTTCATAGCATATTCATACATAGTAGCATTTCAACGTGACCAAATCGCCATCGTTCTGACTTTTAAGTAAGCGAAAAGCATCGTCGATATAGGAAGTAATTGCTGCCTTCTTTGTCGTTTTCTCTAACATTACGGGTACCCCTGTTTCTATATTACGGGCAACGAACTGCGATCTGCACATGCCTGATTATGTCCGGTTCTACACCATGGCTGATCTCGATCGCTTAACTATGGACGAACGTTATACAATTTCAGGGAGGCCATTATGAGATCGTCTTGATCTGCAATTTTCGTTATTCATATAGATTAAATGCACAAATATTAGTCGACTCGGCAATGCCGGATTTGTTGTGCTAAACAAGATGCAAAATATTGCATGCTGCTCGGAGACAGCAACTGTCACTCAGTGCCAAGGAGTCACACCAATGTTTACTCCAGTCTGAAATCGATAATATGATTGTTGGGGTTTTACGACACATATCGACGATATTATAATGGCTGACGCCGCAGGGGAGGGCTGCTAAAATTTTTACCACATAGATTTCTTTCAACGCGCAATTAAATCTAGCTGCACGGGCCTCTAAGATTTCCATCGGAACGCGGCCATCGTCGTCGGGATTCGATCCCGTAACCTATATACGGGTCAGCAGTCGAGAACAATAACCGCTAGAACATCGCCTGCGGGCTGCGTTTCGTTATCATTAACACTGTATTTGATGCAGGCGACGCCCATTTTATTTCGCGCCACCAAAGAAGGGGACCAATTTCCTCCCATGGGTCGGGATTCGGGCCACTTTCTCGAATCTTCGTTTGGGCGTTTGGCTCTGTAGATTGCTGTGAACTCGAAATGATGAAACATCGAGAGACCCGAGTTTCTTTTTGTTTTCGTTTCTCCTTTATGGCAATAGTAAATAGTTACTTTTTGTACATAGTTCATGAGAAGACATTACAGAGAATCATAGAGTTTCATACAATAATACCTAGAGAGCACTCTGGCGCTGCGATCTTGTACCCTCATGGTAATTATGAGAAGTACAGGCTTCGAATTGGATCGTGTTAGCCAGTGAACTGTCTATGGGTCTTTTTCTGCAGTTTGAGTTTTGTTCTTCGCGTATAATGGGTAGTGGGGTGGGTGCAAAGGACTTAAGCTGCGCCTTTGGTGTTCAAAGAAGCTGAAAACTGCTAGGCCTCTCAATTTACTGCAACGCTGGAGCTGTATAAGTCGTGTTTGACAGTTTAAGTGAAGCGTCGTCCACTAACCCCTGCACATAGATGTAGCGTCTCATGTCAGTGCAGGATATTACACCGATATCACGTTTCTTGTTAGTTGAAATCTCGTTGAAATCCGCCAAACGACGGCGACGCACCAAACGACGGCGACGCGAAGTAGACGCACCGCCACGGTCTTCTGACTCAACTTCACAACAAAACGAGGGGTGCGTTGGGGGCCGACCACTTGAACAGACGCACCAGGCATCGCAGCAGACAAAACGTTAAGTATTCCTCCCTTAATACAGTGCTGTTATTTCCAAAAATAGATATTGCGTACTTTCAAGGGCAAACCAAGAATGTTTGTTTTGAAATGTTGTAAAGAATGATTTAGTACACCTTGATGCCAAATCTGGAACGCAATTGCAGAGCAATGCGTATCCTGGTGATTACATTTGTCAAGGTTTCACTTCTACCGCATAGTCACAAGAACGCTTTCCAATAAAGTTTGCGTACAAAAAATGAAGCAAGTTTAAATGCGATATAACTTCATATTAGTTTGCTTCACACTCGGAAAATAAGTGTCGCGAATATCAAGAACGTGATCCATCCGAAGCAGATCCGAAGCCTGTACTTTCCATCATTCCCATGCGGGTATAAACGCCGCTGAAGGAGCCCGCGTAGACACTAGCGCCTGATTCCACTCTGGGTATTATTGTATGAAACTCTATGCAGGGAATCATTTATGTAAAAGACGCGAGCAGTATACTTCATAGAAGTGTGCTGGATGCGTTCTTCGAATTGCTGAATCATGCGAAACAAGTACCGGGCGCTCCCCTATCATTTCATCTGAGTGCTTCACCTGACTTTCGCTTTATTTTTAGTCAAAACGTGCTACATATTCAAACAAACACTTTGTTTTCATTTAGTTGAAACCACTGAGAAATGCCTAAAGTTGTGCGCCTTCGTGTACGGACATTTTTGTGGCAATATTAAAGCACGCAATGAAGAAAAAATTCACGAAGTATACGGGCGTGCGCGTCCTTGTCTGTATATGGTTGGAGTTTTAAATGTTTCTTTATATATATAATTCTGTTGACGGCTGTACTCAGAACTGTGTACCTGCTAGTATATCCGTGCACAGTCCTTATATATCCTATCAGGTGGCGACAAGTTTGCGAAAACCGCGACAGCTGCTACAGAAAAAAATATAGTTGCACGTGCTCTGTTGTTTTCCAGATTTGGTAGCATTGTGCGCAAGGTCGCAGAATATTCAGTCGGGCTATGAAACAACAGGAAGCGCGAAGGGGAAAGCTTGTAATGCCATGTGGTAGTGTTCAACCTCAACTGCACATATCTATGCGTTTTCCTCCTCTCTCTCTCTCTCTCTCTCTCTCTCTCTCTCTCTCTCTCTATATAGATATATATATATATATATATATATATATATATATATATATATATATATATATATATATATATATATCTATATATATATATATATTGTAACGGGGTTTATTTGCAGCGCAGAACGCAGAAAGCGAAGCAGTCAGCAGCGTCCGGCCAAGCGCAGCAAGCACGAGCTTATGATGATGGCGATGCCCCTGATGCGCCGAGAAATGCCGCTGAAGCTCTTCTTCTTCACTACAATCGCCCTCCGCACAAAAAGACGCCATCCTGGCGGATTAGGGATAAGAAACGACTAATGGGTCGTAATATGGCTTGAGACGAGAGACGTGGACAGTGTCGCGGCCGCGGTAGCGTAGGTCTGTGGATGGGATGATGGGCTCCACGATATAGTTGACGAGTGACGTTCGCTCTACAACGCGGTATGGCCCGATGTATTTGGGAAGAAGTTTTGCGGAGCGGCCAGGCGCGGTAGCAGGTGCCCGAAGCCATACTAATGAACCAGGTGGAAAGTTTGGAGCCGAACGGTCCCCAGTCTGGCGGGATTGCTGCTGCCACTGGTCCTCGGTAGAAAAAGAGCGGGCAAGCTGGCGGCATTCTTCAGCATGTCGGGCAGCTTCGGACAGAGTTGTACTTTCGGACTCATAAGGTTTATATGGAAGAATAGTGTCTACTGTATTTGAAGGTTCTCGTCCGTACAAAAGAAAGTATGGCGAAAACCCAGTAGTAGCTTGTACGGCAGTATTATACGCGTAGGTGACGAACGGGAGAACTTGGTCCCAATTTGAATGATCAGAGGCGACGTACATCGACAGCATACTGCCAAGAGTACGGTTGAAGCGCTCCGTCATGCCATTTGTTTGAGGGTGGTACGCTGTACTTGTGCGGTGCACGATTCGGCATTCGTTGAGTAATGCCTTCAAGGCGTCAGAAAGAAAGGCACGGCCTCTGTCACTTAAGAGCTCGCGAGGGGCACCATGACGCAGAATGAAACGTTGCAACAGAAACGTTCCAACGTCACGGGCTGTGGCAGTCGGCAGCGCGGCTGTTTCGGCATAGCGTGTCAGATGGTCTATCGCAACAATAATCCAGCGATTGCCAGCTAGAGTTGATGGTAGTGGTCCGTAAATGTCAATGCCGACGCGATCAAAAGGTCGACTAGGACAAGGAAGAGGTTGTGACGGGTAGACTTGCCCGGGAGGTAACTTTTGTCGTTGGCACTGAGCACACGAGCGAATGAACTTTCGCACGTAGTTATACATGCCACGCCAATAATATCTGAGTCGAAGCCTAGCGTATGTCTTGAAGAGGCCTGCGTGGGCGCACTGTGGGTCCGCGTGAAAAGCTTCACAGATGGCAGCTCGAAGATAGCGGGGTATCACAAGGAGACACTTGCGACCGTCAGAAAGGTAGTTGCGTCGATAAAGAAGATCATCCCTTAGGCAAAAGTTGCTAGCCTGGCGGCGGAGAGCGCGAGACGGCGAAGGAGTGAGAGGATCAGAAAGAATGCTTATGAGGCCACTGATCCAGGGATCCTTTCGTTGTTCCACCGTCATGTTGCGCAAGGCGGATGACGCAAGTGCAGGCTCGAGGGAAGAGAGGCAAACACCTTCATCCGATATGGGTGAGCGAGAAAGGGCGTCGGCGTCCGTGTGCTTACGACCAGATCTGTAAATAACGCGGATGTCGTATTCCTGAAGTTTGAGCGCCCAGCGAGCAAGTCGTCCGGAAGGGTCTTTAAGTGTGGATAGCCAACAAAGGGCGTGGTGGTCAGTGACGACGTCGAATGCGTGGCCATACAGGTAGGGGCGAAATTTTCCAAGGGCCCAAATAATAGCTAAACACTCTTTCTCGGTCACGGAGTAGTTAGCCTCGGCTTTCGTCAAAGTACGGCTTGCGTAAGCGACGACATATTCATCAAACCCTGCCTTTCGTTGCGCGAGCACAGCGCCAAGTCCAACACCGCTGGCATCAGTATGAACCTCCGTGGGAGCGGCAGGATCGTAGTGGCGGAGGATGGGTGGTGAAGTCAGCAGGTGGCGTAATTTGGTGAATGCATCGTCGCATGCTGGTGACCAGGTAGAAAGGTCCTTGTCGCCGCTAAGAAGGTCCGTAAGGGGCGCACATATGGAAGCAAAATTTCTAATAAAACGTCGGAAGTATGACGACAAGCCGACAAAACTTCTAAGTTCCTTCAAGTTCTTTGGCTTCGGAAAATCGGCGACTGCTCGAAGCTTGGCGGGGTCGGGAAGTATGCCGTCCCGCGATACGACGTGGCCAAGAATGGTGAGCTGCCGAGCACCAAAACGACACTTCTGGAGGTTGAGTTGAAGGCCGGCGTCGGTGAGACGTGTGAGGACGTGCTCGAGACGATTTAAAATGGGTGTCGAAATCGGTGGAAAAGACAACTACGTCATCGAGGTAGCATAAACATGTGTTCCACTTGAGGCCTCGTAAAATAGCGTCCATCATTCTTTCAAAAGTGGCTGGAGCGTTACAAAGGCCGAAAGGCATAACGGTAAACTCGTATAACCCATCAGGTGTGACAAATGCTGTTTTCGGTCGGTCAGATGCTTCCATAGGAACTTGCCAGTATCCAGACCGTAAATCCAGCGAAGAGAAGTATTCTGCTCCCTGCAAACAGTCAAGGGCGTCGTCTATTCGAGGTAACGGGTAAACGTCCTTGCGGGTGATCTTGTTTAAACGTCGATAGTCCACACAGAACCGAATGGAGCCGTCCTTCTTCGTAACAAGAACGACCGGTGACGCCCAGGGACTGTTAGAAGGCTGTACAATACCCCGCTGGAGCATGTCAGCAACCTGGTCGTCAATAACACGGCGCTCCGACGCTGAGACTCGGTAGGGGCGCTGCCGTAGAGGCGTATGGCTTCCTGTATCAATCTTGTGAGATATGTTCGATGTGCGACTGAGGCCAGAAGCGTGGCTGTCAAAAGAAGTACGAAACTTTTGCAGCAGGTTCACTAACTGGCTTCGTTCTGACGAAGACGTTGCGACATCGATGGAGCGGTGGAAAGCGTCAAGGAGTGACTGGTCAACAACAGAGTCAGAAATAAGTGCGCTGAGGTCCGTAGAGAGTAAACTAGATGGAGCGTGCAAAAATGTGACGGGCGTCGATCGGATGCACGTGACCGAGACATTCACCATAGAATAAAGGTAAAGGCCCTTCTAGCGTATTGTACACGAGCGTCTTCGTGACGCCATGGTGGAGAGTAAGGAGAGCAACGGGCAGTGGAGAACATTTCCGTTGAATGAACTGGGCAGAGGGCGTAAATAAAACATCACCGTCGGAAATAGCGTCACACGACACAGTCACCAGCAGAGAAGAGCGCGGTGGTACGGTGGTGTCGTCGGAAACAAACAGTTTATAACACGGCAGGGAGGCTTCAACAGCATCAACATCAGGAAGTGCAGATAGCTCAAGTTCAGCGCGACAGCAGTCAATGACGGCATTATTATTCGCAAGGAAGTCCCAGCCGAGTATCATGTCATGGGAACACGAGGGTAGCACTACGAATTCGACGATATACACAATCCCTTCGATTACGACTCGTGTGGTGCAGGCTGCGAGAGGTGTTACACTTTCTGCGTTAGCCGTTCTAAGAGAGAGGCCGGATAATGGCGTCAGAACTTTGCGGAGTTTGCGGCACAGGTTCATGGACAGGACGGATAGAGCGGCTCCGGTGTCAACAAGCGCCATGACGACGATACCATCGACTGACACTTCAATGACGTTAGCTGGACAGGGGCGAGGACTTGTGCATGGCGACGGGGACGCAGTTCGTGCCTCGGGAACTGCGGCCGTTAGTTTTCCTGGTCGGTGGGTCCGGAACGGCGACGCATAGGGGAAAGCGAACGTCGACGTGGAGATGGGGAGCGGCGGGTCGGGCCGTGTGGACGATCAGAAGAAAATGAAGAGGAAGGAGGGCTTGAAGGCGTAGACGAAAACTGAGGGTCGAAAGAGGGCATTCGTCGAATGTTCTGGGCAGCCTGGCGACGACGACAATAACGTGCCACGTGGCCAACACCACCACAAGAAAAACATATGGGACGGTTGTCGTAGGTCCGCCATTGGTCGGAGTAGACTCCGACTTGCGGCTGGGGGGCAGAAAACTGCGGCCGAGGTGGTATCGGCATAGGCGGCGGTGAATAGGTCGGCGGTGAATAGGTCGGCGGTGAATAGGTCGGCGGTGAATAGGTCGGCGGCGAAAAGGGCGGCGGCGAATACATAGGCGCTGACTGGAACGCAGGCTGTCGAGGTCGAGCAACGGCTTCGGCGTACGTGAGAGGTGCGGCGACTGGGGGAGGTTCACGGGCGGGAGGAAGAACTTGTGCGACCTGGTCCTGAATGAAGTCGCGGAGTGTAGACGGTGATCTGCGTGGTTGATCGGGTACACAGGACATCAAAGAGAGCTGACGAGCGACCTCAGCGCGGATGAACTCTTGGATCTTGGAGAGAAGAGGGGCATGGTCTTCTCCTATGCCAAGGGTGGAAAGGCTGGACGAAGAGTCGTCGAGCACCGAGGGACGTCGGGTGGAAAGACGTTGCCTGCGCAACTCGTCAAAACTCTGGCATAACTCGGTCAGTTCTAGGACAGTGCGAGGACTCTTCGAAAGCAACATTTGGAAAGCGTCGTCCTCAATGCCCTTCATGATATGCTTGATCTTAAGCTCTTCGGACATTGACTCGTTCACTCGCTTGCAAAGGTCCAGAACATCCTCAATGTAGCTTGTGAAATTCTCACCAAGCTGCTGGGACCGAGTATGTAAGCGTTGTTCGGCACGGCGTTTGCGTACCTCAGGCCGCCCGAAAACTTGTGTGAGGCTCGTTTTGAAGACCGACCATGTAGGGAGTTCCGCTTCGTGGTTTATAAACCACAGCTTGGCCACGTCCGACAGGTAGAAAGAGACGTAGGCCAACTTGGCGGTGTCATCCCATTTGTTGTGAGTACTCACTCGCTCGTACATTGAAATCCAGTCGTCAACGTCCTTGTCTTCTGTGCCTGAGAAGACAGGGGGATCTCGCAGACGCAGAGAACCGGCGCAGAGAACAGTAGGCGGTGCCGGTGGAGGAGTTGGAGCGGCGCTTGCGTCGGTAGGCATAATTGATGGTAAAATGCGATTCCGAAGCTCCAGGGTGATCGAAACCCAGCACATCCACCACTTGTAACGGGGTTTATTTGCAGCGCAGAACGCAGAAAGCGAAGCAGTCAGCAGCGTCCGGCCAAGCGCAGCAAGCACGAGCTTATGATGATGGCGATGCCCCTGATGCGCCGAGAAATGCCGCTGAAGCTCTTCTTCTTCACTACAATATATATATATATATATATATATATATATATATATATATATATATATATATATATATATACACAATATTAATGAGATCTAACAGACAGTAATGCCAAGGAATGTACAGGGGAAGTTATTAGAACCAATGGAATGTAAATAAGAAAGAAAAGTGGATGAAAAAATAACCAGCCGTGAGCAGGAATCGAACTTACGACCTTCGAATAACGCGTTCGATGCTCTATTCGAAGGTCGCGTTATTCGAAGGTCGTAGGTTCGATTCCTGCTCACGGCTGGTTATTTTTCATCCACTTTTCTTTCTTATTTACATTCCATTGGTTCTAATAACTTCCCCTGTACATTCCTTGGCATTACTGTCTGTTAGATCTCATTAATATTGTGTTAAAACATGGAAAAACGAGCCCTTAGGTATA
>WOVY01002629.1:0-27047 GCA_013436015.1 Rhipicephalus annulatus | reverse complement strand
CCACCACCACCCCCACCACCACCACCACCACCACCACACCACCACACACCCCACCACCACCACCAACCACCACCCACGCACACACCACCCCACCACCACCCCACCACACCACCAACCACCACCACCACGCCACCACCCCACCACCGCCACACCCACCGCCACCGCCACCGCCACCACACACCACCAACGCCAACCCACCGCCGACAACACCGCCACCACCGCCACCACCACCACCACCACCACCACCACCGCCACCACCACCGCACGCCACCCACCACCGCCACCACCACCACACCACCACCATCATCATCATCATCATCCTGACTACGTCCACTGCAGAACAATAGTCTTCCCATGTTCAGCCAGTTGCTGCTGCTGCCAATTGACCGCAAATTTTTAATCTCATCTGTCCCACCTAACATTCTTGTCTCCCCCGTATCAACCTTGTCACCGTTTTGAAAAGCCGAACAATGTTTCGAATTTTTAATAAAAAATAGCACATCACTTACTACTTGGAATGTTTTGCCCTTTGGGGCTGCTTTAGTAGTATTCAGCGACAGTAACGTCTGCGGGGCCTTGTGCGAATTCCTTTGCGACAAAAGAAGATTACCTTGCTGAGCCATTGATCAGCTCTCGGTTTTCACTAACCAATTTTACGTTTAATAATTAATTGTAACACGGTAATGACTTAGCACACAAAAGAATTCGATATAATGAATATGCTTCAGTTATTCAAAAAATCTTACTACTTCTTTTCATTCATTTGTTTCACAATGTGCAAAAATATTCCCGTCTTGTAAAAAACGCAGTCAAATTTCCTTAGCCTGGACAATTCTAAGTTGTCCATTTACATTACCAGCTGGCCTCTTGGCTAATCCGCCTTAGTGGGCGAGAGCCACAAGAAAGGATCAAGCAAGCAAGGAATTCGCCACAGTTAACAAGTGCTCAAGAACGAGCTTTTGTAAAGGATTGGCGCATTGGACGACCCACTCGTTACGCAATTCGCAATGTGTGACAGCTGGTTGTTCCTTTCATGTTATAAAACGCGCCATCGCTTATATTAGCGCGATTCCTTTCCCGACATCAAGTATACCTATGGCAAATATAGAGAATAGTTTCAAGCACTGGTGTGGCTCCATTGCATGACATAGAAAAGTTTTGAGACAAAGAAGAGATTGAACACAGTCGCCCTATAAAACACTGACAGATGATTACCGTTGCATTTATTGACTTTCGGCCGGATTTATTTTGGTTGTTCTTAACAGTAGTTCTCGTTATCTTTATAATATCTTTATAATATTTGAGCGGCACACCAAGGTACTTGACAGGCGTGGTCACCCATTTTTCAAGGGCAAACATACAGAAGCTCCATCGCAAGTTCGCAGTGTTCGTGTGCGCCGTGAACCGGGAGAGATGATGTTGAACCAATCTGTTTCGAAGAGTGAAACAGGGAGGGCTGAGTTTACGACTTCATACGCGAAGTCGTAAATAGGGTCTTTTGCCCCGCCGCGGTGGTCTAGTGGCTAAGGCACTCGGCTGCTGACCCGCAGGTCGCGGGTTCAGTTCCCGGCTGTGGCGGCTGCATTTCCGATGGAGGTGGAAATGTCGTAGGCCCGTGTACTCAAATTTGGGTGTACGTAAAGGACCCCAGGTGGTCAAAATTTCCGGAGTCCTCCATTACGGCGTCTCTCATAATCAAATGGTGGTTTTGGGACGTTAAACCCCACAAATCAATCAATCAATTAGGGTCTTTTTTTTCGCTACACAAGAGGTCCTCGTTTCAAACAGTGTGGCAACTGAGACTGATGCGGGCTCTACTTGGATATGTGGTTTCTTGAAAGCGAGACTTTCATCCTTGAGAACAAGAATAACAGGGGAAGGTTTATACTCCAGTCGTGGTATATACAGCGAATGGCCGAAAAAATTATCTTGCTAGGAAGCGCAGCCACTATAACAAAGAACACACAACACAAGCGCTTGTGTTGTGTGTTCTTTGTTATAGTGGCTGCGCTTCCTAGCAAGATGGATCCTTACCAACTGGCCCGATACAATTGTTTATCGAAAACATTAACCGCTCTCTCAGTACCCTTGCCTTAGTGTATACACACGGACTGCGCTCAATGGCAAAACGAGAGAGAGAGAAAGAGAGAGGGTGCTAAAGCACGCCGCTAGTGCTTTGAAGAAATCGCTGCTACGTAGTCCTAGTCCCAACTGAGGAAGTAACCAGGTCGGTTCCGAAATGTCGGGTTTATTCACAAACGTTTAGTTGGAGTTTAGATCATTTCCTAATACTCGTTTACTTACTTCAAAGTGCCATTTCTACGTGAATGGCCTATCGGTGCGTTTCAAAAAGGAGAAGTGCAACTTTGTGAAGGCCTTAACCCACTGCCAGGTGGTGACCTTAACCAAAGCCTCGGCATGGCTCGTGGGATCTATCCATAGCGACAGAGTTCTACAACGCAAACAGCAACGATCTTCCTTCGCCTTGACGTAACTTGCACTTCCCGCGTGAGAAATTCCAGGAAGCCAAGAGGAAAGACGCCACACATTTGGCGTTTTTCCTCATTTACTGTAGCATGCCGTAGTAGGCGACTTTAGCCCAAGTCTGGCGTACAGTCAGCGACGATCTTCTGCCTGTCACGTTGATTTCTTTTGTTCACCTCTCACCGATAACTACTAGAGCTACCACAGGAGTCGATCGCCGCAAGGACATGTTTTCTCGTTATTCAAATAATAATTGGGAACGTGGTGACTAAGCATCAATGTTGCTGACTACGCATCAACCTGGATGCCTTTAAAATACGGTGATACAATTTAGCTCTCAAACAGCGACAACATTTTATCGTCTGTCTTATATCAAGGTACAGTAAGCACTGAACTACTTTAGTAAAAAGACGTTTAACGTTCATGTTATATCCAATAAGAAGCAGGAATCAACCACGATAAATCTGCGAAGTGTTTCTCTGGCACTACGAATGCATGTTTTGCAACCTTGCCCAGCCTGCTGTGTGCCTGAAGTAGTCGCACAGCATCCGAATGCGGGAGACAGCCCCGCCACGGTGGTCTAGTGGCTAAGGTACTCGGCTGCTGACCCACAGGTCGCGGGTTGCAATCCCGGCTGCGGCGGCTGCATTTCCCATGGAAGCGGAAATGTTGTAGACCCGTGTGCTCAGATTTGGGTGCACGTTAAAGAACCCCAGGTGGTCGAAATTTCCGGAGCCCTCCACTACGGCGTATCTCAAATTCATATGGTGGTTTTGGGACGTTAAACCCCACATATAAATCATCAATCAATCAATCGAATGCGGAAGATCAGGACTTGAAATAACCCAAACTTTTTTGTGCTGGTGACAGCAAGAAAAATCCTTCTTAAAAACCTGGCCATTTTCATGTTCGAATAGAATTTACTAATCAATGCAGTTTTAGGTATTCACAAAGAATGTTTGCTGTCTTTCGGGCACTGACATTTCTACAAACTTGTGGCTCATTTTCTTGCTATTTTTCGGAGATTATTTCAGTTGTGTTCTAGAGCGTATCTTCAAGATTTCGCCACCTGCATAAAACTAGTGATAAAATATAGTGAAACTAGTGGGTAAGTGTGCTTATACAGATGGACGAGTCAATAGATGCACAGATAGAGAGACGGGTGATTGGATTACCGGGTGCATAAAAGGTGCAATTTTTGTGTACAAGTTGACTGAGCCAATATCTTTGAGCCACCAAGCTTCCACTTATTCTTTACAGATGATTTCATACTTATAGAGTGTTTCTGTATAAAGAAGAGGCGCAGATGATGCCTGTGAAATTTCTCCTTTCATTGTTCCTGCAGCTTTCTCGCCATTTCTCATCCCTCTAGACTTTATTGATATTTACTTAGGCTGATTCCACGCCACTTGCAGCACTCTTTATTTTATGTAGGATGGTTATTTTAACAACAGACTCATTTACCAGCATCATGCACTGTTAAACAACATAATAATGCTTTCTCCGCAGGTCCAGCTCTTGTCCTCGCCTACCTCTTTACAACTACATTCAATGAAGAGAGAGATTGGAGGAATCTTTTTTTGTTTTTTCCTTCATTCCAACTACCAGCAGCTTCCGTACGAGCCGTAAGTTTTGAAAAAGAAATGACAGCATGCGACTACATGCGACAGAAAAAATCGAGGGATGACTTCTTCTGTTGGTTTGCTGGAAAGTTCAGTTCTGCAATCAAATATTGCTGCGATGGTATGTACATTCTTTATGAATGGTTGCTTCATGCTATCGCTAGCATATTCCTGATGTTATTGCGTCGCCCTGATTGAAGCTTGGTTATTATTGCGATAGCACTTATTTAGACACTCTTGGCTGGATTTTGCCGCTGGCGTCAGCGTTACCGTTCCTCACCGCATATGAATACGTATCTGTATATATGAAAATGCAAGAAAGAAAAAAAACAGAAAAATACTCCGGCGCGAAATGGAACTTGCGTGCGCTGCTTCGTGAGTATGAGGCCTTAACCACTGCGCTACCAAAAAGCACGTTCTTCAACGTTCAAACGGCAAGTTATCTAAATCTACCACTTACCGCTGTTGACGGGCATATCAGGGGGAATTGATTTTTAGCATTACCAGTAAGATGGCGCAATGAGCGTGCGTTGCCACATCGCACGGTGGCGCGCGCTTGAATCTCTCACGCGTACTGTGCCCCGTTCAGAGGAGAAAAGCGACGCTCCCTCGCGCGCCTTTATCTGACGGTGGGGAGGAGGGGAAGATGGTACGTCTTGGCTGGCCTCGGGTTTTACCGGGAACGATTCCGCTGTAGTCACCGGGTGCGCAAAGGCCACTGAAATCATTGTAGTCTCTGTTTGCGAAAAGCGCGCGCTTTGGTGACACAGTGAAGTAACAACTGAAACGCTTATTCACGTGCATCTGTACCTGTGAGTACAGTTCGGGCGTCATTCGCTCGTGAACAACGTGGGCCGCATTTTGATCTACGCTCAATTCTGCGTGTGATCTTTCATTTTTTTGCTATCACGTTCATTGCTTCGTCTTTGCGGCAAAGCTGTGACTTTCTACAGAGAAAAATTTCTATTGTTACGGTTGAGTAAAGGAAAGGTGGGTTTATTTAAAAGGTGAGGATGAAGTTCGGCTGTCGCGGTAAATATGGAGTCCTCAGGCCGCACCAGACAACGTCGTCTTCCTCTTCTACCTCCCCGGCACATACTACAGCCCGGAAAATACCGTAGCGATCCCCCGTTCACAGACGAAGCCCGCTGGGTGAGTTTATGTCACTGGAGGGATTAAACTTCTTCAGGCGAGCCACGTGCACCAACAGCGTTCGATTCGACCGAAGAGAAGGTGTCGTCAAGCGCGCCACAACGTACGTCAAGTCAGTCAAGCGATCTACAATGACGTAGGGGCCTGTGAGTGCGGTAAAAACTTCTGACATAAACCAGGTTTTCGTTGGGGGGTCCACAACCACACGAATTCACCTTTGCGTAAGGAAATAGCATCATGGCGGTGATCGTATCGTTGCTTGGAGCAATCTTGTGATGCCAGTGTTCGCAAGCGCGCAATTTGGCGGGCTTCTTCAGCCCGGCACAATGTTTCGGCCACGGACTCATCGGTATGGAGCTTAAATGGGAGGATTGTATCAAGGGAGCTGCGTGGTGATCGAGCGTAGAGCAGGTAGAACGGCGTGAAGTCCGTGGTCTCGTGATTCGCTGTATTATATGCATAAGTAATAAATGGTAAGATCTGATCCCAGTTTTTGTAATTGGACGCGACGTACATTGTGAGCATGTTAGTGAGAGTTCGATTGGTACGTTCTACCAGACCATTTGTTTGGGGATGGTATGGTGTCGAATGTCTGAACTGTGAAGTGCAAAGGCGAAGCAATTCTTCCACAGCGTCCGCGATAAATTGGCGACCACGGTCACTAATGATTACTTGAGGTGAACCATGGCGAAGAACAACGGAGCGTAACAAAAAGGCAGCGACGTCATCAGCTGTAGAAGATGGTATCGCAGCGGTTTCGGCGTATCTGGTAAGGTGGTCGATGCACACAATTATCCAGCGATTGTTGTTCGAAGATCGCGGAAACGGGCCCAATAGGTCGATGCCCACTTCCTCGAAAGGTGTAGTCGGCGGTTATACGGGATGAAGAAGGCCGTGCGGTGCACTGGTAGGCCGTTTGTAGCGCTGGAAGATCTCGAAGCTCGAGACATATTGTTTCGTGAAATCTCGCATTCGGGGCCAGTAAAAACGCTGCTGCACTCGATGCAGGGTGCGAATGAACCCAAGGTGTCCTGACGTTGGATCATCGTGCATAGTACGGAGAACGTCGCATCGAAGACTTTGAGGTACAACCAGTAAATAACGTGCGCCGGTAGCTGAGTAATTCGTTTTGCACAACAGTCCATCACGAATGCGAAAGCGATCACTGCCTTTGAGATGCCGAGCGTCAACGAACAATGGGTCTAAAGATAAATCATTCAATTGTTCTCGTTTGAAGACATTGGCGTCTGGAAAGGTGTGAGAGACCGCAGCAAAACAGATGTCGAAGGGTATCTGCACTGTTTTCCGTCATGGTAATAGGTAGGCGAGAAAGACAATCAGCGTCCGAATGACGTCGTTCACTTCTGTACGAAATGCTGAAGTCAAATTCTTGAAGGTGTAAAGCCCATCGAGCAAGGCGGCCAGAAGGGTCTCGGAGGGTAACAAGCCAACATAATGAATGATGGTCTGCCACAATCGTGAATGGACGACCGTAGAGGTAACATCGAAACTTCTGAATAGCGCAGACAGCCGCTAAACATTCTTGCTCTGTAATGGTATAATTCATTTCAGCCTTGCTTAGAGATCGACTCGTATAAGGAACAACATGCTCTGCATTATCATGGCGCTAAACAAGCACACCTCCAATGCCAATTCCGCTTGCGTCACTGTGCACTTCTGTAGGAGCAGAAGGATCGAAATGATGAAGAATAGGCTAAGATGTTAGTAGAAATTTCAGTTCAGAAAATGCGGCATCACAATCAGGTGTCCATTTGAATGAGGTGTCTTTTCGCAACAAGCTTGTCAGTAAGTGTACTACGTCCACGAATCGGGGCACAAAGGGGCGAAAGTAAGAACATAGGCCCAAGAAGCTTCGAAGTTTCTTCAGTGTCTGGGGTGGTTTGAATGTGCCGACTGCTTCGATTTTGCCGGGATCCGGCCTGACACCATCTTTGTCAACTAGGTGACCGAGGACTAAAGCTTGTCGTTCACCAAACCGGCACTTATAGTTCAAAATCAAGCCAGCCTTTCCGACACAGTCTAAAACAAGGCTAAAACGGACGCTGTGCTCTTCGAAAGTAAGCCCAAAAATGACGACGTAATCCAGGTAGCATAAGCACACCTCCCATTGAAGACCACGAAGGACAGAGTCCATAAGCCTTTAAAAAGTGGCGGGGGCGTTGCAATACCCAAACGGCACCACATTAAATTGGTACAGTCCATCAGGCGTCACAAATGCGGTGTTCTTCTTGTCTGAAGGGTGCATAGGTATCTCCCAATATCCGGATTGTAGGTCTATTGAAGAAAAGTACGAAGCCGAGTGTAAGCAGTCAATAACATCGTCAATTCTAGGCAGCAGATATACATCTTTTTGGTCACGGCGTTGAGTCTTCTTTAATGAACGCAGAACCGCCAGACACCATCTTTATTCTTAACCAAGATGACCGGTGCTGCCCATGGGCTACACGACTCTTCCATAGCACCCTTCTTCAGCAGTTCCTGAACCTGGTCGGCAATAACTTTTCGTTCTGATGACGACGCTCGGTAAGGCTTTTGTCGGATCGGATGGGCAGTGCTGGTGTCAATCCTATGGTGAGCGCGAGAACATGGTAATGGTAGTGGCTTCTACTCTTGGGAAAAGTCAAACACAGAAGCATGTCGCCTCAACAGATGGCGTAACGTTTGCTGCTCGTGTGACCGCAAAGTGGCTCTAATCATGCCTAGGATCTGCGACTCGTAAGAGCAACTGTGCTTGCCAGTGACTGTACCTTTCTCACTTTCATCGTTGTTAACGACCGCTACAGAACCTTTAGTGGAATCATCGAATACGCCAAGCTTCATTCCTCGAGGGAGCACAACCGGCATTGGCGAACAGTTCAGTGCCCACAGAAAGGCTGCTCCTTCATCAACAGATACCAAACTACAAGGGACGAGTATGCCTTTCTTAGCAGATTGAACGATGGCAGGTTCAACGATGGCGTCAAAAGATGTGGCTGATTCTGGGGCGAACACCGCAACTGACCTCATTGACCATGGCGGCACTGTCAGCTCATCGGAAACAATCAGAGCATTCTTCGCGGCCTCCGGCGCCTCATCGACGAGGGCAGGAACAATGTCACCGCTGACGGAAAGTTCACCGCTTCTACATTCGACGAAGGCGCCACATCCTTGGAGAAAGTCAAGACCGAGAATCACATCGTGGGTACAATGTTGCAGCACAAGAAACTCTGTTGGGGACACCTTTCCTGCCAATAAGACATTGCCGGCACAAACTCCGACAAGATGAAATACTTCCCCACCAACACCACAAAACATTTGATGCCACTTTAAACCTACGCTAAAACTCATGGTTTAGATCATTTTAGAAACAAAGCTCCCTAAGTCATGGGTAGTCCGTCCACAATGTATGTAGTAGTAATAGTAGTAGTAGTAGTAGTAGTAGTAGTAGTGGTAGTAGTAGTAGTAGTAGTAGTAGTAATAGTAGTAGTAGTAGTAGTAGTAGTAGTAGTAGCAGCAGTATGTAGGCACCTTCACGGCCGAACTAGAGGAGCGAAAGGCGCGCACTCTTTCATAACTTGACCTACAATAAAATTTGCCTTGAATTCGATGCTTACTATGAAAAACAGTAACAGAAAGACGCACTCAAATCAACTACCCGAAAACGTTGTCTCGCTAAACTTGCTGGGCGCAACCTCCTTGCTTTCAGCAAGGTTTAGCTAGGGTTGGCTCAGTCGAAAAAAATTGCCCGCAGCTTCCCTCGGGAGAACACTGAGGAGGATGCGGAGCATATAATTGGTTAACGGGGTGTGAAAGTGCGACTTACTTGGGTCGATGGCTACATTGGTTAACGTGGTTGTGAAATGGGGTGTTAAATTGTGACTTACTTAGGTCGATGGCTAAATTGGTTAACGTGGTTGTAGGAGGGGGTGTTAAATGAGTGAACACGTACACACGTATGCGAAAGGGCGGCGCTGGTCGAAGGGACGTCGATCATTGTGTTTGTGGATTCGTTGGAATTCATTTCACCGCGACCTTGGACGTCGACGCGCCGTACAAACCAACCGATGAGCGGCAACTGAGCGAGCGAGCGCCGACCTTGAGTATATATACAGCGCGACGGCGCATGCGCTGTCAGCTGTCGAATGTTCTCGAAGGAGAAGCGCGCGCGCGGCACAGATGGCGACGGCGCGACGGCGCATGCGCTGTCAGCTGTCGAATGTTCTCGAAGGAGAAGCGCGCGCGGCACAGATGGTGGGCGACGGCGCGACGGCGCATGCGCGCGCGTCAGCTGTCGAATGTTCGAGAAGCGGTGCGGACGGCGCGGACGGCGCACTACAAGGCGCGAGTATAAGATGCTTCCGCATCTAAAATTCAACAGGGCGTGTCTGATGTGTTTTTCTCGTTTACACCAGAGCGGGAATTCAGACACGGTTTCTGGCGTATACGGCTGGTCTGGTGTATACGACCGTTTTCTGGTGTGACACAGAGTGGTGTGTTTTGGCAAGACCCGGGCTGGTGTGTTTCGGGAAAACGCGGACTTGTGTGGTCCGGTACGAACCGGGCTGGTGTGTTTTTGCATCACTGGTTCTCGTATATTCCTTCTTTTTACGTAATTCAATGCTTTGTGTATGAACACATGCACTTTTACGTGTGCATGGGCAAAACAGCAAGTTCCACAGTAGTGTTGTACTGAAAATGACTTTTCTGTTAATTTTTTTTCCTGTCTCAGCTTCATCTTTGAGTTGGCCAGCATTGATTCCTTTTTCACAATGCTTCAGCCAACACTGCAGGGCATGGAAAAGACTAACAATTTATTATAACATTGCCGAATTCGATAAATGAAGTTAAATACGTGTGTTGCAGATTTGTCCTCTTACTTCAAAAAAATTAACAGTCCGCAGATATTTCAACTTTCAAACAATTTTCAAAAAGCATATACTAGTCGATTATTTTTCACTGAAAGTTTTACTATTAGAACTTCTAAAGACAACATTCAGTGCTCAATTGAAAGCAGCTCCTTCAGATTTGTAACTTCTTTGCCTCACTGCACCTATATTATGCTGCAAAGCTGCCTCTCAGGCTAAAGTAGCAAATGCATTCATCCGAGAAAATGCTTATTGCAACATGAACATGCACTGTGCCGTTACAGTATACACTCCAATTTTATCAATATGCTTCACCGATTCTTGGGTTACGCTATGCGCATAATCAGATTGAATCACGAAAGCACTGGTTCAAACCTGCATGGCAGGGGTGGAAGATTTATTTTATGCATCAAAACAAAAGGTCCGGAAAAATAGTACGAACCTTCTCACTATCTGAAATTTCAGGTGTTTTTGTACGCAGACATCTGCACGGCAGAGCAGCAACTTCAAATTCGAAAGGAGCAAGCCTTTGTCCGCCAAATCAGAAGGGCCTCCACAGAAGTTAATGGGGTGGGGGACATTTCGCGTGTACACTGCTATCGACACCACAGTGGTGGCACCAAATATAATAAATAAATACAATCCGGTCTGCAATGTCTCATCTTTGACAAAACAAGGGAGCACCTTCCCTCCAGATCTTCACCAACGTAGCCAAAAAACAGTGCCATATTTTGCAACTTCCGTTCAATTCGAGTAATGAAGATATTCAACAAATGTTCAAAAATATTTGATTCACACTCACATTTGAATATTGGAATTCATTGCGCACACAAAGTTTTGCTATACGCACAGCTCTTAAAAATAAAGAACACAAATTCAATTCTGTTCATTAAGAAATGCCTATTGCTGAACTATAGCAGTTGATTATTTGCTCGCTAAGGAAGCACTACTAGTAAATATACATTTGCAAAGAAGTTTATGTGGTTATCATACAGCCTAACCAACACAGGAACTCATATTCCAAAGTAGGACTATCATTCAAACAAACCGTGACTAAGGGAAGGCTCATACATCATGAAGCAGCAACGGCTGGAATGTCAGTACAATCGTGAATCACAGTTGAGGTTTTCCTTTCGCAGACCAATACCGACTATAAAGAACGTGAAACAGGTAGACGCCACCTAAGTTTCAACAATACCAAATTATTTTTGTATGAAAATATTGACAAAAGCAAAGTAGCCGTGCTTTTCAGCATTTCCCGCATTCGGCACGCACAGCCGTCAGCAGCTTTAACTTGAGCGCTCTGATGAGTGGGTTCGGCTCTCTTGAACTTAGATCAGCGCCACCCAGCGTTCAGCATGATATACTTGCTGCAATTACCAACAGATGTAGCGCATGTCGGTATCGCTAGTAAATTTCAGTTTCCAGTTAGCCCGACTGGCGGATCGAATGCACTCACTTCGCATCCCGTTTTATCCCCGTTTCGCTCGTGGCTACATTATCGCGTGCCCATGGCATTCCTTGTTTTATGCTTACTTCGACAAAGAACCATTGAGTGCGGCAGCTTACCCACCTTATGAGCTGGAATTCGCAGCAAGGAATCACATGTATAAATAGCAAAGCAAACGCACGTTCATGGCGTTTGTAAAAGTCGCACAAAAAATAAATCTCAAATGTGCTGCCGTTGCTCATGTTCTGATTTAATAACCTTCAGACAGCATCAATTGAGCTGTTCTCGCAATTTAGAGTGTGCCTTTCTATTCGGTTCATGCTGCATGGAAGATTTCGTATGAAGTTAAATGTTTGTGCATCTTTCCAGCAAGGAAGGCGCATGAATACAACGTAAACAAAGCAATTTTTCGCGTAGTTATCGCATAAAAGCTTAAACTGCCATCTTATAATCAAATCGTAGTAGGCATGCTGAAGCCCAGGTACTGTTGCCCACTCAGATGTTGTGCCCCAAGACCTCAAATTCTGTGCAGTGCAAACCAAGCAGGAAGGCACGCTCTAAATCGCTAGAGCAGTTGGATTCACGCTGTCTGAAAATTACTGAATTAGAACATAAACAATGCTCCTGCATTT
Organism: Rhipicephalus annulatus; assembly: GCA_013436015.1. Classification (NCBI taxonomy): domain Eukaryota; kingdom Metazoa; phylum Arthropoda; class Arachnida; order Ixodida; family Ixodidae; genus Rhipicephalus; species Rhipicephalus annulatus. The sequence continues at coordinate 14,842 of WOVY01002629.1, read as the reverse complement.
CATATTTATTGTGCAACATTTACAAACACCTTGAGCATGCATTTGCTCTGCTTTTTATACGTGTGATTTCTTTTGACTTTGACTAGCAGCTGCCAATGAAAACATGAAAGGTGCGGAAGCTATCCCACGCAATGGTTCCTTGTTTAGAAAGGAATAAATGAGAAAATGAATGCCATGGATGCATGCGATAATGCAGCGACGAGTAAAACGTGGCGAAAGCGGGAGGCGAAGTGAGTGCATTCGGCCCGCCGGTCAGGCAGTCGAGTTAGAAATTTACCAGTGAAACCGATGAGCGCTACATCTGTCCCTAACTGCAACAAACATATCATTTTCAGCGCTTGGTGACGCTGACCTCAGTCTAAGCGAGCTGAGGCCACGCATCGAAGCGTCCAAGTTAAAAGTGCTGACGGCTGTACGGCATCAGCTTTACTCCACCACATAAGACCTGCTTCGACTGATTCTAACGCTGCCAAGTGTTGGACATGGTTTATTTACTGCAACAAATAACAGTTGAAGTGCGGGTCGATTTCTCCAGTAAGTTTCCAGTTCACTTCTGCCTAACTGGCGGGTCGAAAACACACTTCGCGGGTCCTTTTTGCCACATTTTGCTTGTGGATATTTTTACGCAAGCCCATGAAATTCATAGCCAACGCTTATCTCAGCAATGACCCATTGTGTTTGACAACTAACGCACCTTTCTAGTTTGAAATTGCAGCTGCTGCTAAAAAAAGTAGGGTATTGGAAAAACTGAGAAAACGCACATTCATAGCGCTTGTAAATATTCCACAATAAAAAAATCACAAATACGGTGAGGAAGCAGTTGATCTTCTAAACGAATATAATACTTTGATCAAGCAGCAACAGGAATTTCGAAAACGAATGGTCGAATAGCTGTCACACACAATGGTTCATTGCAGATACAAGCAAATGACAACGAATTTTATGGGGGTGTGTGGAATATAGCCATGAGCGAAACATTGCAAAAACGAACTTTTCGAGAGAGTGCAATAAACCTACCGGTCAGGTAGACATCAAACTGAAAATTACTATAAAAAACAACCCCCGATCCATCTTTACTATAAAGTGCAGCTAACAAGCAATGACCAACACTTGGCAGCACTTGCATCAGTCAAGGCAAGTTAAGGAGCTGCGTCGAAGCATTCAAGTTAAGTGTGCCGATGGCTAGAAATTCTGTGGCTGGAAACTTGCAGCAGTGCTCATAAACAGGGCACTGTAGTCGCCAACTTGGAAACAGCTTATAAAACGCATGCATGATAAAACATACACTACACTGAAATGAGCAAGCTTCCTCACTAACCTCTCTAAGCTTCTTCTTGTGGGCGCAATCGCCGCTGTGCAGGCTTCTGCCAGCCTTCTGCTGCAAACCAATTCCAACAGTTTCTGTGAAGCTTCTATGCGTGCCGTATCAGCTGCTGTCTACCTCATTGAGAGGGTAGACCACTTGACGAAATGGAAGTCCTTGACACTCTCGTCAGCCGATGATGATATTTGATGTTTTGTTGCGCAAGGGTCATTTCATGACCAAAAAAATCCAGTTCATCTTAATAGAGATATGGACAATGATTATGATAAGTGGCTTAAAGTGCCATTAAATTACTCATGCTAAGTCGAGTAAAACCTTAGAAGTAATAAAATCATGACCATGCCGTGAAAGGTGCGTGGTGTTAATGAATGACAAAACATTGTGATAGTAAAAACAAGTATGGCATAAGCCCTAGTGCCTCAATTGTTCAAAACCTTGCGTCTAAATGCCGTGAAGCATGTGCTTTGTTGAGTGTAGCCACCGCAGCGGAGACTTCTCTGGAGAGGTCATGCTGCGGAATGCCGGGATATATGATATGAAACGTACAAATTTCATTTAAAAAATTTAACAATAATATTTGAGTCGAAAAGTGGTTCCCTACTGACGAACAATGCAGGATGGAGTCGTATGTGTTGTCGGTAGGGTGACCGAAAGTGCTGTCTTCTTAGCGTGTCTAGTTCGTGACACTGGATTAGAATGTAAATATGGTGATTGCTTCACCACATCTATCACACAATGGTGGATCGCCCCCAGACAAAAGAAATGAATGTAATGTGTATGTATGTGCTGTTCTCTACCTATTAGGGATTATTTCTGTGTGGCGCGATTTTCATACTGGCAGCCAATGACCAAGTTGCGTCTTGATGACATGCAATTTATTACCTGCGTGTGTGTGTGTCCCATGTGCTCTGCGAGTAGCCGGTGAGCCTTCGTTTTAGAAAAGGTTTCAAGTCAAGTGCAGGAACTGATATCAATGAATTGGAAGCGGTTTTATTGGCGGATCCAGCTAGCTGGTTCACCAGAACGTCGCCTTGAATTTCGTGGTGTCCCGGCACCCAGCAGACTACAACAAGCTGCTTAGATAAGTAGACTGCATAAAAGTGAATAAAGTGAAACAAGGACAGGGTTCTTGAGCTTTTTAAGAGATTTCAGAGCTTTTACTACACTGAAGGATGTGTATATATGGTATTGCTTTTTGTAGTTTTATTTGTTTATAGTGTCTGACGGCTGCGAGTATCGCATAAGCTTCGCCGGTGAAAATATTTGAATCAGAGTGCAGAACGCCGGCTTCAGAAAAGAATGTGCCGACGGCTGCGTACGAGACAGAAATGCCGGACTTTGAAGCATCCATGAAGAACTCAGGACATGTGTATTTCTGTTGTAGTTCTAGGAAGTATGTCTGGATATGTGCAATTGGTGCATGCTTCGTAACCTCCAAGAATGACACGTCGCAATCTATTGCCTGCCATTGCCACGGTGGCAGGCATACTGCAGGAGCTATCAAACGGTGTTCAAGTGGCACACCGGTTTCCTTTGCTAGGGCCCCTTACAAGGAGTGAGTAGGGCTGTCTCATAGAAGATCGTTTCCGAAACACTGCATGGCTTGACATGTTAATAATTGTGGAATGTGATGGGTGACCCTTGTCTGCATTTACATTAGGATAATATTTAAAAGACAAGTAACATTTTTGTAGTTGGAGCGACCATTCAATCAATACCACGTACAGGCTTTCCACGGGGCTAGTGCGAAAAACACCCGTGGAGAGGAGGATGCCTAGATAATGAGCAGGGTCAAGCATTGAACAAGGTCAAGCATTTTAAGAGCAGTAGGTGTCACAGACTGATATGCTATTGCCCCATAGTTTAGACGGGAACGCATGAAGCTTTTTAGAAATTCATTAAACACTTCTTGTCGCTTTCCCCCGATGTGCGAGACAACACTTTTAGAACGTTAACAGCTTTTATGCATTTGTTTTTTAAATATTTGATGTGTGGTATGAAGGTTAGCTTGGTGTCCAAAATTAGGCCTGATAATTTGTGTTCGGTATTAACGGGAAGGCGTTGCCCGTGCAGTTGAATATCGGGTTGAGGATGAGTTCCTCCCTTCCTGCAGAACAAGACAGACGTGTTTTTTAGTGCATTCACTCGGAATCCGTTTTCTTCAGCCCAATTGGAGACCTTGTTCAAACCAAGCTGAACCTGGCACTCACGCATGACAAGGTTGCAAGATCTAAAGCCAAGCCGGATGTCATCGACATAAGTACAATAAAACATATTGCGAGGGATGGACAAGTGTTGTGCGCTCGTGTTGTGTGGTTCCTCGCTTCGTCCTTTGTGTTTTCTCTGCGCTCCCAGTTCGCTGAACGAAGAAAATTGACAGGTAACTTTCGATTATAGTAACCATTCTGCCACGCACGCCAAGGTGGGACAGGTCCCTTAGTATTCCAACGCGCCATGTTGTATCATATGCCGTTTCCATATCGAGGAGCACAAAGAGAAAGTATTTCTTATGCACGAAAGCGTTTTCGATATGTGCCTCGATACGAACAAGGTGGTCGGTGGTGGATCTACTCTCTCAAAATCAGCACTGAAACGGGTCGAGAAAATTGTTCGTTTCAAGGAAATGTACAAGTCGGCAGTTAATCATTTTTTCGAGAAGTTTGCATAAGCAGCCTGTAAGCGCACTAGGCCTATAACTCGAAAATGAAGAAGGATTTTCGCCCTGTTTCAAAATGGGAATAAGAATAGCCTCTTTCCAGGAAGTAGGGATAGCGCCAGAGATCCAGATAGCATTGTACAAACAAAGTAAGGTTTTTTGAGTTTCGATTGGTAGGTTTTCAAACATTTCATAAACCACACGGTCAGAACCTGAAGCGGAATCACTGCAGAAGTTCAATGATCTTTGTGGCAAGCTAAGCTGAAAGCTTGGTTCACGCCTCGTATTTCGTACATATGTGTTCAATTTTTGCTTTTCTATTTTTGTTCTGTATTTTTGAAAAGCGTCAGTATAGTGCAACGAGCTGGACACCCGCTCGAAGTGCGCACTGAGGAAGTTCGCCTGATTTCCCAAAGTGTTACCCTGCGTGTTTACAAGTGGGAGTGTTTTGCTTGTCTTCCAGCTGCCCTGCCAATCATGTTCCTGACTTTTGCTTCCTGTGTATATGAATTGATTACTGATAAAATCTTCTGCCAGCTTTCTCTTCTGGCCTGCCGACGCGTTCTCCTGGCCTGAGACTTCATTTTCTTAAAGACGTGAATATTTTCGGCTGTCGGTGAGATCTGAAGCAACCTTCATACTTTGTTTTGCTGCTTGCGCGTATTTCGGCACTCAGGGTTCCACCATGGCACACGTGGTCTTCCTTCCAGGGTGTGCATTCATTTGTGAGATGCATTTTGTTGCTGCATCAATCAGAAACGCTGTGAAGTAGTTGACAGCCACATCAATGTTTAAAGTGCATATGTCGCGCCAACTTAAATGAGTGATGGTGTAAAACTGTTCGCAGTCGGCTTATCCTATTGACCATTTGGAAACCTGTGGCGGGCATTCAGTTGATGCAGATGTGCTCAAAACTACGGGAAAATGTTCACTTCTGTAGGGATACGTGATGACTTTCCAGTGAAGTAGAGGCACAAGCGATGGAGATACTATGCTTAGGTCTCTTGAGGAATGGGTAATGTTAGCGAGGTTATAATGGGTTGGTTCCTTTCGATTCAGGAAACACGCGCTGGAAGAGAGAAGAAACTGTTCAATCAGTCGACCTCGGGCATCACAAGAGTCGCCCCATAACCTGCTATGAGAATCAGAGTCCCCTAGAACAAAATAGGGTACGGGAGGTTCATCTATCAAGAACTGGAATTCATGTTTGTGTAGCTGAAAATGCGGAGGTATGTACATAGAGCAAATAGTGACGAGTTTGCTTAGAAGCACCACTCGAACAGTCACTGCCTGAAGAGACGTTTGGAGCTTTAAATGTCTACAAGCTAAACTTTGCTTAACTATAACAGTTACACCTCCAGATGACGCCATGGAATCACCACGGTCCTTCCAGAAAGTATTTTACCTGCGTAGAAAGTTGACAAGTTTAGATTTTAAGTGTGTTTCCTGTACACACAGCACCTTTGGTGAGTGTTTGTGTAGAAATTCTTGGACATCGTCGAGGTTTGTAAGAAGGCCTCTGACATTCCATTGTATAATCTATGCTTACATATTAGATGGAAAGTGGTGCTGTGGGTACGAAAGTGAAGCGGCTGTTCAAGTGGGAAGTTGTAACTTATGTACCAGGGCCGTCGTCGGGCCCTGTTATTGGTTTCTTGGTTTTCTTAGCGCGCTCCAGGGAGCCACGCCATACTTCCGGCACCTGAGGTACCGTGTTTGTGTCCATTGCCTCACGTGAAGCAGTGGACGTCCGCGTACGCGAGCTGCTGTTGCGCATTTGCGAACTCGCCTGGTGTGACGTCGTCAGTAGACCCGATGGCTCTGGAGTCGCCTGAGTCTCTAGCTTGGTAGGTGGAGTAGGCTTGGCTGCTTCCACCACGAGGTCTCCCGCCACACCCAGTGGCTCACTTTTCGTGGGCCTAGGTGGTGGTGGAGGGTGATGAGACGCTGCCCCTCGGCGCACCGCATCAGCGAAAGTTGTGCCATGAAAAGCCGAACAGCTCTAGCGTGCTTCCTTGAAGGAGATGTTTTCGCGTATCTTGAGCGTAATAAAGTCTTTTTCTTTTTTCCACTGTGGACAACAACGTGAATATGACGCGTGGTCTCCGTCACAGTTTACACAATTGGGGTTTCATTACATTTGTGAGAGCCATGGCCTTGGGCACCACAATTGGCACAAACAGGTCGACCACGACAGCTCTGAGAGCCATGGTTAAACCTTTGACACTGTTACCATCGGCGGGGGTTTGGTATGTAGGGTCAGATTGGTGTCTTAGTATAGCCAGTTTCGCATTGTTTGTGGTAGTTCACTGGTGGCAAAGGTCAGTACCAAGTGTTCCGTGGGGGTTTCCTGATTGTTCCTTCGGATGAAGATTCGCTTCACATTGGTCATATTTTGTTCTTTCCAGCCCTCGAGGAGTTCAGCCTCCTTCACGTCAAGGAGGTCTCTGTCAGCAACAACTTCAGGGGCGGAGTTCACGGATCGATGGGGTGTTACGCTAATGAGAATGTCGCCGAATGTTGCTAGGTTCTTTAGTTTGTCAATTTGTTTTTTGTCACGGAGTTCTGAAAGAAGGTCGCAACTAGCGATTTTTGTAACTTTATAGCCACCAACTGATGTGGCTGTCAGTGACCGCGATACTATGAACGGGAACACTGTTCTGCCTGTTTTGTTGGGCTTCTCACTGTGTACGACATGATAGTGAGGGAATATTTCTTTGGGTCGGCTGAAAAAGGAAAGTTCCTCGGTGCGTATGCGCTTTGAAGCGGCCCCATCAATGAGGAGTGAGAGTGTTCTATTCATGATAGGAGGATATGATTCAGTAACGGTGGCGGCCACCCACCAGGGAGCCCAACGAGGGGACGCTACAAGATTCGTAAAACGTGAAACATGCAGACGCTAGACGTACACCACTGAGATAAACTTATGCGCGTAGGCCAAGGTTGGCTAGCTGCACAAGGTTGACCCAAGTCGCTTATGAAATTGGGGAAGTAAAAGAAGAAATAGAAGACAGGACAGATGAGAAAGAGGACAGGAAAGAGATTGAAGAAGGGAAAAGGAAAAGGTGACTGCCAATTTCCTCTGGGTGGGTCAGCCCAGGGATGCCGTGTACATGAAGCCGAGGCCAAAGGGGTGTGTTGCCTCTGCCGGGGGGCCTGAAAGGTCCGATCACCCGGCGTCGGCTCAACCCCCAGGATCCCCTTTTCCCCGGACACGGCTCAGCTACGCATGGCTAGGCGTGGGAAAGGTTGAAACCCCCATTAGCTCGGGTCCGTGGTGTCACTGCACACCAAATGCCTGCTTTGACGGAGGCCCCTGCGGGGGCTTATCAGCCGACTCTAGGCGGCCCTTGAGGGCATCTCACTATTTGCTAGGTGGACCTGCGCGCACACAAAGCGAAAACATTTCATAATAAAACAACAAAGCAGCACTGATTACTTCGTCCCAATGACTGAAACGATGGGCTGAGTTTCATAAGCTCTGAAGTACTTCTTGAAGTGCAACAAATGCAGTAGAACCACACTGATTTATCCTAGAGAGCACAGTTAGAAATGAACTTAAGAGCTGTAAAACAGCCCAAACAAAAAAATGCTGTGCCGAACCACAAAAACTTTAGTTTCACTTAATGCACTTGAAAACAAGATGTGCAACGCTTCCTGGAGAATATAGTTATATGAGATAAGTACTAAAAACCACTGGAGCACCTGTAGTGTCCCATCCACCTAATAATTATAGTGCCAATATGGCCAAGACTTGGCAAAAAAGGCCTCACTTATAGCGATAACTGTCCCCAGGTTAGCCACTTTCAATGAGCAATAACACAGCCTTGTAGGCAAGCAGGACGAGTTTCGAACATTCAAAAAGTTGTGGAAATTTTTTCAGCTATATTCTTGATGGGTTAATTTGGCATGCAATGCCACTTAAAAATAAATGTGAGTTAATTCACTTACGCCTTGGTGTGTGTAGCGAGAGGTACAGTTATTCTTATTGGAGAAATTTAGCTAGCATTCGCAGCAGCTTCGCGAACACAGCCTGCCATGGGAAATGATTGGCAGGCTGCATCCACAGGGCTGCTGAGCTGCTGCGTATAGCCACTAAATCTGTCAGTTTAAGATTTGTTCTCTGCACGGCTATGTATTTCGAGGCATGTGGCTCGATCTTCCTCTGTGTCCTTACCCAGGCAGCACAGAAGGTTGGCCCAATATTGGGGATAGATCGGCATTGCCTGGCCCATGAACGGCCCAGTTTTCACAGCGTACCGCCAAGATTGGCTGTGCCAGCCAAATAGAACGGCGACGTTGGACCAGCGTTTACAACGTACCCCCAATATTGGTTCTGCCAGCCGAATAGAACGGCTATGTTGGACCAGCATTAACAACATTCCGCCAATGATGGCTGTGCCAGTCTATTAGATTGGTTATATTGGGCCAGCTTTCAGAACTTTCCGCCCATATAGGCTGTGCCGGCCTATTAGAACGGACACATCGGGCCAGGTTGTACAAGTAGCAGCCAATATGGGCGGAGCCATCCAATAAGACCAGCATTATTGGCCCGCCGTTTGAACGTTATTGCCGGCGTCAGCTGAAAAGTCAACATCACGATGTCATAATATTAGAATATGAGCCAATTTCTGCGTGTGCTGCTTTTTGGCGCTGTTCTGGCCCCAATTCACGCGCCGATTTTTCAAGTTAGAGAGAGAGTAATATATGTGCCGGGTACAATATTAGAACTATCTTTTCGTCATTAAACCATGCCCCGCCGCGGCGGTCTAGTGGCTAAGGTACTCGGCTGCTGACCCGCAGGTCGCGGGTTTGAATCCCGGCTGCGGCGGCTGCATTTCCGATGGAGGCGGAAATGTTGTAGGCCCGTGTGCTCAGATTTGGGTGTATGTTAAAGAACCCCAGGTGGTCGAAATTTCCGGAGCCCTCCACTATGGCGTCTCTCATAATCATATGGTGGTTTTGGGACGTTAAACCCCACATATCAATCAATCAATCATTAAACCATGCACAGCTCGTTGAAATGCATAATCGTTGGTTGAAGTTGTGCAAGGTCTAGTGGTTTTGGGACGTTAAACCCCACATATCAATCAAGTTGTGCAAGGTAGACTTTTTAAGTGAGAAAAAATTACCGATCAAGTTTCTCTGTCAGACGTGACGTCCGATGCGGTGCTATCCGTATGTATGACGAAGCTGCTGCGGATACCGCTGTCTTACGCGTGCATGTAGACGTCGAATATCTGACGCAAATCTTATCGTATCATGTGTCGGGCTAGCTATCTACGCGACCTATTCGAATCTGTTTTGCGTTCACAGCACAGTACAGTTAACGGCACTTGCTGCTGCTTGACGTGTGGGAAGAGCGGGGGTCGTCAGTTGCGTTATGGTGACTGAATCATACAACAGATGCAGTTGCCGTGATCTAACACACAGACGCGCGTGCGCACGCACGCACGCGCTATATTCATGCAACGGTCACACGAATTCCCAATAACATCGCAGCGAACGGTTGGTAAGGTGTTGCGGAGTGTGTGGGCGTCGTAGGGCACCCTGTCGGTGCCCAGCTCGTTGCGAACGCGAATTTCGGCGTAGAACGCATCTTTTTTATGTACTTTTTTTAGAGTGCCCAAAACGGTAGGCTGCGCGATACGAGAAGTACGACACACAAAAAAAGAAGAAACGTGAATGCATAGGGCAAATCGTTAACAACAAAAAAAAAAACACGCACGCTCACGCCACTGCAGTGGCGTGAGCGTGCGTGTTTTTTTGTTATTAACGAAGCACATGTGCTTCCATAAAACATGACAGCCAAGAATGATGAAGTATTCATTTACATACAAATTACTATGAGTTGCTGAAACTCACGCAAAAGAACATAATTTTCTTCCTTGGATATTGATCGACTGCCTTGGAATTATGCTATGTGAATTTGACACATCTACAGTGCATTATGATTCCCACCATAAAGGGCCACAATCTTGGCAAGTAATAGAAGTACTCTTCCCACCTGATGTGCACCTAACGTAAAGAGGCCTTGTTTCTCAAGTTAGCAATATATATATATATATATATATATATATATATATATATATATATATATATAACCACTGGAAAAATATACCAGGTGTAACCAGAAAAAGGTGCACCTGCAGTTTTAAAGTTTAAAAGAAGCAATGACATGCCAACCATCCAAAATAGAACGCCCGAGAAAGGAGCATCAATCAGTATTACAGCAGCTAAAAGCCTGCTAACAGCTGAAGGTAGTCATGCTGCTCTTCCATTCAAGTATAGTGTACACTGAGAAAAGATACTGAAGATACACCATCAGCAAATGACAAAAGCAATACAGACAGAGCTTTCTCTTATAATACAAAAAGTCTTTAGCTGAGGAGGCAAATAAGTCATTGGCACACAATAAGTGCACAAAAAAATAAGCTGTCGCACGAGGCTGTCAGCGCTTAGACAACACAGGCAAAAATGCAGTAGACTGAAGAAGGGAAAACCCATAGCAAAAGTTACCATACTCCTGAGTTCTTGCTTTGCGTGCAAATGAAGCTAGCGTGAAGTTGAACACTAGATTAAAGCACCACAATCAAAATCTGGAAGTCAATGCTTTAGGAATAATACAAAGTACTGAAGAAGCATGCAAAGAGCATTCCTGTGAAGGCAAATATAAAAAAAGACTGAAAGCTCTGTGGCCCTGAACAAGACAACACCACAACCAATCGAAGAGCCGTTCGGACACACCAGCAGTTCTGGCCAACAATAAAAAGTCACAAAAACATACCTTTAATGCCTTTTTTACAAGAGAACTTCAAAAGAAATGTGCATACACCAATGCCAGAAGTATCGATGGAAGCTATTACTCATATTCAGCTCTTCATTGAAACACTGACAGAAGATACTTATACCTGGATGCTTAATTACTTTGGTACAACTCAAGAGCGTCGACGCCAAGTGGCAAAAAAATTATGATGGAAGACTACAATGTGATCAAATGCACACGTCAACCACCAACCAAGGTCCTATGCTAGAGTGAATATCGCAAAAAGTCTTGAACGCCTAATGTCACTGGCTCATACTCAGCGTTCTCAATCAAAATCTTGACCTCCCACACAGCATATTATTTCAACAACCTGCCACCTCTCATCATGTCATGAAACAAGCTCGAGTATACACAAACCCTCCTCACCGTTGGGTAGTTAGATAGCTCCACTAGTGCTTCACTCTCGGAACACATAGACCAGGGCCGTAACTAGACGGGTAGTGAGGAGGTTCTGAGCCCCTGAAGTATTTTCATGCTCTGACTTTTCGTCAACAATAGCTTAATCTGGGCAAGTTGGTTCATCGTGGTTGTGTTCTAGTAACAGTGAGAGAAGCTGAGGAAGAGACAAAAAGGACAGGAAAGAGCGCTGACTGCCAACTAAATTTTATTGAAGGTACTACGCCCACTTTTTTACAGAGTACAAGAACAGTGCTCATGCACAACGACACATGTGAGACCATGATAATATAATCTTAACTGAGAAAAGAATACTCTCTCTCCGAATGGATGAGTGAAGGTATACTGATGCACTGACCCATGGCCTTCCTGACAAGAAAATGCTTTCACAGTCTCTCTTTCATTTCTTGTTCTTGCTTTTTTCAAAAACAGTGTTTTATGAAACATAGAACTGCACTTACATTCTTTACAGTGTATGGCCACGCGACTACCATAGCCATTCTTAACATTTTAAGCATGCTGTCTTGCTCAAACATTGGGGCATTGCCCAGTTTGTCTTATGTTCACGTTTCCACGTGTCAATAGTATCTCATACACAACATTATATTGGCATTCAGTATACCTATTCTCGTGACGAATGGTGAAATAATGGCTATTCCTGTTGCTTTTTAGTAGACACACTTTTGAAAACTTGCAAGGGATGGCAAATAACAAGATAAAATCATATCAGCTCGTTATTTTCTTTATATTGTGAAACACCCTATGTACGTACGGTATAGCATGCAAAGATCTTTGGTCATTCTGTTTTTATTTTAGTCCTGTTTTGTTTAACTTGACTTTCTGCAGGAAGGTTTAGCACACGGGTGTGATGGTGCTGTTGGGATATCCAGCATCCTTTAGTCTTTTAATCTGGTTTTTAAGGCTTACCTCATCCTTGTGCTCACATGACTTCTGAAGGGTGGCCTCAATGCACGTGGTGGCAATTCCTCTGAGTAAATTGTGTAAATGTGTAATTATGTGTTATGATGTACTAAAAAAGATGTCCCAAGAATCAGAATAAGTGACAGTAGTCAAAGTTTTTGTCACTGCCTTTATACAAATACCAGTTTATTCGTTGCCTCCTGCAGTATTTTAGGGCCTCTTATATAGATAGGATGTTTTCTCACTTTTAGTACATTTTTGTATTGATGATGCCATATGCTCAGGAGGTAGAATGTCGTTATGTTCTTTCTGATAACTTCTAGCTTCTGAGCAAAGATAATGTTTCAGAAAAATGAAAAAAGGCTAGCATAATATTAAGACATGGGAAGAAAGCAGAGTTTATCAAAAATGAATGCATTAGTTGGGAATGAGAAAAAAAGATGGATGACAGGTCAGTAATGTCAATTAATTTATATTAGGACACATGAAATGTAGCAGAGGGTGGCAGGTGATTAGTTCCAATGAGATCGAGAAATTATCAGCCATAATATGAAATTGGCTCATACAGGACAGGGAACATTGATTGGGCTTCCACCCTGCAGTGGACATAATATAGGCTTAACGCTAACAATGAGCAAAGCCTGTGAAATTAATGCTCCATGAAATGAGCAGTACTGCACAGATTGCTGTGCTAGACTTCCCATTTTGCATGTTTTTACCAGCTTATCCTGCTCGCTGTTCAGACACAAAGCTTCACCAGAAAAACAATGTTATACTTGGTGAGGATAATGCCAGTGAATCCAGTGTTTTATCTACACCTTTCCTGCTTAAGTCCTCCTCCAAACTATACGATTTTTCTTGGAAATGTTCTGCTTACAGCACACCAACCGATCAAGTGAAACAACTTTATTGGGGTCCTGCAGGACGCGCCCTAGTATGCAATCACCATTTCACTTCACGTTACAACATACTGGTGGTAAAAATATTCTCTGGCAGGGTACAGAAGTGCATGCACTGAGCTAGCTTGTGCAGCACGGTCTATTCCAGAAAGCTGAACCTATGTTTGGTACAGAATTTTGTAACCACACGATGCTTGCACAGATTAAATGTGGCCACACATAGCATCTTCTGAGCTTTTTTATGAAATGATCTCGCAGTATCTGAAAACATTTGTTTTTTTGTTTACTTCATAGTTCCCAGTGAAATATTTCTCTTGTTCCTCTCATTGAATAATGGCATTTGGTGTGACTAAGGTGTTCCTAATGCCTCACTATGAGATCAGAAAAACGATTCTCCTTGAAATTGCTTCACAAGCATTTCCTAAGATATTGAATGACACTGCTTGCACATGTACAAACATTTGCTAGTTTTATTGAGGGTTGATGATAAAGGGAATCAGTTGGTGCATCCAAGCCGGACAGAGATTGACTGGCCCTGGGGCCGTTAGTTATATATCTTGCAGCTTGTTCCAGGTAGACAGGGCTTCATTCTGTAGAAATGGTAACTCATCACACTGGTTCCCCAGCATGAAGAACATAACTTGATGCTAACACTGACTCAGATGTTCTGAAATGTCAAAGAGGGTACATGAAGGCTGGGTACATGAAGGTTGCAGTTATACTAACTGTACAGTCAGCATGCTTGTGTGATATGTGCATAGCTGCATCAAAGCCACGTGTGAAAATTGCGTGAACAGCTGAAATCTCCATGGCAGCATAGCTTAAGAAGGCTGTCATCCCTTTTTTGCCAGTTTCCAATATCATCCTTCCCTTTTCATGCATCTTCTTTCAATATATCTGGGGTTTTAATTCCCAAAACCACAATATATTAATGAGAAGCAAATTTTGAACATCTGGTGTTCTTTAACATCTCCACTTGTTTGCAGCGCAACACCAGAAACACAGGACAGGGAAGGAGCAAAAGAGAAAGAAAAGACGGCGCCGACTCTAAAAAATATGCACTGACATCATGACACGCACATGCCGTGATGTAAAGCTGCCCAAAGAGTGGCCTCCCGTGAGAATAGTGAAGAATTGGGAATAGGATCTACCAGTAAGGGCTTTGTGTGCAATTCACAAACAGTGAAAAAGATCCACCAGGGGTGAACCACAGGTACATTGTGCACTCTGGTTGAGAGAGAGCAGAGTAAAACAGATGTGCCAGACAGGAGATTATAAATGGTTTTGTCTGGAGCTGGTGCCAGACCGAGCTCTGATTAAGCGTAAGGGGGTATTGAGCGCCAGGCCAATCTGATCCCATTCCTGTGATGGGGTGCAATGTGATGACAGGTGCGAATTCTATTTTCTTTTTTTTCCATGGGTTTAGGGAAATAATTCTTCAGGGATCAGATGAAAATACCTCCGACATACATAATAACATGCGTATTCCTTGGGCGTAGTTATGCCTAGCCACCAGATTGAGAGAAAAAGGAATGTTTCCCGAAATGTGCGATGAAAGTGTTTGGTGCTACGCCTTGACGGAAGTATTGATAGGTGCTTTGGAAATCGGTACGCCATTTCTGTAATCGTTAAATATGCAACTGCATGTGCCACTGCTAGGGATAGCGTGACACTCCCAGCCATTTCGGGTATGCCGTTTTAATCTACATGAAGATGTTTAATGAGCCCGCTTCTCCATCACAGCAGTAGCTGTGGCCATTCCTTCAACTAGGCCCTACTGCAGCGCCAACTAAACGTCTGCATAAATTTAGCGCTAGTTC
>WOVY01002628.1:607500-947193 GCA_013436015.1 Rhipicephalus annulatus | reverse complement strand
ATATATATATATCTATATATATATATATATATATATATATATATAAGTTCCCTTCTGCATGTGCTAGACAGCGGGAGGGGGGTCACCAGGTAGTGATTGGGGCGGCTAGCTTGCCATTCCTCAGAAAAAAGAATTTGGTATGCCAGCGACGAAGGAAGTTTTCCTCGCCGCTGGCCTCGAGTTCGCCGGATAGGTGGGCCCATAGCAACCGCCGGATACGCGAGACTTCTGGAAACGCGCTCCGGACAGGCTTTCTACGCGCCTCCGCTAGCGATCTCCTTTGCCAAATAGCTAGCATCGTGAAGATCAGCACAAGTTGGCAGAAGGCACCTTTGTTGCTCTTGTGGTGGGGAGGTGGCGGATACCAAAGGAGTGGGCTACCATCCGCCACACGGGTTTCACCGCAATGCATTGGAACAACGCATGATCCTGCGATTCAACTGCGTGACAGCTCGGACAACGTGCATCCGGGACTATTCCGAATTTATGCAGGCGTTGTCTGGTGGGGAGGACGGCCCAGGCCTTTTTCAGGAGGAAATCCTGTGCATCACGGGGGGTGCCGCAACGGAGCGAGAGTAATCGCGCCTCGCGCGCTCAGCTCGTTTTTGTTCAGTCGTCGCTCAGCTGCTTCCGCGCGATGGCTTCAACGATGCGCGCTGGCGGGTCCTCATCCACATCGCCTTCGGGCACTTCTTGCCTCAACATGCGCCAGGTAGCCGACGCCGTTTTATAGAAGGGCGCGGGTGCCTCAGCAAAGGGCCCAGTGTGGCGGCCTGCATCCAGCCAGTCGTGCTTCACTCCACTCCAGTAGAGGAGTAGGTTGCGCCCTAGGTAATCGCTCGCGCGCGCGAGCATGCGGGCGGTTTTTAGGGCCAGGACTCTGCTCGTGGTCAACACATGTGGTAGGCCGAGACCCCCTTCTGACACTGCCAGTTGTAGCAAGTTTTGCTTCAATGGTGGGCGGTTTCCCATCCCAGAGGTATGCGTTAATGAGTTTGGTCAACTGGCTTGCTGTTCTTGTGGGCATCACCGCTACTCGGCTCGCATGCGAGGCTAGGGCGCAAATGTTTGTTTTGACGGCTACTGCTTTCTCGCATAGCGTCAGGCCTTGTAGGCTAGCGCTCTCTGACACTTGTGCAGCCCTGTCCACGACTCGGGACCACGTAGAGGCCGTAACTCCCTCGCAGGAAAAAGTATATACCGAGGACCTTAACAGCGGTGACTACCTCGAAGTTGCCGATCACGTGCGCCGGGAAATGGCCAAATAGGAGGACTTTACACTTCCTCTCATTTAGCTGTGCACCTGATGCTAGGGCGTATGACGCGAATACCTGGTGAAAGCGCTCGAGGACTGCTTGGATCTCGCACAAAAAGGGAGATATCGTCAGCGTATGCGAGCACTTTCAGGTCCGCAGTTCCTGTGAGAGGAAGGCCCCGGATGTGCGCGTCGCTTGCCAGGGATGTAAGTAGCGGCTCTATCGCGAGTACAAAGAGGGTTGGGCCAAGCGGGCACCCCTGCCTGATCCCTCTCGTGTACTGAAAGGTGTCCGTCGTGGAGCCATTTACTACTACGTGGCACCTGAGGTCTGAGTACAGGAGCCTTATCACTTGTACAAAGCTTGCCGGTAGGCCAAACTCTCGCAGGTTTTCGAACAGGTAGGCGTGCCTGACCCTATCGAAAGCCTGGACCTGATCAAGTAAAAAAAAGGCTACAGTGACTCTTTTCTCTGAAGCGTACTGGAACACGTCCCTTGTCGTGGTCAGGTTGGTGAACATTGATCTCCCGGGACTGCGCAAGCCTGGTGTGGAGCAATAATATCCGGCAGAAGGTCTTTAGTCGGCTGTTCAAGATTGACGCCACGATCTTGTAGTCTACATTTAACAACGTGATCGGGCGCCAAGAAGCAGGGTCGTTCGGTGGTGCACCTTCTTTAAGAATGAGGACTGCGCGCCCCATGCCGAAGGAGGCAGGTTTCGCGTGTCCCTCGAGGACCGTGTTGACTATGGCTAAGAGCGGTTCACATAGGCTCTCGAAAAAGGTGACGTAGAAGCCCGCTGTGAGGACGTCCGCACCGGGAGCCGAGTTTGGTGGCATTGACTGGATAGCGGCCCTCAATTCCGGTAACGTCGCTGCGCCGCACATAGTCAGGCATTCATCCTCTTCCTGACGCTTAAGGAAATTTACACAGCTCCGACAGGGACGCTGGCTCCGAGGCGATCATTGTGGCGTCCGGCTCGTGAAACGCTGTCTCGAAGTGGTGCAAGAAGGTCGCCTCGATCTCGACCGGGCCTGTCGCGAGGGTACCATCTGGGCGCTTTACCTCTGCAATACGCACAGAGCCGTTTCCCCTACGCGCGAGACTACCTCTGGCCGCTCGTTCGAGGTGGCCCAAGTCACGCGCTTTTCGCCAGTAGCTGCCCGAAGAAGCCGTTCGTACTGCACCTTGAGCGAGGCTAGGTAATCTCGTGTACAGGAGGTGAGGGTGTCAGCACTCTGAATGATACGCATTCTGCGCAGTAACTCGTTCATCTGAGACGTCAAGCGCTTTTTCCTTTTACGGCCTTCGTCTTGGAGGAGCACCTTCCAGGCCTCCTTGAGGTCATCCCAGGTAGTCGATGTTATGCGGGGGGATGCTCTAATCGAGGCCTCTATGAGCGTCTCGATCTGTGGTGCAGACACCGGATCCTTTAGTAGTGCAGAATCCAGGTGCCACGATGCGTCGGCTCGTTTGGGGCCAGGCTTTGCACGGAGGGTTGTTAGCAGTGGCGCGTGATCAGACAGAGCGGCCAGAGGGGGTGGCAACGGGACCACCTCGCACGCTGTTAGGGATGGAAGTAGGAGCTCCGGTAAGTACGCGCGGTCTAGCCGGCTAGCGGTGACCCTCGACACGCGGGGGGGCCGAAGTCGTCGTCGTGGAGGCGTCTGAAAGTCGGAGGCGTTCGAGAACTTTGATCAGTTCTTTTGCACGGTAGGCTGAGCCTCCGCAACTTGGTCCCGGATATCCCTCGCAGTGTCGACCACACAGTTAAAGTCTCCAAG
Organism: Rhipicephalus annulatus; assembly: GCA_013436015.1. Classification (NCBI taxonomy): domain Eukaryota; kingdom Metazoa; phylum Arthropoda; class Arachnida; order Ixodida; family Ixodidae; genus Rhipicephalus; species Rhipicephalus annulatus. Next base: position 944,153 of record WOVY01002628.1, on the reverse strand, counting down.
GACTACGTGCGGGAGGGGGGTCAGCAGGTACTCGCCAAGCTCTCTGAAAAAGGGGTTCGTCTCCGATCTAGTTACTGGCGCGTACACGTTCACAAACCGAACTTTCTGCCCATCGATGAAGATGTCAATGACACGGCATGACTTGAATACAAAAATACACGACACAGTATGCACAGAAAAAGCAAATATATATACAAATCAGGCTCGCGGAGGTGCGCGAGTGGCATGCGTGCTTGCATGCACAACTTCTTAGTAATTAGTGTTTCTTCAATTATGGGCTCTTTGGAAATTGGACGCTTCTGATGCGGCAACCTGACTTTTATTGAAGTGACATTACGCTTTGTGATGTGAAATTCATTGCCATCTTTCATTGGTGAAATTTATTGTTTCACGCACGCCCGTCGTTGTTACTCGTAGCAACTGAAGTTTGCGCTGCGGGGCGTGCGGGCGAAGATGCCTTTCTCGGCGGGGAGCAAGAAAAAAAAAATGAGGAGTGAGCATTGCACAGTGTCATAAAAAGATAAAAAAAGCGAACAAAAATAGCAAGCCAGGCGGGCACACGTCCGCTTGCTCTCTTTTACTCCTAGATTTTTTAGTGTTATTAATATTTACGTGATATAGAAAGAGGTTAATAGCCAGAGAGGGGGCTGATCGACTGCCACCAAGTGGGAACACGCCGAGAAACTGGTTTAAACAGAACCTCGACGTCAGTGATATCGCCATAGTTCGTAGTAGCGAACATATATTCCGCGTAAACAGTGTTGTTTAGAGCCGCGTGCCCACACGATGCGAGCCATAAACAAGATTCAAAGTGGAATTCCGTGAACCCTTGGGCCAGTCAAAGCACGTCGCTGCCTATTAAATCTGGGCTTCCGTCCAAGCACGTCTCCCAAGCACGAGACGAGGCACCGGCCTGCCTAAGAGATTAAATCTGCCACGCACGTGGTATCGTGTGCCAGGCCACGTGAGAGGTCTCGGTAGAAACGTCGGCATCGCCACAGACACTTGAGGAAACTGCACTGAATCACTTGACAATGACGAGTGATTTAGCGGAGACAACTTACTTATTCACTGTACCAGACATTTTGCGCTTAGACAGTGGTTCCGACAAATAATATGGTCCCTTCACTCACACGGAAGTTATTTTTAACTCGCTAGACTAGAGTAGGAAACTCATAGCCGTCAGAACTCCAACATAATTAATATCTGGGATTTCGTGTGCTAAAACAGCTATGTGATTCTCCCTAGTGTAGGGCTCCGATCCGGACCATTTCGGTGGAGGCATATCTAGAGGCCCGTGTTATATGTGATGTCAGCGCACGTTAAAGAACACCAGTCTGACAAATTTTTCCGGAGTCCTTCACTACGGCTTCCTCATAATTGTATCTGGCTTTTGTGACGAAAACCGCAGATATTATTAGTATAGGGCTCCAAATGTTTTGTACCATCTGGTGTTAGTTAACGTGGTCTAATACCACACGGTGCACTGCAGCCTCTGGAATTTCGAATTCGACAACATGAGAATTCGACCATTGCGGCCGGCATCGAAGCCATGACTTTCGGGTCAGCAGCGGAGAACAGTAACCGCTGCACCACCTAGGCGTACGTTCCACATTAATAAAGATTAACGAAAGCATGTCGACGCTTATTTGAAAACACTGGCAAAGGCGACGAGTATTGACACTACCATAACGCGCGCGTGGTGCGTGTGTGTGGTGAGTGTGTGTTGTGTGTGCAAGCACGCTTGGAAGAACTAACACGCCGCAAACATTTCTTTTTTAATTTAGAACATGTTAAATGTGTTAGTCGTTTTCAGAAGATGACGACAACACTGACGTCAGCTCCCAGTCAATTAAACAAAAAAGGCATATTTCTATAAATATTGCTAACGTTTTTAAATCGCCTCCAGTTAGGCCCATGAGTAATAGCACTGATAAAATTGAACTTAACGCCTAGTAACAAGGAGAGCATAGTTTGTGAGGCTACTGGTTCTTGCTGGTTGGTGCAGCGATTCGTGGTTCGGTTATGTGCGCGCCACTTAAAGAATGAGCGCGAAAAATGACCGAAAAAAAAAACAATATTTGCAATCTCGCCTACGAGCAGTGTTGAAGTACGAGCCAATGCCTCGATCCAGTTTTAATAATGATTGATTGATGCCTGGGGTTTAACGTTCCAATACCACCATATGATTATGAGAAACGCCGTAGTGGAGGGCTCCGAAATTTTTGACCACCTGGGCTTCTTTTACGTGCACCCAAATCTGACCACACGGACCTACAGCAATTTCGCCCTCCATCGAAAATGCAGCCGCCGCAGCTGGGACTTGATCCCGTGACCTGCGGGTCAGCAGATGAATACCTTAGCCACTAGACGACCGCGGCGGGGCGATACTGTTTTAATATGCCGACATATTCATTTGCGGCAACGCAAACGGAAGAATGAAGAATTTAAAACAAGCTTCTGATGATACAGATGAACTTTTTAGCGATCACCTGGAAACATTTGCTAACATTTACTTTGGCTGGCACTCATGTCTGACTGGTGTGCCGAGTCAGCATTGTTGGTGACGGGCGTGCTGAGTCAATAACAGGTTTTTCGGTTCACTGCGATTGCTTCCATCCCCCAAAATATATCGGTGCACAAAAGCCTAAGAAAACAAGCAGACATCGTCGCCATGATCCCACCACGATCAACTTCACTGCTGAGTCACTGCGCCAAGGATATAGGGTAACAAGACAGGGCTGAACTCGCTTATCATGCTCAGGCGGTTGATTGATATGTGGGGGTTAACGTCCCAAAACCACCATATAATTATGAGAGGAGCCGTTGTGGAGGGATCCGGAAATTTCGGCCACCTGGGGTTCATTAAAGCGCACTCAAATCTGAGCACACGGGCGTACAACATTTTCGCCTCCATCGGGTCAGGCGGTTCGGCCCTATAGTTTTTAGGTCATGCGCAAAGGAATGCACTGTGATTACATGTACTATCGACCTCAAATGAAACCCACATTGCGGTAAGCTTTCGCGACGCCATCAAGTTATCAATCACCATGGGCAGGCACGCATATATGCGCAAAGCTGCCGAACAGGATGCGCAAAGATAACTGCGATGGTGTGCACTATACCGTCGCGAAGGCTTGCCGTTGTTCGGGTTTCCTTTGACGCATGGACGATAGTACACGAGAACGCGTGATAACGACTGGAGGTGAATGTATAAACATAACCCATCGTATACGATGATATTGTCTCTATCAGTCATGGCTAGCTGCTACCTTACATTGTTCCTCCGTGGTATATCATTACAATTCGTTTCAATCGCATTCATAGGGTCGCCCTTTAGGCGAAAATGAGACACTTTTTGCGTGATAAGACGAGAAAGTAAGCACTTCTCGTCTTTAATTCTGAGCTGGTGTCTCCTCATATAACTTATTCTCTTGGCCACGCGTCCGAAGCTGGCTATCTTCTCGGCCCTTTCCCCTGTTCTCGTGCATGTTGTGTTGAATGCATGCTTTCGAAACTATGGCTGTTGAATGCGCAAGCGTGCGGTGCAATCGGGATGATCTGACTTTACGTTGAAGAGTGCCACTGCTGCAGCACTTAAGGAAACCATTAAACTACACCACGTCTTTAATGGTCACAACACAAGCACTATTCCTCGGGTGGCTTTCGAGAAGCAGCTGCTTCGCTTACGAGGTAAAAAAAAAAAACAGTGTGGTGTTCTGCGCTCATTTTTCGTTACTGTGTGTGCTTTCTATCCCATTACTGTTTATTTTTCCGCGCTCTTTTCATACACAGGTCTCTTCTTTTTCTTCTACAGGAGGGCCATTTGTCTTCACTCCCAGCCGACGCACGCACCATCGAGATCACATTTACGAACGCGCCGCGCCTTCCTCTTCCCGGTGGTCTTCAACAAAGCACGAAAAGTACTATCGCTGCTGTATCTTCTTCAAACAAAGGAGTTGATCGAGTTGCGATGATACACACGTGACTTGGTCTCCATCTCCAGCCCACCCCTCCCAGCTCACGATACTTTGTTACTCAGTTCACAATACAGACACTTCCGAAAACATCGCCCACACCGTGAAAAGGCTTTTTCGTACGTATGTGCACAGATCGGAGAAGAATGGCTGGTCTTAACGCGCATTCCGAGAATTAAGGGCGACGCGATGCCAAGGATGGCGCGCGGAAAAGGAACCGAGGAGCGAAAGAAGAGGGGAGGCAAACGTCCCCACGACGTCGCTCTGTGTCACGTCTCGGCGTCAATCGTTGACGGCTCTTTCTCTCTCCCTCGACGACCTGAGCAACGGTCGTGGCGTCATTCGGGCCTAAACGGTGGCGCCCCTTTGCTTCCTGATCGGCGTCAAGGTTGCAGACACGCCGACGCGGCGGCGTAACTCAGTCGGCCGGCCAATTGGGCAGCCACCCCTTCCACCATCCAACCCCTTATAAACGTCCACACGACCTCCTGAGCGCGTGGCTACCGCAACACGCGGGAGATTTTTCGCAAAGCACGCGCTGCACGATTTCCTCCGCACGCTCCCCCTATTACGCATTTTAGTTCACCAGTGTGCGTAGTAGTTCAGGTAACGTCCGTAGTACATCGTGCGCGTCCTGCCCAGCGGCGATAATGTGCATGTGCGTGTGTCGATCGTGTTGGGCTCGCTGCCAACGTGACATTTTAATAGTCGGCCACTGGCTGTACCGGCCTCATTGATTAATATTGAGATATCCCGAAACGGCCCAGCGATATTAAGGCGCGTCGACGTGGATCGCTATGCGTATTAGTTTAGAGACTTTGGACCCTGTTTTGAAGACGATAGTCTTCCTTGGGGTACTTCGACGCAAAAATTTTGGTCTGTCTGTCTGTACATTTGTTTGTTTGTCCACCGTAACGGTACCCCAAACGGCATCAAACGATACCACTAACGGTCAACCCCGTCCAATGTTGCTCAAGTTCCAGCGTTCACACTTGTGCGATTGTCAATTAAAAAGCAATTATTGCGCATACCTGGGCCACCATAACAACACGTCAATATTTTGTATGTGTGTCTTTATACCAGAGAAGGCATACAAAGTAATTATAAGGACCGTAGCGTTTATCACGCTGCGCTGACAATGCAACGGGATGCTTAAAAAGGCAAGTGTTTTCAACGCTTTGCTAAAATCACACAGTGGTGGTACCTGCCCGTCGCTTTGCGTTCTACACCTTATTGCTTCCGAGACAGGCGTGCACGCCTTCCTTCGTTTTCGAAGATAACTGCCAGATAGCGCTCGTGTCTAACGTGCCTCGATGCGCTCGTTCGCCTTCGCTGCACGGATCGAGACTCTCTAACGCAGCGCCTCCAAAACCCAATTCACCGATTTTCTTGCACAAACCATCAAATGAAGGCTTTGTTCACTCTCTCCAGACGGAAGACTATCGTCTTTCGACGACATTTGCAGTGAAACATGCTGATACGTGGCCAATTTTTTATTGTCACTTTAATGCTGTGCGCGAGAATTTTCAATTTCTAGTTACATAAAGATCCGGCCGGATCGGTCAGATATCGAACGAGCCGCGGCCAAATGGTTAGTTGCAGAACGTCGTAGCCAATAAAATCAGCGTGATCTGATCCAGGCTGACTTCTGGTATACTGGTTTGTCGCTCTGCGTCGTGTACCAAAGAAAAAAAAAAGCTGAGACAGGACATGTAGTTCTGTTCGGTCTCATTCATTTTCGTCCTTGGCACGCGTTGCAATGCATTATGGTCCAACTAGTCCGTCACAAAGATTTATTACAACGAAGCTGTAACGGATAGGCGAAACCGAAATCTGTCCGCCCTATGTACGCTGGAGTCTTACAGGACGTCTCAGAAATTAGGCAAGCGCGACCACTCGTCTCTGGTCCAATAAAAATATGACAGAAAAGACGTGAGCGTATAGAAGAGAACACATTAGCAGTAAACACCAATTCAGATCATCTGAAAAGATGCGTAATTAATATTTGAGAAAGACATTAATGGACCGTCGATATTAGCCTAGCGATAAACTCCTGGCCGTACGTTTCAGCTTCGCTGGTTAACTATCTGTACGGAGCTCCTGGGTGGTGATTTTCATCGTTTAGGGATCATCATCTTTAGTCAACTGCTATTTATGCCGTGAGAACATTCATGGGGCCATGGGCCATAATGCCATTAGGCACCAAAACGAAGGGAGGGGGAATGACCGTGCTCACTAATTTCCCTTAGGGGCAGTCCTGTCTTCTGGTTGTGTCAACGTCGAGAAGAGACGTGCAAGTTGTCGACGTCGAATCGCCATTGAAGAGTTCCGGCAACCACAGCATTCTAGCTCCTTCGCCGACGACGGAGTGACTTCTGCAGATTTCGTGCATCATACAGGCCATCATCGTTATCATCATAACCATGCAAAAAGGCATACCGTGTTTCGACCAATGTAGAAACCTAAAGCCGTGCAAGCAATATGTGCGCATTCTGACGTCGCGCCACTGTGTAGTAGTAGTATTGTTTTCAAACGACGATGCACCATGCGGTATCTAGCCCAATGAATGTTGCATCCAGCTTCCATAAGAAGCACGAGGCTGTGTGTTTGATTCCCAGCCATGGCGGCCATACCTGGACGGAGACAAAGCGCCACAGACATGCTCGTGAAATTCTACTTTGTAGAGCCCGTTGGGAAAGCAAGTTCTGTATACCGCGTGTCTAATACACCGAGTGTTGCTTTCGGACAGTAACTTGAATAAATAAATAAATAAATAAATAAATAAATAAATAAATAAATAAATAAATAATATATCAATCAATCAAATCTGGCGCACAGTAAGTGCGCGAAGCAGGACCGAAAGCATCCGTTCTATATTACAAATGGCGCGTATATCTCTACTGTATTCTTTACATGCGTGATAGTTATTTTCACGTCGTCTGTATGAACACATGCATCTACTGACTGACACCCGTCGCTCCAGTGGAGTGTCACGAGGCAGTTAGCGTCCCGCCATCGCAAAAGCTACCACCCAACTCGAACCACCGAGTATACCGGCGCGTAAGTCCACTGCATGCCGGCTACGGGAAAGGAATGAGTGAAGACGACACAAACAAAACGAGCGACTCCCACCCCGGCGTGCACAGACGCGCCGTCATTAGTTTTCGTGCCAGGACTGCTTGGCCCACATAATAGGCGTACTCGCATTCTCCTGCAGCAGACAGGCACGCTTAGCCCATAGGGCGGAAAAGAAAACACACCAGAGAAACGAGCGCAGCTGGGTAGCGCAGCGCTGGCTACAGCGCATAATTACAGCCGGGCGTGCATTTGCGGCATCCTGCACGGCGTTACATCGTATCCGGCAAAAAAAAAAAAAGAACCCGCCGCCGCTGCGAAGGGAAGCGGGCAGCTCCCAGCTGCGCGCATCACGTGCTCCTAACAACGGGGCATCGCGGTTGCATGTGCCACGTGTTCTCCTGATGGTCTGCCGACGCGCCACGGATGATGAAATACGCGGATGACCTGACATTTTCCGCTCCCGTTATTTGACTAAAGTGTTGCGGACGCAGTAAACATGCGCAATAAGCGGAAAGTCAAAGAGAGAGTACATGCAGTTTTTTTTCATAGCCCCTTTGAAGTGAAAATTCATTTGCATCATCACAAAGCAGCAATGCTCGAACAAAAAGTGAAAGTCAATCCACTAGAGAAGTCCCAGAGAGCCCATATGCAAAGCGCACAATAACAACGCATTTTAACTGTTTCAAATTGGCGGTCAACCTCTAGTCTTACATGGTGTAATATTGATTTGATTTGATATGTGAGGTTTAACGTCCCAAAACCACCATATGATTATGAGAGACGCCGTAGTGGAGGGCTCCGGGAATTTCGACCACCTGGGGTTCTTTAACGTGCACCCAAATCTGAGCACACGGCATGGTGTAATATTAAAGGAACAGCTTCAGCTCGACAATAGAAACATATATATTTAAAATAATAATAATAATGAAAAAATTACGGACGTTATGAAGTGGAATACCCTCGTACGTACAGTCGGCCAAAATTTTAACTATTGTACGCATGGTCCACTTTTTTTTGTGTCTCCCAGAGCCCTGTATAGAACAAAGTTACAAAAAATTGCTTCGTGGAAATGTGCTTTGTGGACATACACTTGTCCACATCTTTTTTTGAACGCATGGCAAAGATAACAAAAAAGACTGCCACTCATGCATGCTCCGACGAATAGTTCATAGCCACTTTGAAATTTCGGTAAAGCGGCCACTAATAATCACCGCGGAGCGATGCAATCTGGACAATTTAGCTGGTGAAACCGAAACCAACGCATTAAACAGTGCATTGGGGAAGAAGAATAAGCGAGCTACGATAAGCGGCCTTCAAGAGAAGTGTCTTAATGGACGGTTGATACCGGCGAGGGAAACAGTGTCGTCACAGAGGGCGTTGTCGAAGCGAATGGTAAATGCGCTGTTTGGTGCGTCGGTTTTGGTTTCGCCAACTAAATTGTTCCGATAGGATTGCTCCGCGGGGATTACCAATGGCCGCTTTTCCGAAATTTCAAAGCGGCTATAGACTATTCGTAGGAAAGGATTGAATTCGACCAATTTGACTCGACCGGCTATCACCACTGCTTCAAAAGCTTAATTGTGCTAATTTCTATATTTACTGCCGTAACTTATGTTTGTACGCATCTGACGATGCCTTCTGCTACAGGAAAGGCAACGCTACAAGTAGCACGCAGACACTTTCTTTGTGTGTTTTTTAAAGAACATTGGACACATTTCTTGAAACACCCTGTATAACCAGTTGTTTAAACTTGCGTTAATCAAATGGTGGTTTTGGGACGTTAAACCCCACATATCAATCATACCTATACACTAACAGAGAAACGACACATCAGGCTTCTTATCTCTGGTCTGAACCTGGCCACGCACGAATAGCCCATAAGCCAACTCTGTTGCGAGTGTTTACGCGCTCAGCTGTGCTCTTGCGGTCTAGTAACAAGACCAGGTCAAGTGTTGTTTCGCGCGGGTCCTTATCGCTTGCTTTTTCGTTGTCTCGCATTTACCGCACTCGAGGGGGTATTCCCGATAAGAAAATAGCTGCGTGTTCTCGATCCTTATACGCTGTGTGGTCAAAATTATCAGACGTTTGTCGGTAGGCATTGTTCTATGGTAAATGGGGTCGCTACAGTCGCGTACCAGTAAGGACAGAGCAATGGTCGAATGCTAGAGGGTTCTCAGTTTGAGAAATTCGAGTGAAACCCCGCTGAAACAAACTCAGGAGCCGCTAAATTTGCCCTTTGTTGAAAGCCATAGGCCCGTCTACTGTAAACACTATTGCTGTAAACCACGTAGCTAATACCCCCACATATGTCTAAAGGAGGACAATTGCTGCAAGGGCTCGTTTCTTAGCTTTTTTTTTTTGCTAGACATAACAAGATGAATTTAAAACACGTTGGCTTCAATTGGTTCCAAAGAACCACTTGGGCATATTATGCTGAAGTGGGCGCTTAGGGTATTGAAATAAATGAAAAAAAGCATAGGGAATACTATTTTTTTCTTTAGCTCTAGTGTAGTATTTGTGACGCAAACTGATATGAATTACTGTTGACAAAAAAAAAAAACATCTGCTGTTGACAGGGCCCGAACGTACAGCTTGTGAACAGTGCGAGCGTGGCCATATTTATTACAAAAGAAACTTGTTCTTTTTTATCCTGCCTAATGAAATTTCATTCGTTCATTCATTCATTCATTCATTCATTCATTATTCATTCATTCAGACTGCAGTCCAATTAGAGATCACGGGAGTGGGTTTATACATCGTACACATCATCATAATAAAACACTCTTCAACAGAAATTCATCACAACTTTTTATGAATAATGAATGCTACATAATCAAAGACGCAACAGAAATTAACAAGCACAGCATGAATTATGTTAGCTTATACAGAAACTCCTCTAAAAACAGCTACCACGTTTCACGTACTACCCCTGCTATTCCGCATAAATAATACGTCGTGGATGGCATGCAAGGTCACGTTTGTGACTATTATTGATAGGTTCCAGTTTAAGAACGGGCAGATAGTTAATGAGTTGCGTGAGGTGCCTATAAGGTTATGAAACAATTCAAAGCATTCGAGATCGCGTCGCACGGACAGACGTTGCAATCAAGGGGAGATTAAGTTGGCAAGTTTTAGTCCTAACGAGCTTCTTTCTTTAGAACTGATTCACTTTTTTTTTCTGCCCCTTTCTGCCTCCGTCAGTGAAGTGTACCGAAGGGACGCAGTGACGTTAAACGTAACGCTTTTAGTACTTTGTCCTGATCAAATGTGGCATGACAACCACATATATAGATGTTCCGCTTGCTAGGGGGCTGCCAAAACATCCCATCATTGAGTTTCGGTGTTCTCTAAGGCAGTAATTTACAAAGCGGCCACTTTGACCAATGCATCAACGACCGCATGAGAGGGGCATCTTGTAGATCACGTTATGGCAGCTTTCAGTAAACTTTTCTGCGTGCGTCTTATAACATGCACAAGGCGTTGTGTCTTCTCTGTTTAGATTACAGCACATGCTCGAGAATTTACTTAGCTTTGGCTGAAGAAAACACCTCTGGTGCTTGCTTTTTGCGCAGCCTTTTTTTGCACAGAATGACAACTTGTGCAAATACAGAATGAGTCTGATCATTGTTCTTGAAGGTGATTTCTACTCTTGATTATCATTCCGCTTTTTTTTGTTTAGGGCAGAATGAGTCTGACCATTGTTCTTGAAGGTGATTTCTACTCTTGATTATCACTCCGCTTTTTTGTTTAGGAGGGGGGGGGGGCTTTTTTAAGTTTGCTAAAATACCTTTGGCAACTAAAGACAGTAAATTGTCCGGGTAGCCTGTCTAACGCAATCTGAGTACCTGAGGGCTCAATCTGATGTGTTTAATTGAACAAGGAAGTCCCTGTATTTGCCCTGTAGTTAGCGCCATTTCTCTCTTTCCTCGTACGAGTATACCAACCGGTCCAAATAAGCAATCTAGATAGACCCCATCCCCTTTCCCTGTCCAAGGTAGCATACCGTACTTTCTACGTTTCTCCCTCCCTCCCTCCCTCCCTCCCTCCCTCTCGCCTGTTTTCTTCATTTATTTGACCAAAAACTTGACCTCTCCTTCTTTGTGGCTTCCTGTTTGCTTCTATCAATCGCGAAAAATGGGAATAGGGAGAGGGATCTCTCATTGAAACATGCGCGACCTTTCTTCTCGAGTGGCCTCCGATCTTCCACTTGCACATTGTCCTCAAGGGCTCCGGGTGTCCCACCAGAGGAACGCAGCGGTCGTCGCACGATGAAGCGTGAAAGCGCGTGTCCTTCGTTTCATCCGAGAAGAAAGGAGTAGGGCAAGCGCGGAAGCGGAGGGCTGCCCTGCAAGGACGGGATGCAAATGGTGCCGCCGTTAGAGCAGCCTCGGCATTTGACACTTCGGGTGCCGCCACTTGGTCGCCCGTCCTCGGCGTCGAAGAGGTCAGGGTCGGGTACCGCGCTGTGGCAAGCCGTGCGCAGAGAATAACATCGCTCGCTGGTTCAACTCGACAAAGGACACTCTGAATTGGACTCGATTCCCGGCAATGAGCGGTCCCGCTCTTTTGAAACTGAGTCGGGACAGATTGGGGCAGATCTAAGAAAACATATCATTCTCCTTTGTGTGCGTTTCTCATCACCAACGCATCGCGGAGCAAGAGCAATGTACAGAAACATTTTGTTCTTCTCCTCGCATTCGTTATGTTACTGACACTATTGCTGAAGCTGTGATGAACCTCAACTACATTGATTGATTGATTGATTGATTCATTCATTCATTCATTGATTGACTTACTCATACTTATAATAACAAGTTGTTAAGAGCAGAGACGGCCCCTGCAAATTACTTGCTGTAATGAAGCAGATAAGACTTCTTATTTTCTCTGGAACGAGTATCCAAATGGTGAGGATCCAACATTCTTTGCGAAAGAACATGCGATTTTCGCTGGCACGTAGAGCAACCCTGCTTCGAATTCTTTTCAATTAGCCGATCACAGTCACGCAATTTAGTCACGCAATTCGGTCCCGCAAGGGCCTGGACAGCGAATGAGGTCGGTGCGGGGGCAGGGAGTAGTAGATTTAACAAAATGTCACCTAACGTCGTTGTTTGAAATAATATGGAGTTTCTTTGTTGCGTTAAATCCGTATACCTTAATAAAAGTTAATCTCTTTAATTTCGTTAAATCTGTAGTTTTTCTTTACTCAAGGCCATCTCTATATGTTCGTTTCATAGAGTGCATAACCCTTTTGTTTGCCCCAACAACTTCGCAGTGTTCGTCTTGACCGCGAGGTCGCGGGCTCGATACCAGCCGCCGTGGTCGCGTAGCCAGGGAGACGAAATGCTACGACCGCGTGGACTGTGCGATGCCAGCACACGTTAGAGAACACCAGGTGGTCAAAATTCTTGGGTAAGCCTTAACCTGCAGCTTGCTTTATAGTTATATCACGGTTCTGGTAACATTTCCAAATTTATTATTATTAGCTAAAGTGATGTTTTAAGATAACCTAACCGAGAACAGATCTACGACTGTGATGATAACTAACTAACTAACTAACTAACTAACTAACTAACTAACTAACTAACTAACTAACTAACTAACTAACTAACTAACTAACTAACTAACTATAACTAATTATTTAACTAATCAACTAACTAACTAACTAACTAAATAACTAACTAACTAACTAACTAACTAAACTATAACTAATTATTTAACTAATCAACTAACTAACTAACCAACTAACTGACTGACTGACTACCTAAATAAATAAATAAATAAATAAATAAATAACATGAAAGGTGGTCTATACGCTCCAAATTTAGGGACAAACCGACAAGAATGTGAGTGTTCTCGTGCGAATGCCGCTGAAACGATGCGTAAAATGAAGGAGCAAAAAAAAAAAAAAAAGACGCGAGGCAATGGGGACAGGGTCTGCGCGACTTCGCAGCGAACCATTCCATGTGATCTCTCCTTCTTTTCCAGCGAATCAAAGAATGAGGCGCACTGATCTGTACGCGCTAGAGAAACCACGCACAGTGAGATGCTTTCATCATTGACGTTCCTGCAGCTGTTCGTCAGTTATCCTCACACGAGCACGCCTGACTTCACGCTCGACCAAGTACAGCCTCGTGCCTGATAAAGCAACCCAAACCGTTCCATCTCGTATTAACATAGCGGCCGTGATATACGAGGACGCCGCGTCACTTCAATCAACAACAACAAAAAAGAGCGAATGCTATTATTGTATTCCCTTCTCACTCAACACTCTCCAGCCAATATCCTTGTCTTTTCAGTAGTCTAAAGATGGACTCCAGCAACTTTTGAATTGATACCCTGTTATTCAAGTAGCACAGTATTTCAAATACGGAATATTCGATGTTTTCCTGTGAAGTGGTGTGAAAAGCTCTCCGTAAAGGCACTACGGCATTACGATGCTTACGCATCTCCTTCTCTTAACGGAGATTGTAGATTATGAGGCCTAATGCCTTTACAAAAGACTCACTCCACCTGAACTGAGAAAAAGACGAGATGACAGATGTTACGGTAAACAATCAAATCGATGACGAAGAAAACACACTCGTCGAGCTGACGCGGCATGTTCGTGCATTCTGCCACTGCTTATCAATGCAAGTTGTCATGTGTAGATGCTTGCGCATGGGGGGGGGGGGCAGCAGAGGGGTGGGCACAGTCTGCCTCATACATTGACTTAGTACGAACGGGAAGTGCGGCGACAAAGCTTACCCCCCCTCCCCCAATGCTCTAAAGAGGAACCGTTTGCACGCCTATACATGCAGCACCAGGAAGGTATACAAGTGTTGCTACGGAACAACGATATGATCTCAAAAAAAAAAAACAACACGCACATTTAGATGCTATTGCTATATCCAAGGACGCGTTATTATAAGGTGTTACATTTAGACACAGTTCTTTCATTTATTAATTGACAATAGAAGACTAAGATGCAAAGAATTCCCATGGTTCAATAAAGGCTACATGACTATTTTTACGAAGTTGTGCAGCCACTGAACATATTTGTGCACGTTTAGACACTAAAATATGAAATAGAAAGAGTGAAAAAAAAAACAAAAATGATGAACATTTTTTTTGGAAAAACTGTGTAGACTGCTACGGTTGACAACGAATATATGTTGAAATAAACGTGGATCCGCAAGAGAAAACTGTGTCGAGCACTTCTTGTACATATCAAGTTTGTTCACTGAGTATGTACGAAAAATGAAGCAATTTAGAAACGCATGAGAGAATGACTTGTAGAATCTTGTCTCTCTCTTTTATAACAACGAACTAATAAATACGTTTGCGGCTCTAGAAGATAAAGCTCAAACAGGACTGGAGAAGTTCAATAGCTGCACGCGTATAAGTGCGCAGAAATAGGTGCGTGAACGGTGACACGAACGCGGAAGCGACGCCGCTATGAGCGGGCGCACTCAGTCGCTACCCGCGGGGTGACTGACCTGTTGGCGAGAACCCACTGGCACGTGGAAGGCTGCTCGAGGAGTGCCTTGGCCATCACCATCCCGCCGCACTGCAAAGGAATCCGAAGCACGCGCCACAGGTCCAATCCGACTGCCGTAAAGGCTAGCACACGGGACGTGATAGTTTGCAACACTGCACTCGTGCCACAGTCGAACTGCAAGCGCCGACTTGTACAATTGCAACGGCCTTCAGCCACCGGGACAGCAAAGGAGAAGACTCCGCTGAACAGATTGAACCACGGTTAACGGTGAGCTATTCAGTAGCAGTTAGTAGAGTCGCGGAACTTGTCCCAGCACACACAGGGTGGGAATGATGCGAGGGGACCGTGTCGCTCAGCGTCCTATATACCTTTCGCTCGGCTCCCTTTCCACCGAGGTTAGACTGCTGAGCTCAGGTCCTTCCACAGACATACTGTCATTTTTTTTATCTCTCTCTCTTCTTCCGTGCCTAACACCCGAAAGGAGGCAGAGGTGTTGCAAACGGCAGCCGTAATCAGCAGCCGTTCATGCGTGTGCGGAGAGCGCGTATATCTCGGCGTGTGTTTCTGTACCTGCCCCGCAAAAGTATGTCGTTATGTGCTTGTCGAGCAGTCCCCGAGTCCTCTACTTGAATCAAAAGAGCGAGTCGCGAAAGAATGGCAGGATGGTACACAGGGCGAGGAGGTAGGAAGAGGATGAGGAAACCGTTATCTGAAGCACGCGTGGATCGGAGGTATATACGACACACCACTTTTCCATCCATTGTCTGCGCGAGAACGTGTCTACGAGTGCTCGTGTCCCCGACTTGTTTGAAGGCGCGAATGGTGGCGTCGAAAAGAGGGCGTAAAATTGGGCGACTTAGCGTACACTCGTTGTTAATTGCACACAGCAGATTATGTCAGAGTAGTTTGATTGCACTCGGCGACAACTTTTCTTGGCACTGAAGGGAAAACTACGGAGGTGGAGCTTCTTTATGTAGCACTTTACGCGAAGTAGTTCGTTTTGGCGCGCGTCTCGTAACGCCGTGGAAAGCAAGTGGAAAGTGACGGGGACGCACCATAAGCGTTTCATGTAGACGCAGACGCCGCTTAGCGCTTGAAATGCACGTAAAAAGGCGGGACTTATTCACGCGTTCAAAAACGTGAAGACACAATAGATAAATTAAAAAAAATTCGAATATCTTACTGGTATGAGCTGTGTCCTGTCTCAAACAGCTCCCCACAAAAATTAAAGGAGGAACATTCATGTTTCATGTTGAAAATATGGGCGCTACTTTGGGACTACATTCACTGGCGGTAGGATGCACACGATTTGGCTCCGTAGCTTTCCCTTCAGTGCCAAGGAAAGTTGTCGCCGAGCATACATGATTGGCACGTGCAGTTACAGAGAATATGGCCTTGCATCGGAATATTCGAAAAACTTACGACCTCTTGTGCAATTGCCACTTGCAATTGTTGCGTGACGGCAAAAAATAGTGACGAATTGGTGCCAGAGTAACGAACGTATGCAGGACGTTTGGGGTATGAGCACCGATTTCGGGCGCACTTCTGCATTCTAAAGGACGCAATAGCAAAATTTGATTGATTGATCGATTTATATGTGGGGTTTAACGTCCCAAAACCACCATATGGTTATGAGAGACGCCGTAGAAGAGGGCTCCGGAAATTTCGACCACCTGGGGTTTTTTAACGTGCACCAAAATTTGAGCACACGGGTCTACAACATTTCCGCCTCCATCGGAAATGTAGCCGCCGCAGCCGGGATGCAATCCCGCCACCTGCGTGTCAGCAGCCGAGTACCTTAGGCACTAGACCACCGTGGCGGGGCAAGCAAAATTTCCGGCCGCCGCTGTGAAATTCCTGATCGTTCAAGTGCTCTAGGCAAAAATTTCACATTTTACATCATACAACCAGCGTAAAATTTGAATTAAAGGCAACGTTCTGCATGGAGTTACACAAGTATAACGACATTTGGTCCTGTATAGTGATTTTAGTTCACTTTACTTTCTTCCTATTCACTTCATAATTACTACAAATAACATCTATACTTTTCTTGAAAAATTACAGGCTGGTCGGCTTGCTGTTCGTTGTTTACAAGCCATTCACAACGACTATAAATAATAGAAAAAAAGTGAAACTATAGAGTTCAATTAACGAGAGGACCAAGGAGGGTTTCTTACAGGCTACAATAGACCATATTCATACTATCAATCAGGTGATAGAGAAATGCACAGATTACAACTAACCCCCATATATAGCCTTTATAGATTGAGATAAGGCATTTGATTCGGTCGAGATATTAGCAGTCGTGCAGGCACTGTGCCATGAGGGCGACGACGAAGCATATTTAAATATACTGTAAGAACTCTATAGCTGATCTAAAGCCACCGTAATTCCTCCATAAAGAGAGTGACAAAATACTAACAAATGGTGTAAGACAAAAGGATACGATCCCCTCGATTCTATTCACCACATGCTTTAGATCCGTGGTCCTATAGAATGGGAAGAGTTAGGGAAGTGCCTTGGTAACCTGCAATTCGATGATTAAATAGCACTGACTCATACAATAAATTACAAATAATAATTACTGAATTGGACGAAGAAAGCAGAAGGTCCAGTCTGAAATTATTACGCATAAAAGTAAAGCAATGTACAAATGTCTTAGGAGAGCGATGCTTTGCGACAGGTTGTGAGACACAGGATATTGTGAAGGAATGCGCGCCAGGCAACAACGGAGAAGAACTATGATGGATGAATGGATTGACGAAAAAAATAATTGGGGTCCTGAAGGATTCCACCCCCGTTTTCTGAGGCTGCTCCCCGTTCCTACGTGGGAGCAGCCTCAGAACGGTGAAAGTGAAATAATTAGAAGAATAAGGATATCGTGGAGTGCATTCGGCAAGCATTCTCAATTAATTAGTGGTAGTTTACCCCTGCCTCTCAAGAAGAAGGTTTGTAACAGCTGCATCTTGGTGGTACTTGCCTATGCATGGAGCATGCAGAAACATGGATGCTTTACAAAAAGGGTTTTACCTAAATCGAGGACGGCGTAGCGAACGGTGCAAAAAAAAAGTGATAAGTGTAACCTTAAGAGACAGGAAGACGGCGGAGTGGGGCAGGGTGCAAACGCGGTTTAAAGATGATATCATCGTTGTAATCAAGAAGATGAAACGGACCTGAGCCCGGCGCGTAGCGTGTGCGGGCAGCATAACCGCTGGTCATTAAGTGTAACTGACTGGATTCTAAGAGACGGCAAATGCGTGAGGGGGAGAATGAAAGTTCAGTGGGCACATGAGATTAAGAAGTTTGTGGGTACAACGCGCGGCAGCAGTAAGCACGTGACCTGATCGATTGGCGGAACATGCATGGGAGAGGCCTTTGCCCTGCGGGAGCGTAGTCAGGCTGCTGTTGCCGATGGTGATGATTTCCCTTGGTTTTTTTTTGTTTCTTCGTTCTTACTAATTTCGTGTCTATCAGTGATGTCAGACGCGACGCTTCCGCTCAAACCACGGGGATCTCGCACATGTTACGGTGACCGGAAGTTGTACTATACTTACTTTAAAGGATGTCGAAATGCGCCACCGTGCGTCGTCTGACTGACATTCTTTCTGTGGGACACCCTTCTCACTAACCCCCGTATTGTAGAGCGTCCCTTCACTACATGCTTCACCTTCACTTGAGAAAGCCGATGAGAGCACCCTCTCTAGGCACGGCAAGTCACTGCATATCAGCGATAACGTGGTGCGATTCTCGAGCAGCGCAGCGTCATTTTCAGCCGAGCAGCGGCGCAGTGCTCAACTCTGTCAAGTGAAGGGTGAAAGTCGAGTCGAGGAGTGTTTGTGAATACGGGGCTAAGTTCCTGACGGAATGCAGTGCACTCGGCGCAGGAAGTGGACGGGACGTCTCCCCTATATGTACCTTCGGTTCTATCTGTACACTGTGTCTCGTTCGTTATCGGGCGGTCCACGAAACGTCGGAGGAGAACGTGCTACCGTCATTACGCGTAATCTTAACCGGCCGAGATTACGCGTCACGCCGCGTGTACGTCGTTCGATAAGCTGTACAGCCACTGCTTCATATTGTGCCGGCCCTTCAATCGACGTGCACTCGAGCTCTTCGCAATAATGCGTGCTCGACATCTTCGCCCTACGCCACTCTTTGCCAGACACCCTGTCTCCCTCTGTGTGTGTGTCTCGTTTCTTTCTTACCTATCCTATAGTCTTTGCAATTTCTCACGCTCTTTCTCTCCCTCTTACACAGCCGTGCAGTTCCTACGCGTGAACGTATCACATCACGTCCAAGTTCCGCGACATCAGCAGCCGGTGAAGTAAATGGTATCGCGCGGGGACATTGTTGCTGCAAAGACAATTGAGAGAGCTCCAGTCCGAGTGCTTACCGGGGGAGGCCCTGACATGCAGTGGGCATACCGCGAGTGACGCGCAAGACTGTGTCGTTTCGGGTTCGGCGTACGCGAATCAGCAGCGGAATAATGTGTGAGGGACAGAAGGAAAAGCATACTCGGACGAATAATCGCACTCTTTTTCCACTTAGTATGATAACGCTGGCGTTGGTAACGTAGACAAGATGGGACTACTCTGCAGGAGTGTTCCCATTTTTTGGAATGTATATTTATGATAACATCTGCATATTTCGCATAGTTCGCGTGTTTTTTTTTGTTATATTGAATCACATGATAATATTTCACGAGAATCACATGATAATAATCACATGAATCACATGATAGTATTTTGAATTACATGAATCACAAGATAACACATATAACAATAGTTGATCTTTAACGATCAACTATTGTTATATGTGTTATCTTGTGATTCATGTCCCCACTACCCCTAATATAGTACCTTGTGGCAATGCAAATAAATAAATAAATAAATAAATAAATATTCATGCCAACGAGCAAAAAAAATCTAAGTGGTGCCATTTCCTCAAGGAACGAACGAGATGGATGACCTTCCGTATTAACGCGATTTCGCAAAATTCCGGCGTCTTTGTTGGTGTCGCCATCGTTGGTTGTGAACGAACTGTGAACATCTTGGCCATGACCGAAAAATCGAGAGAGATGCAAATTTTTGGGTCCGAGCGAAGAGAGGATCTAACCCTTGCCTTTTGCGTGACAAGCAAGTGTTCCACCACAGAGCCATGATACTTCTCTTTTTAGGGGCGAAGCTCCTTATGGCGTGGCTTGTGCGTCCCTCGTAGTACGTAACCACCAGTGGCACATACCCGAAATAGGGGGAGGAATAAATGAGGAAGGACAGGGAGGTTAGCTACCCGAAATAGGCACCCGAAATAGGTATAACAATTGACCTCCAAGGTGGTGCCGGTGAGAGATTTCTTCTGGGCGTTGTTTAACAATAAAAATAGTGGTCAATGTACATGCCAATGCCTGCTAATGGGGAATGAGAGACAGGAGCATTCGGCTTTTAGTCAACGCGCACGCTGCGATCCGCATTAGCAACCATTGGCATGTACATTGAGCACTATCGGACAAGAAAAGGTTGCTACATTATACTCGCTGGGTGTAACCTCCTTAGTTTTAGAAAGGTTTTGCGAGCGTTGAGCCGCAGGGTCATGAATACAATGAACTAGTATATACCATGAATGAATTCGAGGTGGTTAAAGGGGGAAGCAGATACGAAGCGCAAGCCGTAAGAAATTAAAAGCTGAATACTCCTGTCTCTCATTTCACATTAGCAGCCACTGGCATGTACATTGAGCACTATCTGACAGGAAAAGGTTGCTACGTTATACTCGCTGGGCGTAACCTCCTTGGTTTTAGAAATGTTTAGCGAGCATTGGGCCGCAGTGCCATGAATACAGTGAACTAGTATATACCATAAACTCAAGGTGGTTGAAGGTGGGAAGTAGACCCGAAGCGCAAGCCGTAAAAATGTGTGCGTGCGCCACCTCTCGTTTAGTCTTTGGAATGTTCACTGAATAGCGGTGCTTCTATATGGGGAATATATAATAAAAAGATGCGAGATGGTGGTACTTGGAGTGCTCAATAGATGGACGAACGGACACACAGACAGATGCATGGATGGACGCATGAACGGACGCAGGGGCGGATGCATGAACGAACGCAGGGACGGGCGCACGAACAGACGCATGGACGGTCACACAGACGGACGCATGGACGGACGAATGCTTCGCCCCACTCTCCATCATTCACTCCGTGGATATGCTGCCATTTTTTTTATTGCGTTGCACAAGTGTTGCGAACTGCGCGCATGAGCCGCGTTACTTGTCGAATCCGCTCTGGAAAATAAAGGCTACATGAAATTCATGTAGCGGGAGAAGTCTCCTTAATTAACGCACTATATATTGCTTGGCAAAAGCGTAGAAACGCGCCAGGCGTCAAGACATGTGGATTGAACAAGCAAGTGGCTGTTTTTAAAGTACCACCCATTACATTGTGCTCAGGCATTCTTACTTAACTGCGTTTGTCATGGGCATTACATGATACTTTGAAGCGGCTAATATTTCGCTCACAGTCGTTCGTTACTCTCACGGAAGGTCAGGGAACAAACTCGAGTTCAGGATGCAGTTGGAATCAAGAATAATAAATGGACATGGGCCGGTCCCGTGGGCAGGATAATCGCCGGTGATTTAGAGTGACTGACTGGATTCCAAGGGAAGGCAAACGCATGGGAGAGAAACAGTAAATGAAGTTGTTACATGAAAAGTAGCGGTCCAGAGGGCCTGCGAGAGGGCGAAGGGCCATGGTCTTCCGGTCCCTATCGCGTTAGCGGCCCGCGACTGCTATGGATTCGCCTAAAAGGAGGCGTCACAACGCAGTTTCTCAGGACCAAAATAAAATTGCCTGTCTTTCAGTTGCTGGTATAACGTGGCGCCAGAGAGCCGGGGGCAGCGTTGATCGGTGAAACAGCCGCCATGATAGCTCAGTGGTTGATTGGTGAAACATGAGAGCGGCGTTCTCCCTGCAGTGGGCGTAGTCAGGCTGCTGATGATGATGATGTAAGACACACAAGAAGCTCTGCAACAGACTTCAAAGTAAACATAGGGTAACTTTAAGGTAAACTATCACTGTTAGAAGGTAAATGTCACTGTATAAGGTAAAATATTCTGTCGAGAAGAGTACTAACAGGTTGATCTCTACTAAAATGTGCTTAGGTGTTGAGGCTTCTCAAGGAAACCTTTAACACAGAGGCATACTTCGAGGAATATACGTATGTTTCAACAAATTACCCATAAATAAAATAGCATCGTGCCACCAGTAATATTGAGGCATAGAGTACAACAGGGCCTCATCAAGTGTGAAGCCCACGGGACGACTTGATGCTCTCCCTTAGTAGAGTACCTAGTACTCTAAATCATTACCCACTTTTTCTAAGCATGCATATGGATAATGTTTCACATTATTGCACTGATACACCACTGGGACGGCTCTCTGCACATTCATACTAGAGAAGTACTCTAAATTAATAAACTCTTTTCCTAAACACACATATCCTCCACTACAACAATCTTCTAAACCCTCATTGAATGGTCTAAGACGACTGGAAGACGAAATAAATCTACATTTATATGTATATCTATCTATCTATCTATCTATCTATCTATCTATCTATCTATCTATCTATCTATCTATCTAATCTATCTATCTATCTATCTATCTATCTATCTATCTATCTCTAGCCACCTACGTCTGGGTGCTCTCGTGATCACCCTCTTAGCTTGGTGTTAACCAAAATTACAATGCGAAGGCAACATGTTTTGACAAACATGCCTTGCTGGTCATGACATGACAGCCAGCAACAAGTGCGGTCGTCGGTGTCGCGAGTCTCGCGTAGGCGGCGAGCATGGAGTGACCCGCGCAACGTATTGAGACGGCTGCAATTCCGGGCACCCTCGTCGTCTACCAAGCCGGCGAGACCTTCAGCGGCACCCGTCAACTCCCCTACGTGCACCAAGAGCTGGCCTGGTGCGTATGGAACTTTTTATTGTGACTTTTTTTTAAACTGTTAAATTGTTTAACCAGCCTTTTTTTTTAATCTGTGTAGTTGTGTGCGCTGCGACGCACACAGAAATTCAAAAGCACGACCGTAATCTTTTTCATGTAATTTTTCTTGTATCTCCTTTGATTCATGTCATCAGTTTGTTAACATTCCGCATATTTGTCTTTAGCCGGTATCTTTTGTAGTGTTTTTAGCACATTTTGTTATGTAGCTGTTGTTTCTATCGCGCGTATCAGTTTTCCTCCTTTGTTATTTTTTCGTTAACTCCTGCCTTTGTCCTTGTTTCAATTAAATGCTTGTTTGTGTGTAATCAAACTCCGTGTCTGCTCAATGAGTGCGTCGGTCAGGCCCACACGTCACCACACGTGCAACCCCGCACGGGTCGACCGACCCGCAAATAAATTCGAAATGTGCCACTTCGAGGCCTTTTAGGCGTCGCAGGCCGAAGCGTAAAGTGGAAGCCTGCGAGTCTGCCGCACGTCGATGTTGGATCGGCGGGGCCTCACCCGAAGTGTGTGACAGTTCGTAAAGCGTCAAATGAGGTTGCCATGCTGCCTATCCAGTTTCATAAACACAACACATGTACTCCTATGGTATGCAGCTGTTCCGTCGAGGAAATATCAATTGCAGTTAGCGCATTCCCCTGAAGTTGATTCATGTAACAGTATTCACGGCTACCATCCTCGCGGGCACGAGCGCTTTATATCAGCTTCGCTCTTCTGGTATTGCTAATATCCATGTTGCTGTCGGCACCGTTCCGCAACTGCAAACTGCTTACATAAAACATATGTGGCTGTTTGACGTATGTCTGTGCGTGCATTTTCACATTTTTTAGCGGCACCTAATAACGTATTACTCAATAAAAAAATTACACACAGTCACCTTCCATCCGCATGCTTTGCATAACTTCCATTCCCAAAGTGCGTGAGATCTGCGGATCTTCTTTTTTTAGGATAGGAGCACCTTAAAGGAGAAGCTTGTCAGCTGCCCCTGTGTCACGGTTACATTATATCAGGCAACACTCGGGTAACGAAAGGCAATGGGGGACACAAAAAAGATTTAACAAATCAGATGTTCAGTATATGCTGATGATATGAGTATATGGACATCTGGTCCATCGTTTTTGGATGTCCAACAAACTTTACACAAAGAATTGGATTATGCACACCGTTTTATTATAAAAAGAGGTATGGCATTGAGTCTGGTGAAAACAGCCATATTACCGTTTACATTAAAAAGACCTGGAAATTTCCAAAATATTCTGTAAAACCAGTCTATTCCAACGGTAGAAACTCATAGATTCTTATGTGTAGATTTAGACCGTAGACTAACATGGTCGCCTCATGTCCAGTTCCTTAAACAAAAAGTGAATCAAGCCATTCGAATCCTCCGACATCTCTGCGGGGTTAAATGGGGTGGTACTAAAGAGTCATTATTAGTCCTACATGTTGCCTGGATATGACCCATCGTAAGTTACTCGCTGCCTACGCTGCACGGACTTCCAGCCTCCACCGAAAGAAGACTTCACTTGTTATTGGCAAGGAGTTTGAGGGTATCTCTGGGGTTGCCACAGTCAAATTCCAGTGTTTTATTGTATGCAGAGGCTCAACAGCCACTTTCGGCAGTACTCCGAGCTAAAGAAACATCTAGAAATTGATTTAGAATTTTAACGCAACTTGAAAGTCATCCTCTATCTGGTGAACTAACACAGAGGACGGTAACGCGACTACAGGATAGTGTGTTATCATTCCAAGCGGTAGTACCAGGATTTAAACAATGGAAACCTCCAAAACCACGTTGGACGTACGCTGCCGATTCTCAACTTTATATGTAAAATAGATGGAGCACGGAAGAAAGCAGACATGGCGCCTCTAGTTGCGGCACAGATGGGACTTCATCATTTTCATATATAGCACAATGAAAAAACGAAGATATATACAAATGGATTATGCACTGAAGAAGCGTCAACAAGAGTGGCGATGTGGGCTTGTTGGTGATGCACTTGATAGAAATTTATGTAGTGCGAGGCGAAAAACGGACACAGGAAAAACGGACACAGGTCCTCTCAGTCTATTCCTTCCTATGTCCATTTTTCGCCCCGCGCTACATAAATTTCTTTCAAAAGAAGCGTCAGCCTGTGCGGTCTTTATACCCGAAGTTCAAAAAAAGGAATTGTACAAAATATCGCACAAATCTTCATCAACGACAGCAGTATTGGTGGCTATTTTGAAGCGGTTGAGCTTATCTGCGAGAATTCCGAGCCATGAAAGTGGGTTATCCGGGCACGAATAACAAACCTGGCCTTCAGCTAATCATAAATGCGAGATCACTTTACAAAAATGGCGAAATAGCACAATGTATTGCAGAAACTGTGGAATATGCCGCAGCGCAGGGTCACAATATCGTATTACAATATATACACAGTCACATTGGAATAAAGGGAAATGAAGAGGCTCACAGCCTCGCCAAGAAAGCATTCAAAGAAGGACGGGATCACGCAATCCCAATGTCTGGGGCGGATAATCGACATTTTATAACGCAAAGAGTTAACCATTGTTCGATAGAGAAGTGGTTTGATAGTTCTAAGTCAAAGGAATTGGTACTTTATGAAGTTGATCTACACAGAAAATTTTTCATAGTGACAGATCTCCCGCGACACTTGGAGACATTAATCCACAAACTTCGATTGGAAGTAGCATACACAAACAGTTTCCTGCACAAAATACATCGATACAACTCCCCGGAATGACATTGTGGCCATGCAGAAAAAAATGTTCACCATATTCGTTTGGAGTGCATAAAATACGCGAATGAAAAAGAAAAACTAAGGAACAAACTAGCATGTTTGGACAGACGACCCCTCACACTAAAGAAACTACTCGGACCATGGCCTGAGATGCATCTTCAGAAAAAGGCAAACATCTTCCTCACAGACTTCTTTGCGGAGACCAGACTGGATAAGCACCTGTGATAGACAGCCAGAGATTGATAGACTATATGAAATGTGTTAGTGCATATACTGACAGTAGAAAAGGTGTGCTTGTGACAGTTTGCAAGTGTGAACTGCTGCAAGCAAACTGTGCATTGGCATGATATTTCAACTGATTTCAGTGTGCTATTATGTTTTTTGTTCATTTTGGGTACCATTCAGTACTACTCTTATTGATATGGAGTAAGCGAGGCAATATGGACCTCAACTTTTCCACCGCAAAACAGTTAGAACAGAACAGAACAGAACAGACTATAAACTATTAATCATAATTGTGACGGAACAATATAAAACACCTACAAGCCTTCTACACTAGTTGGCGACTTCAACGTCATTATTATGGACCTTAGGGCATATCTTCACTCACTCCTTATGAATAACTTCACTGAGATGCGCTAAATTTATTGCCGAGCGTCCATAAAGAACAATGTGTTTAGAACAGCTAGTTAGAATATATATTTAATGTACGATAGAGTGTGCTTGGAAAAATCGTTAGACGATCTTGAATACAGTGTACTCTACTATGGGAGAGCATTAAGCTGTCCCAGTCACATTAGTCTATAGAAGCTACGTCTAGAAAGGTTGTTTACGATTTAGAGAACTTGGTACCATAGAGAAATAAAAAAAGGTGAAGAGTGGACACTCCCATAGACCCCAGCGGCCCAATCGACTCTTGCACACCTAGTGGTTGATGGGAGCAAGTGGCGTGCGCTTCTGGTTTCGGTTTCACTGGCGCAAATTTTGAATTACTTTGCATAACCGACGTTTGGCTATGACGAAAGTTCATGATTTCAGACCACTATTCATCGCCCAAATGGATAGTTTTTGTAGGTCGTTTTGATTTAGCGATTCCCTGTTTTGTTTTGTTCAGTGGTTCGTGCGAATCGGTCGTGACGTAATTTTTATTTCGATTAAGTTATAATAAAAAGAGATGCAGGTAATGATAATTCACTACGGTTTTATTCATCGCGCTTGTGTTTTTCTTTTGGAACAAGTGATCAATGTATATATCAGTCAAAGAAACAGAGCATCCGCAATGTTTTATTCAAAGGCAAGGTAGAGTATGAGAATATAAAAAGCACAATATGACAAAGGTAGACAACAAATGCATCTCGCCTTACAAATAAATTGTAACAAATATTGTAACAAATACATAGAGAACACAGACAACGCACACATCGCTAGAGTTGGCAGAAGCCGAAAAGCTGGTGAAGTATGACACACCGGGCCAGTGGGTAAGTAAGGATCTCTTGCAAAAACACAGCGCACAATGCTGATGAAGAAGGAAGAAGTGACATATACACAGCAATGAAGTCGCGAATCACGCCTGGGCTTAACCGAAATAATGCATAGAAAAAAAGAGCGCACAGAAACCACACGACACAATATAGCAGAAAGGCAAAGGTGCAGTGTGCTGGCTGTGCTTAAGAACAGCTAGTCCAAAATGAAAAAAAGCAGACTTGATGCCTGCTTGTCCTCAGAAAGGTAGCGCTTTGCAGCTTGCTCACTACGTGAAAGACAAACTTTATGCTACAACACTGGCAGGTCTTGTGGCTTTTGTTATGCGTCGCCTTCATCAAAAACTAAAGATCCCAAGTGATTTGCGTCTGGGTGTTGCTGTGACGCTTGCGAGCTAAAATAGATTGTAGTCATCACTTTATCCAGAATTGTGGACTTTAATTGGTGCTACGAGAGCGGTATTACAGGGCTAATAAATAGCAGAAGGAAACCACTTTGGCTCATTATTTTTCACAAAGGCTCTACATCGTACGTTATCACTCACAAGCTATATAAAAATAAAATGGCAGCGTCCGCAGCCCCATCAAACGCTACAAGTTTGGGTATTCTTTTGAAAATTTTGATGGGCAAGATGAGGAGGTTGATGAGAAGCTAAAATACGAAAAGCGTGATAACATGAACCGTGCCCACTTCATACTGTGTTCCTTACCCGCTCGAAGACATTTCAACAAGCGGTTTTGTTATCGATATAATACTTGAGCTGGAGAGCTAAAGCATACACAGTGACCAAGCGACCCACAGTAAAGTGTACAGTTCGCCCGTATTTGCTACAAAAAATACAGACAGGATACCCAACATTCTTTTTAAGGTTATGCGAATCACTTCGAGCGAATACACAGTGTTCGTACTCCTCATAGCGGGTAACCAAAACAATGAATGCAACGAAGGAGTGGTTAGTCCAGTTGAACTGAATATAAGCATATAAGACCATAATGAAGTCTGCTGTAACGAAGTAATAACATAACAAAGCTATTGCAGGATTCGGCTCAACTCAAATACTTTAGTGTAAACCCGCCGCTAATTGCTAACCTTTGAACTTGTCAAGCTGTATGCCCGAGATTGAAGACTGGAACCTAACCCTGTCTAAGTTTCGGTTCACAAAACGCACATGCCAACATAAACGAACCCGGCAAAACATTTTCAGAAACTTCGCGCGACACCCAGCAGAGCAGAAATGAAAATCGCCAACACTTGACAGATGGTGATACAAAACATCGCACACTTTCAGGTGATGTGCAGTGGCCTCAATTATGGCAAGAAAGTGAGATTCAAGTTGTTGTACGTATGCAAAAGCTGCTTCTGATGGCACAGTGAGATTCCCAAAAAGTTTGCTGGGGACGTGGTATGCTTTGAGCATTGTGAAATACTGGTGGGTACCCTTAAGTTCTCACTGTCGTCTTTCAGTAACTGTGGGCAACTGCAACCGTCACATGCATTCCGAAGGAAGTGTTTGATGAGAAAACCAGCTACATAATATGCAGCGGAGTCATCGATAATATGGGAGTGAATGTTTGTCGCAAGTTCAGAGAGATCGTCTAGAGCGGGAAAGTCGTCAGGCTGTGGCTGTGCACACTCCTCATTATCCACAAGAGACGCACTGGTGAGGGAGAATGGCGAGAGCTGCTCTTGGAGGAGGTCACATTCATCATCCTCGACATTTCCGTATTCTGACAGCTTGAAGAGTTTTCTTATGCAGATGTGCTTCAGGCCACAAATAAATTGTGCTACATTGGGGTTAGTGTTGCAACCCTGTTTTTTGCCTAATGTGGCCAAATATGTTCTCCAGAGGATCCTGTTGAAGCCTGCGTGTTAACAGGTATTCAAAATTGTAATTTTTGGAGAGGTCGTCCCATAGTTGACAAATTGCCTGAATTGTAATTTGCCAACCTACGATGGTTTGTGGTTGACGTCTGCCAACAAACTGCCATGATGCAATCCAGGGAAGCTGGCCTCGGAGGAAGTCAATCAGCTCTGAATCATTTTTCATGATTGCATGCCGCAGCTTTTGCGAAGTTCTTTTTTTACTCGAGCTGTTCAAGGCATCGAAAATCCTGTCCATACGATCACAAAATTGAGCTGTAGTGATGGCCGAGGCAGGCAGCACCTTCGCATACACTATTGCCATGATAGCAATCGAAACTGATGCACTGAGGACCCGAGTTGCTCTGCTGACCTTCATATTAGAAGAAGGTTTCTGATGAACGTGCCGTTCAGTCAACTTTGGAGCCAATCGCAACCGCAACTCATGTGAGGATTGGTAAAGGCTTACAATGTGCGACCAGTTAACGATGTCATCCCCAATGTATAACTTGTGTGCTTGGACATTATTCCGCGTTGTTTTAATTAAATGCGGAACATCAAAAATGTAATATACCCGCTCACCATTAACTTCAAAAAAAGGCTTTGCTACAGTCACTCTTAGTTGGTTAGCGAGACTTACATTTGAACTGCCCTGGTCACAAATGACTGCTTTCACTGCAATATTAATGCTCCTAAGCTCCAAAATAAGTGACACCAGCAAGTTATGCATAACAGATGATGGTGTTGATGTGTGCCCTATAGTAAAAGCAACCGGTTGAACCCACTTTCTCGAAACACCAACAAGCAGAAAAACCAGTGCTCGATCAGCGATGGTTGAAGTGCGATGAGTGCCATTATCTGTAAAACCCTGGACAACGTCTCTTGAAGCATCATAGTACAAATTCTTTTTGAGTGCTATTTCGTCGAAAACTAAAGCGCACACTCGGTCCCGTTCATTCCAAGCATGAGTATTTGTTGCAATGGAAGTGAGGATTCCTGGAATTATGCCTGGAGTCATCTTTACATTAGCTAGCCACCTCCTTAATGAACGCCGGGAGGGCAAAGAAAAATATGGAGCCAGAAATCGGTATGCTCGCGGACCTCGGAAGTTTAAGTGAAGAGCGAATTTCTTGAACCACACGGGAAACCGCTTGCCCTTGCGTTTGGGCCTCAAGCGAACATGTGCAGAAAGAAGTTTAAAAACCTCCTCGGTGACGTGCGGTCGGATAACTTCAAGGGCCTTCGAAGTCGATGACGGTGCTTGGTGAGGCTGTCTCTGCAGTCTTTTGATAGTTTTCCGCTGTGCTGCTACTTTGGCTTGCAGATGTTTAATGGTTTGCTTGTACTTCATTGATGGAGACATTGTCGCTGGCACACAGGAACGCACTGCAATAAACAAAAAATTTGATGTAAAAGCGAAGAACAACTAATCCCATACGAGCACTTTCCTCGCTCTTTCAGACCCAAGGTGCACAACTTTCTGTGATACAAAGTTTTCGATTCCACTACCTAAAAACAAACCATTCACAATGTTGACAATGCACAAAAAAAAATGAAAATCACTGAGAGCCCACCCCTACATTTTGTAAGTGCACACGTATTGTCCTTTCGAGGATAGTTTCCTCAGAATGTCCTAAACATAAAATAGCACATTAAAAACTTCTGCAATAAAAGCATAGTCACCATTATCTCTAAGGCACTCAGGCGTGGAGCTGTTGGCGGAGACGTCTTCTGGAGGGTCTTGTGAAGCTTGTTCAGTGCCTCGGACAGTGCTGTCGGAACAATCTTGCGAGCGGCCTGCGGAAGTCTCTATATCAATCCACTCTGGTGTTGAAGTGAACATACAACTTACCGGCCACACAGGTTCCTTTTGTGACAGCTGAACGACTGGTTAAGGTTTTCTCCGGCAAGACGAAATCAGCAAAAATTCTTTCACCAGCTACAAGGGAGCTGCCACCTGCAGAGGTTTGGTCAACAGTCAATTTGGGTAAAAAAAAAAGAAATCGCGACACTGAACGCACCCTGTTCATCGGGGCACCTCAATGTGTGGGAGCCGCTTTTTGAAGCCTCTACCGCAGGTCCTGAAGAAATGAAATTACGACAATGTGTCAGTAAGAGGCTTAAAATAACACAAACTGAAGCTCATCCGCACCTTGCAGTGCAGCTTCTGCAGCCATGTCACAGTCACTACTTGAAGCGACGCTCAGAGAACCTGCATATATGTGCAGTTGGTACAAGTTACAAAGCTTGTAGCATGGGGAAACTTAAACAGCTCTTTCAAACGCATAAATTGGTCGAACGTGGAAGAAAAGAGACGGCACCAACTAGGAAACAAGTAATTTGTGATTTTTGGAATTATCAACAGTGGCAGCTTTCACTGATGAAAGGTATACGTACATGTGCACTCAGGCTTGAAGATAACGTGAAATAGCCCTTTAAAGTCTTTCAAAACAAGTTGCGCAGGTCCAGAGCATCAAAACATGACAGAAATGTAAAGCTGCTGTTAGGAAGGTAATAGCCCACAATTCACAGAATTTAAGACTTTCCAAGTGTTACTTCTGTAGTGAGGTTTCTCCATCGGCTACAAAGATCTTCACGGTTAACTGTCACCACTGATTCAATACAAGTGGCTACTATTGCACATATTTGAGTTTCAGTCAATCACTTACATGGTGCAGCTGGTTGCACACTGGGAACAGCCATTCTTGTAAGCCTTGTGTGCCCAGGGTCCATGAAACTTTGAGCAGTAAAATGGTCGCTACAAACCCTGTACGTTGCGTACAATAAGCTGGCCGGCTTACTCAGGAGATCATCGCGTCCAGCATACTGCATCCATGCTTTCATCCTGCATTGGCAATGAACTATCAGCTGAAAGGGGAAGTGCTTGAATAGTGATTTTTTTATTGTTACCCTCACTTAGCAAGTACGAACAGTAAGCCTACAGACATGCAAACCATACAAAAGCTTTAACACACCTGCCGTCCCGTGGTACGCGGAAGAAACTCGTCCCAGGCTTCTTGTGGGTTCTGCCATTGTTGAAGCACCACGATATACAGCAGTAGCTGCCGTAGCTTGGACCACCGGACGGCATGGCGTCAGCGCGGTCTGAAAATGTTAGTAAGTGGATGCTTCGCTGTCAAATTACGAAAAAGATATGTGCACGTCATAAGTGTACCAGCAAACCCCTTTGAATGATTAGCTAATCACAATGCACAATACAAAACCAGTGATACATCTCTGACCCATAAAACTCTGACTTACAAAGATATACGTCAAGACCACCAACAAAGATCAGAAGTTTCCAGGCCGCTATCCCTTGTAATGCAATGGTATCGCGGCCTGGAAACTTTAGAACACCTTCGTGCGTACGCAGTATCAGCAGTACATTGGGAAGAAAAATCGTAGTTGAAATTTGTGCGGTAAAATCATATTGGAAACGTAAAAAAAAATTTGTGGGCAGCTTGCACTAGTGGCACAAGACTAGCGAAGAAACGAAGATGATGGCCACTTGGCTAGTCCAGATTTGCCTCCGGCACACCAAGAATTATTCGTGTTCCGAGCCTTCGGGAAACGCGTCGTGAAGCATGCGAGGCCCAGCGAACTATTCTCAATATTTTGCACCGAGCCACCGAGCCTATGACCTAGTTGCCCAGCTATGCTCAGCGCACAGACGCTCGCGTCCGTGGCAGACGCAGCACGCGTCGCCTCGGCTTGCCTCGGCAAAGGCGCCGTGCCGCCTTTGCTATACTGCATACGTTGCACAATGTTCCCGTCTAACCGCCGCATAGAGCCACAAACTTTCTTTTTAGCGAACCTCCCAGTCCTTAACAAGCTTCAGAAAAAGGTTACAGTTGCGTGAATGAGACGCCACGTAAGAAACAAACTCGCACACACGAAGCGCAACGTGTGTGTGTGCATCTTTCTATGTTTGTTGCATGGTGTCTTTTTCGCGCAGGCGTAACCGTTTTCTGAAAAAATGACCCAACAAGACCAACAACATGTCATTCAACAAGCTTCGCTTGAAAACGTGCCTCACCTGTTATCTCACGCTTGAAAACGCCGACGCAGCCGACGTTGACGAAAGCGACGAATGCTTCTCGCCGTCAGTCATGCATGGGCTTGTCGCTGGGTAGATGGTGTTTATGACAGTACGGCTGAAGAAAAATAATCGCGTAAGGTGTGTTGAATAAATCGTTTTTATGTATAAAAAACACACCAAATTTGGGCGTGTAATTATTAATTTGTAAAAACAATTCTGTTGCATTGATTATAACTGTGTTTTTTTGCGCTTGCGCGCTCTGAAGTTTGGTGGGAGCACTAGTTCGTTACGTAGTCGTGACGCACTTCCTAAGGCCAGGTTTTGCGGAGTGTCCGCTCTTGTCTTCTTCTTTCTCTATGTTGGTACTCTAATAATGGGCCTCACATTTAATGAGGCACTCCTGCAGACATGGGTCAGATGCCACCACACTGTCGATGGAACCGAACTGGTAGTTCAACCTTCCAAAATGATACCTTGCTCAGACTTCGTAGTGGCCCTGGTAATATGCCAGCTATTTTTTAAAATATTTCTTCAACATTCAGATGGTGCCAAAGGAAGCGATGCGATGCGCAAACGTACTGCCTTCCTCCCAATGCGTTTAATGAAAAAAAATTAATAAGTGTTCTACTGGATCTCGTGATGGAGAGTGAACAACAAAAGTAGGTGCAAGAACAGGCCCTAAAGAGAGACTTTGTGTGTGTGTGTGTGTGTGTGTGTGTGTGTGTGTGTGTGTGTGTGTGTGTGTGTGTGTGTGTGTGTGTGTGTGTGTGTGTGTGTGTGTGTGTGTGTGTGTGTGAGAGAGAGAGATGCGTGTCATGTGAGATCATGACTACATGCCACACTCAAGGTGCCAATACATTTCGACTTGACGCGGTGCGCGTGCTCGCCGACGTTCATTTCGTCGCGTCAGACTGGCGTTGATACGCCAGGCGCCGGTCCTGCCATATACTGGCAGGCGCGCGCCGCGCTGCGTCGCTTTGACTCATGCGCGTTTAAGCTCGTCCGGCGTCCCTCCATCACGAAAAGAGGGAGACGCAGTGTTGTCTGGGTAACGCATCGGCGCGAATGCAGCATGTCGCATTACGCGTCGGTAGCCGTCTTTTCGCGCCGACGAACGCTGGTCACGACTGGCGTCAGACTATAGAGGAAGGAACCTACGGGAGAAAGTTGCCGATTGTACACCGATAGCCACCAAAAAGCGGCAATTTAATTAGAACAGGCAGCGCTCAACCGTGCGAACGTGGCAGCGGGAACGCTGACGACTGTGTACGGTCGACATCATCAGAGCAGATCGGCTGAGTGCAAGTGATCGATGTTCAGATGTGTCAGAGACACACGCTTCCCAGACTATATGGAGTGTCCGCGTTTTGCTAACGTAGAGTCACTGTGCTCAACTTGCGCGCGCGCAACGCTATACATCGGAGTATGTTGGGCCCTTCATGATGCGCTCGCGGCCATTTTACTAGCAACACATATACCAAATTTGGTGTTACGTGACGTCAATGGATGACGAAATATGAATATGACTGGTGAAAACATGATAGTCCTGACACGCGTGCCATGTAAGAACATGACAACATACCACGCTCATTGCGCGCTCGTGGCCATTTCGCTAATTCCACATATACTAAATTTGGTATCACGTGATGTGAATAGATGACGAAGGTAAACGACACATCCAAACATAATAATCATGACACTGAAGTCATGTACGGCATCATTTACCTATACCTCGTACCGTTGAGCTGATTTTAAAGTGACAGATCAACATTTCTCATTTATGCTTTGTATATCATTGATTCCTACTGTAGGTGGGATCTGCCAATTGTTTCCCCTAGCCTTTATAGATCAAGTCCATTCTACTTTTCCACCAAGTTTCTGATATTTCCTTCTCCTGTAGGCATTTTTCTACGGATTTCAGCAGTGCATCTTTAGTGCTATCTTCTAGTTCGTTAATGAGGTGGACGGGAACCCCATCTAATCCCGGAGTAATACGCTTAGGAATTTTTTTTTTTTGGCCTTCTTTCAATGTAAATTTCCAAGTACCACCCCTTCTTCGGTTGCACTCTTTTTTATACTTTTACTCCACTAGGAAGTCTCCTGGAGGACCTTTTTAAACGAATCTGCTGTTACCTTTGGGATTCTTGCTTTGGATTCTCTACTTGCTAAACTTGAATCATTTGGTATTTCTGGTCCGCCACTGAGTTTTATTAAGAGCTGCCTCAGTAACCGGTCTCAAATGGTTCATGTTAATGGCCATCTTTCAACGCCCAAGTTAATTTACGTTGGTGTTCCACAAGGATCAATTTTAGGCCCACTTTTATTTTTGATGTTTATTAATGATCTACCTATCATTCTTACAAGGACCAAGTGCATACTTTACGCTGACGACACAACCATCTTTCAGTCATCTAAATCAGTTTCTTCACTCCAGTCTGACCTTAACAGAGATTTACATAACATAACTTTATGGTGCCAGGCCAGTTATCTTCAGATCAATGCTACTAAAACCGTGTTTATGTTGTTCCATTCCCCGCGCATTTCACTTGACGTACAACCTTCCCTTCACATTGGTAATACCGTCATAAACATTTCCAGTGAAGCGCGGTTTCTTGGCGTCATCTTAGATAGCGAACTAAAATTTCATAAACATGCAGCATCACTCGTTAAAAAGATTGCATTTGGTATTCACGTTATCATCAAGACACGAACTTATTTTCCGCCTCACATCATACGCACTTTGTATTTTGCTTATATTCATAGCCATATTTCGTATTGCGTATCATCTTGGGCCAACACATATTTCACGCACATCAAACGTTTGCAGCGACTTCACAATCAAGCAGTTAGATTAATGACTTTCAGCCCATTTTACTTCTCCTGCAGCTCGTTGTTTCCTCAGGTTAACATACTCCCATTGAGAAAATTATTTTATCATAGAATGTCCATTGTCGCCTTTAGACTCATCACGCATGACATTTTTATTGCATGCATTGATCATCGTCACTTAACTAATAATAACATCACCCGGTTTTCCCAGTGCAATAATCTTCTTTTGCCGGCCGTAAGGTACGGCAAGTTCTCAACCTTATTTACTAGCATAGCCATTTGGAATTCATTGCCTTTCGAATTGAAATCATCGCATAACATCCATATTTTCATTTCGCGCAGTAAGAAATATTACGTTCAGGAATTAATCAACTCGTCCGATTTGTGTAATTAACTGTTAATAGCTCTCCACTGTTCTGTGCTATTTTACTACTTCAATTTGCCTTTGTATAATTGATAACACTGATAATGAAACGTGTTGCATTTGTCACGTAGAGTTCATTATTATTGTTTTTTGTCTTCACTTGCTTTTGACTATTTCCTTGTTATTTTTCAATTGTGAGTATTACCATTATGTTGTGTATTGATCGTATTTTTATTGGTAATCAAGATATTCATACTCACAAGTCCGTATATTATCGCTGTATTTTTTGTAATTACCCCATCCATGTAGCCATAGGAGGTCCCCCTGTCAGTTTCTCTGAAACTTTGGGACCTCCTACTGTAATAACGCTAACCATGTAACTCAACTGAACTATTTAATAAACTTGACTTGACTTGACTTCACATATCGGTCTCAGCTTCCTTCACTTTTATCTTAACCGATAAGTATTTTTGGTATGACCCCCTGTTGTTTTCTAAGTATTTAACAGTCAATTTTCTGGTTCGCTTCCTCCATTTTGTATCGACATTCTTCATGTACAAGAAGCTGAATACCTTCCTAGCCCAACGCTCTTCTCCCATTTTTCTGAATCACTTCTCAAATTTTATCTTGCTGCTAGCTTCCCTGCGCTCAGATGATGTCCATCCCATATCCCCTATATGTCCACTACAAGCTGGGCGCAGCGCCACTTGTGGTGTGGGAGGCGCGCAACATTGAGTCTTAGCAGACAGCAGTGCCTCATAGCTTTGATAGCTATATTTTGGCAAAAACACCCGTGGCTGGCGCGTTTGTGCATCGAGCCGTATTTAAAAACATCGTGGAGATATTCTCCGGCAATACCAGCATGAATGAATGGGAAAACTGGCACGAAAGCGGCTACGTTTCTTACCTTAGTGAGCGCCTTGCTGCCCGTCGTCAGTATACTGACGGCTAAGTGCGTGCTTCGGGTGTGTGTAATGCAAGGTGCCTACTTGATAACTGTCGTGGTAAGCTGTCATTCTCTCACACTTAGAACATTATTGGTGAGTGCCCATTTCAGCGCACTTGAAAATTATGCGGAGCATTTAGTAATAACAATGGCTTCACCAGGTGCCGGAAACTCAGCGCTAGTTTCGGTTTCAAGGAACATGCACGCTCGTAGCGGTTGCCGGGCGTCCTAATATCTGGTTGAACGGAGTGGCTGTTCGAATTCGTTAATCTTCACAAGTTTTTACAAATACACAAATTCGATACGACGGTAAAGAACTTTTGTTTTGGTTATATGTCTTTTCTTATTTCTTATTTTGTTAGTTTTAAACCAGACAGAGCCCGGCAAGTGGTTGACTCGAGTTAGCAGCGCTTACCTCAGGTCCTTTTCTTCCCTCGCAAAGTGATATTACAAGTTGAATCGCGCTCAGTTGTTTCACTCAGTTGGCGTGCCAACTACGGGAAAGATAAAGACAGCAAGTTGTAGCGGGCAGAGAACGGAAGGCGCAGTGAACTACGCCGAGCAAGTCAACCATGCATTCGAAGAAGATGGCTGAATTGGGAAACACGTGTTTTTCGCGGCTATGCGGTGTGTTAACCAGGGGTTTTTCAGTTCCGTCAATGTCTTCCAGGTTTCCTAGTAGCAACGGGTGAGCAGAAGCATTTGGACCTATTATTTGAGCAGGCATTGATTTTGTATAAATACATGAGTTAACCCCGTTTCCCTGCAAGCCTGATTGGACTGAAAGAAGTGCAGTGTCGCTAGAGTGATTCGTCAAGACGACAGCCAAGCTGCTGTCGGTAAAATGCGTTTAATGAAAGGCCTGAATTTGTGTTTGCTCGACTACATTGTTCTTGCTTCCTTCACTTTTAGCATTTAGTTCAAATGACGTCAAGTAATTGTAGACTGCTTCCTGCTCATGAAATTTATGAGCTAGCGGGCGTTGGGAGAGTGTGTGGTTCTGCTTGGGCTCGCAAGTATCTGCGCCAGTCACAGTGCACCGAGCGTATATCGCGTTCGGTCAAGTGCATTGTGGGCAAGTTAAGCCAGTTACTGCTATATTCTGTCAAACGTGCTGTGGAGGCTTAGCCAGTGTTAGAGACATTAATTAATCCATTCACGTACATACAGTATGCAAATTATCAACTTACTTCCTTTTCGCTCATTACCACTGCATCATAACGTGTCGAGTTACGGCACTGTGCCTTCCTTTATTTCAATCATTTTTTTCATTTGCCGCCGCATCATGATGTGGGTGTGCGAGCGAGCTGCAGGCACACGAATAAAAACTTGATCAGTAACATTAGGTGCGAGAGAGAGCGGGAGAGACAACATTAATGAACGTAAGGCTCCCTGGTTACTGTGGGGGGAGCCCCTCATGCAGGGCCCCACTGGCAATTACGACTCGCCAGGCCTGGTCAAGAGTCGCAAGTTGGTTTCGCATGTACAGTCTGGAGAGTCGCGCCTCGCACGACCAATCGAC
Source organism: Rhipicephalus annulatus (assembly GCA_013436015.1). NCBI lineage: Eukaryota > Metazoa > Arthropoda > Arachnida > Ixodida > Ixodidae > Rhipicephalus > Rhipicephalus annulatus. The sequence goes on along the minus strand of WOVY01002628.1, from coordinate 905,836 downwards.
GAGTGCGGGCCTAATTAACAGTGAAACGGCGTCTGCTAGACCGATACCAATCATTACTCACACGCACGGCAGCATGGTTGTTTCCGCGCCGCAAAAGGCAGCTCCTTCCGCCCGTATCCCAACCGTAATATTATTCGCACTAAGTCCGCGACAGAATGTTGCGACAGCCACTGCCGCTTCCGCCACAATTTCGTAAAAGCTGAGTGAATGCGCGGCACAAATAGAACGTGTACGGGTCGAAGCACAGAGGAAACGCCGCGCTCATATATGCCCGGATGCGGTCGCTATTCGAGATGCCGTACAGGTGCGCGCTGTACTCACACATAGACGCGATTCACACTAACACGAAAACGCATAGGTGGCGTAACGAAGGCAACTATGCGAGATCACCATCATTCCAACTCGATTCAAGCGGTATCTTCTTAGCGTTGATATACAGGGTGGCGCGCCCTTGGAATACGCGAACATCCGCCAGTGCCGGCATTTCCGGCAGGAAGGAACGATGCATTCGTAGAGCTCGCCTGTCCCGGCGCTTATCTGTACGGTGTGAACGGTGCGTACAAACATACGCTACCACGGCCCAGCGCGCAAATTATCTCAGGAATGTCATCATCCTCGTCACCGCGGCATCTTTTGTGCGAACATGGAGACTCCGCGCGTTTTGCAAAGCCACAGCGGAGGCGACGGACGTGACCGAGTGGTTGCGCATAAAGCCCCCGAATTGTTGCGCATGCTAACACCGCCACCTGTACGACTGGCGTTATGAGTGCGCGGCATGCGTCGGCGACTAGGGTATCCGCAATTACGGATCCCGAGATGTATGGCACTGCGCCGGTGTGAATGAGAGCGGAGACATCGCCGGGAAGACGCGAACAGAAACTCGCCACTATCGGCCGCGCATGGGTGCGCTGCAGGAAGCATGCTGTAGGAAAGGTCGAGCGGCGTGTAGTCTGGCTAAGTGGAACACAGCAGGATGAATGAAAATGAGTGTGGCTTACTTCTCGATGTGTACAGAAATAGGGTCTGCTACGTAAACGACCGAGGCTTCGATGAGTTACGCGCAGCGTTCCCCGACGCTACACAAGTTTCATCAAAATAGCTAAGCTCCATCTATACGCGCACGTCCGTACTCTATTTGCTTTGAGTGCATGTCTGTCACTGCTATGACATATCAGGGATGAAGCACCTGAAGGTCTGGTATTGTCGGCGTCTAATGTCGTCACGGTATGTAGTCGCGGTCATTCTTGAACAAGTATGCGCCACTAAAGTTGGGTAAATCCGACCGCGGTCTATTAAAAAAACGAGGGTGACAACAGTTGGCCAAACAAATAGCCGACGACCTTAGTGGAGCTACAACACCCTTCCCTTCAACTCCGTTTTTATTTTATTTTTGGGGCTCGAAGCAAGTTAACACTTCTCTGATGACGGCCCACATTTACGACAGGCTGACCTGTAACAAACTGTCTCTGCTAAATGTAACACAATACTGGCAAACAGAAGAGGCACCAGGAAAGCCGCTTGTTGGTGCCCTGTTCGCCGGTATCACGTTACGTATAGCTGTAACCGAAACCAAACAGCCAACCTGTCTATGCTTTTCTCCGCTAGCTCTGCCTTTTGTCGGATTTACGATATCATGGTTTTGGCGTGTTAAGACCCAAACATCCTACTTACATTTCGTTACTTCGACTGAGTATGAATAGAAATGTTACTCTTCATTACCTTGTCTTATGCATTGTTACTCACTGTTAGCAAGATAAACACTGCACCGAACGAGCACACTGGTTTAACCCACTTGTTAGAGAGACTTTCGTAAGCACACTCTATTGTATTATGGGTGCTCGAATATTTGAAAATGTCAAATAAGGAATACAATAGCAGTCTCCTGTGTACGTCACTCGAATCAAATGGTGCTCGTTTGAAATGCCTGATATTTTTTTGCGCGATCAGCATGCAACGAGAAATCCACCGAAAGACAAGAAGTTGGAACTACGAAGGGCCATATTCGTTGCTTTAATCGTCACGTGTGTGCAGCCCGAACTTCTACAGGAGTATCAACGCTATATTGGTCACCACACTGAGCCGTTTGTGCTTCTGTAAAGCTGCTGTGTCGCCGTAACGAAGGTGAATGAGGACTTGGTGAAAAAGCGGAATCTTATGTATATTTATTTATTTTTGTTTTCATTGAAAACAGGCACTTGCATGTTCCTCTCTGCATTTCTGACGTGTTTTTGAGGCCATCTTAGGATTCATTATGTGTAGCTTTTACTATGGTATAGCTACGTCACATGTCAGTTCATTTTCTAATAAGTAAATATGGAGATTAAGGCTACATTCATGCATATTTAGAAGAGCCATTTTGTAAGCCTTCATATCAACAATAGTGGCATAAGTTGTCCGTGCATAGTGTTCTTGCAGATACAGTACTCAACACTGATATGTGACCTGCTCTTGGTGCTAAGACCCATGTTGAGATAACCGGTTTCTCTATTTCATTAAATGCATAGCTCTCGGTTCGGTGTTTGGTTTGACATCGTTTATTTTTATGTCTGTTTATGTCTCAGTTTTAATCAAAATTCGCTGATAAAGCAGCACGTTAAATAGTGATGTCGCTGTTAAATGGCAGCCCATGGTCACAAGTACACCGAAGGCTCTAGTCGCTATATTGCATAATAGGTTACTCAAGTTTGAATATTTGTAGCATGTTTTGTCGTTTGAAATGAAGCGTTATGTTTCTTGCTTAAAGCTTCTGATTATTTGCTGCAACGAGCGAGAGACAGATGCAAGGAAATTCGGGGAGGTTAACCAGACGCGCGTTCTGTTTGCTACCCTGCACTGGAGGAAGGGAGGAAGGGGAGAAAAGAGATAGGAGAGAGGGAAGAAAGATACACACCATCTCGAGCACATTCGGGGGAGCACACGCAGCTTACAGGTGGTCACTCAGGTTTGTTGTGTTCAAGTACTGTAGTAGCACTTTAGTCGCTTTCTGCGCTATTGAGGCACATGCCCAAGGTCCCAGAATCTTCCGCACAGACAATGTTCTAGACTCCTGTTGATTCAAAACCATCGGGAGCTGGCATCGCTGGGTGTCGTAGCAAGCGAATCTGCACAGGACGCGTTCGATGGCCTCGTCAGCTCTACAGGAGTCGCATGTAAAAGTGTCTGCCATACTGATGTGAAAGAAGTACGCCTTTCCGAACGCAACACCCAACCAAAGGCGGCATAAAAGTTTCGCATCGGAGCGGGAAAGTTGTGATGGTAGCTGCAGCTTGAGCGAAGGATCCAGTTCATATAAGTGACACCTTTGGAAGCTGGTAAACGACCAGAACATGCGTGTAATATCTCAAGTCATCAAGTAAAGCTGTCTTGCCGCATCAGTCCTTGATGGAGGAATCGGGACCACACGCGTTTCTTCAAGGGCTGAGTGGGCTGCGTCATCGGCTAATTGATTTCCAGTAATACCGATATGTCCAGGCAGCCACTGATATCTAATATCACGCCCTCGTGTTGGAGCTTGATTGATGGTGGCAATCTTTTATTTCATGTACCAATTGCTCATGATTCCTTTTACGCAAGGCAAATCGCAAACTCTGAAGTGCTGCCTTCGAATCGCAGAATATGACCCATTTTCCTGGACACTTTTGAATGAGATATTCTAAAGCGGCTCTTATAGCAGCAAGCTCTGATGGTGTAGACGTAGTCGTATGCGACAATTTAAACTTGATTGTCATTGCTGCAGCCGGAATTACAGCGGTACCTGGTGAGCTGCTTGACGAGACCAACCGATCATTGTATATCTGTGTTTGGTCCAAGTACAACTCATCTAATAATAGCAGTGTTGCTTGCTTCAATGCTACTCTGAAGTGATTGCTTTCCTTTCTGATACCCGGAATTTCTAGGCTTACCTATGGCCTCTGGAGACACCACAAGCGACATGCAATTCTCATAGATGGTGTATATTCTGACGGAATGCTGTTTAAATGAAATTCTGCGGAAGCCCATAAGACTGCTTTGAAAATGATTATTTTACTATTCCAAAACTCTTCGAACTGTCGATTCGTATTCGATTAGGTATCGTCGTCATTCGATAAGAACCGGTGATAAAGTTAACTTCGCCACAGCACTACGCAGTGCGACTCTGCGTGCTTTTCTAGAAAAGCGGTCAGACACGGCGTTTTGTTCTGATTACATGAATCATTGTAATTTAGGAACTTAGCAACAAGTGAAAGGGACAGAAGGGGAGAATGTGGGAAGGGAGAGGAAAAATTCATCTTCTTTTTGTCATTTGTAAGCGATGGTACCAGCAGAAAGGTGCAAAAAAAGCACTTATCCCCCCCGCCCCCTTCAAGCTCAACAGATGTTGACCCTTATCCAAGAAAAAAGAAGCACTGGCCCCAACCCCACCTCCTCCCCGAGTGCGACAACGCAACCAGGGTTTATACTCCCAAAGACAAAATCCTGCCAACGACCATGTTTGTAAGTGCTGCTAGACTGACCTAGATAGGCCGCATCAGTAATATTGCTACGAAAAAAGCACCACCGTGCGAGTTGCCGAGCATCATCTCTTAGAGCAAGAGCCTTTTGTGTAAGTGGACCGCAGTTCGAAAAAGATTGTGTTAGTGGCATTGCACTCACTCTTCGGACCCCTGCTCCAGATTCACCAGTGAAATCCAGTAAATGTAATTTTTGTTTTGCTTGACCACGACAGTTTTTTGGGAGCAGACACACCGTGGAAGTCAGTCGACGCGAGACATTAAGGGCTCAGCCTTTACCTTCGTAATTGCTGAGGTGAAGGCTATGTTCGCAGAATGCCGTTTGGTTGGAAACAAAGCAGGTGCGTGTTGCCTATATCATATATAACCAGCTGTATATAAAAAGTTGGGAAAGCGAGAGTGGCGTGAGTCGTCTGACTACGTTTCGTGACGCTTAGTCACGGTTCCATGGCCCACGTGGATTGTAGTAGCACGAGTAGAAGCAAAAGGTTATTCCTTCAAGTTTAAATATGTTGCGGAAATCCTCGCTGTTGAGATCCAGACGGCTGACCCAGCATGAGCCAGCTTCGGACGACACTGCCGGTGTAGCTGAAAGGAACCCAAGTGAGATCGCAATAATTGACGAGGAACTGCCAAAACATCATTCAGGCACAGCTCACGAAGACGTCGGCAAACATTCACGTTCTTCTACAGTCGACCTTTCTTTCTTCATTTTGAAATTTTCTAGCACCGAAATCACGTGTACTATGTTAAAACTGCCGTGTGGTATGATGTCGTTTCATTGTGCACATTGTGGCGTAAGAGCGCAGAAAAGAGGGCGAAGAACAAATAGGACACAGCGCTGTCCTGTCAGAATGTTCATGAACTAACCAGCAATCTTGAGAACCCCGTTTTGATTTATGTGTGGGGTTTGACGTTCCAAAACAACCAGATGTTTATGAGAGACGCCGTAGTGGAGAGTTCCGAAAATTTCGACCACCTGGGGTTCTTTAACGTGCGCTCAAATTTGAGCACACGGGCCTACAGCGTTTTCACCTCCGTCGCAAATGCAGCCGCCACAGGACCCGAGAACTCTTGTCGTTGTAGGCATTGCATGAAGCAGCAATCCGCGTCGGTTTCTACACGACGTTTATTTTCTTGTTATTTGAAATTATTTATGGGTCTCTGAACGATCTGAAGCTACGCTGGCGGTTTGATAACATAGACCAACGGTAATACTTTCTTATGGTCAAAAGTACGCGGCGGAGTTCCCCTTTAAATTACTTTGGACTGATAATGCGTTCGCTTGAATTTTGTTTATTTTCCCGTTTGGTAAGCTGATTAGCAGAAGATAAAAACAATAAAGCAGGAAAGGAAGACTTCATTTCTTCAATTTTGCATCGAGAGACCGTACGATGACATTCATTGTGGTGCAAGATCTTCCTTAGAATACAACACAATCTTTTTTTAATGATGGTAAGCATATAAATATCCAGCATATGCCAACAAAGTTTATTTATATTGTCTTGGCAACAAGGTACGAAGACACCAAGGCAGTGTAGCCACCTGTTTGTTCTTCATCTTTTGTGTTCTCTGACGTAATGATGATTTGCGGTGTTTTGCGTGCCAAAACCACGGCATAATTATGAGGCACACCGGGGTGAAGGCTTCCGGAAATTTTGACCATCTGATGTACTTTAACGGGCCTCAAGCTTTTCGCCTCCATTCAGAACTGGTGGCCGTGGCAGGTATTCCACCCACGACCTTCGCACCACCGGATGAACACCATAACCACCGTACCACTGAGGCGGTGCTGTGAATAGTAGGTTCTCTGAACTTCTACCATGAAGTCCCAATATTATGACAACCACTGTCTTTTTTTTCATAAGAATGGTTCTCTAATGCTGCAAAAATAATGAAAATTTCTCGGCTGTAGTTTTGTTGATGAACTCAAGTAATTTTACGTCAGCATATGGTGAACACTCGCAGGCTTCTGCAGTCGCAGTGGAATTGCTGTTGAAGAGGGCGGTTGTGCCAGATCTTATGAAGCACGTTACTACGAGAATAAGGTTAAGTGGGAGTACGTCTGGTTATCTAATGGTTTAACAATAATTGCTAAAGTTTAACGTCCCAAAACAACCATATGGTTATGAGAGAAGCCGTAGTGGAGGGCTCCAGAAATTTTGATCGCCTGCGGCTCTTTAACGTGCGCCTAAATCTCAGCAAGCGAGCCTCAAGCATGTTCGCCTTCATCGGAAATGCGGCCGCCGTAACCGGGATACGAACCCGCGACCTGCGGGTCAGCAGCCGAATACCTTAGCCACTAGACCACCGTGGCAGCTTCCTGGTGTGCTAGCCAGCACGCACTAAGGGAACACAATAACGACAGGCCAATACGCGAAGGAATTGCCGAGGAAGAGAACATGTGGTGAGTCCACAGGCATGAGCGCCCTGGTATTACAAAACGGCCCTATATATACATTAAGCAGCAAGGGCATAAGTTATTCGAGCTTAGAACCAAAGCACTGGCCATTAAACAACCGTGCTCTAAGCCAAGCAATAAATTGTCAAATAGAAGCCCGTAATTGGGCAATGGGATCGAGATAATACGTCAAGCCCCCGGATCGCGCATTTAGTAGACATGCTTTCCCCACCTATTTGATTGCATTGCCACCCTTTAAGCCCTAGAATCTGAATAAGGGCGCGAGGAATGTTTACGGTAGGTCAGCAACCCCACGTTTCTTTGTTTTCCTCTGTCTATGTCTTGCTTATCTTAACAATAGTTCTTCTTTTCTTTTACACATGATAATGGCGGGCAAGATACCGATGGCGGGAGAACAGCCCATCGCAACAGCACCCTTTTTGACAGCTGTGAACAGCAGAACGTGACAAGGGACACGTGACGTGCGCTGTGATATTTCGCTTACGCCTCTCTTGCACGTTTCTTATCAAGATGACAGCTCGCTCAATTTGCAATCGTGACAAGATTAACACAGCTTCCGAGATCACAGGGACCAAGTGAGCTCGCCCAATATAATCGACGAGCAATAGTAGAAAAACTACTAAGACGAAGCTCGGGATGACGCTGGTAAAGACCTCGCATGGTCAATTTATTTTTAATTTGAAAAGCTTGGGGAAACAACACGTCCCTCCTCTTACAAAATATTATGCTAACAGGCGTTAGTGTGGCTTGTTATGTAAGTTTGCACACAATTCTTAATGAAGGAATGCCAGCAACACCACTAGAAAACAGGACACCAAGAGAAAAAAAGATATTCTTCCTGTTCCTGTCTCTTGCCTCGGTTTATCCTGCTTTCTTTTGGTGCTGCTGACACTCCCTTCCTTACAGGCGCAGTGCATTTGACTTTGTTGCTCATTACAAAAAGAAGTAATTTTTGACTAACTGCTAGAGGTTACACGCTATTACAGGTCTATTATCGCCAGTGAGCAACCATATAGCTACCATCGGTAAGTACAAAGTTCACGATATATGGTTGCAAAGTCGACTCACCAGGAGAAGGAAACGGCGTGCGCGTCATCTTGGAGAGAGCGCATGCTGATGTTAGACGCTGTCCGTGTGGTGGTTCGATCTCTGTGGTGGGTAGAAGTGCACTCGAGATCTTGTCTGTACTTTTCACATCGCGATCACACAAGGGTGAAAACAAGGTGGTGGTGGTGGTGGTGGTGGGACATCGCAAACAATCCGTGGGTCCCCTTATGCAGACGCTCCGTCCACGATAATTCTTAGCCCGTTCAGGAACCCTCTCGGTACGAGAAGGGAGACTATAGGCTCACATGTGAACGGTTCTCGCGTGATCTCGCACGAGACGGGACAATGCCGACGAGATAGGCGGCAGCAGAAAAAGTTATCGCGGATGCCAGGCGAGCCAGAAATAGCACTTACAAGGAGCTCTATATACAGCACACCGAGTCAATCGCACATGTGTTCAGGTGAGTCCGGCGATGACGGCGTATGTGATACAGGCTGATCCTCGCGCGTGCATCGACGCAATTGCGCGAGCTGTATCGATGGCCCGTTGTGACGCGCCTCGAACGCCGAGGTTGTTATTGAGCAACAAACAACGAAGCTCGGATGACGGGCTTCCTGCCAAGGGTGCCGAAACTGTACTTTTGCCCGAGTGTTGAGAGAGCGTGTTCCAGGCACACTGGGCAGCTCTTTCCTATTTTTCCCCTTTGCTCGCTATAAGTGATCGCGTCAGAATAGAGCTAGGCGGGAGAAACAATGCGGATGTGGACGCTCAATTGGCGTTAACGCACCGACCGTCCGGAGTCGGGGTGAGGATGCTCGTCAGTTCCAGTGAAGTAACCCGCACCGAGACGGTGGTGCACACGTAGCCCCGTTGCGCATTTACGCGAGCTATAGGCACGACGCGATATGGCTGTCACCATGCGACACACCATGCGTGGTGATTGTGTGACGACCAGCAATGCCAGGTACAGGGTATTGTGAGGAGCAGCTACTTGTCATGGTTGGCTGCGAACGTTGGGGGAAATTGCGCAGTTCTGGGGAGCATCCCCGGAGACACTCCGGACCAATGACGAGCGAGCGCGCTTTCGGGCACGCGGTATTACGCAGCAGCAGATATGCGTCGCTGCACAGCAGGTATACTATTCCTCTTCAGCATGACTCGGCAACGTTGGCTTGGAATGTTCTCTGACGTAATGAAGGACATTGCTTAAGTTAACACACACTGCGCCTCTCAGAATTCCATATGTGCTGACATCCTACAACTAGAATCCTTGATACGCAGCTATAGCGTTCGAAGATGAGAGATTGCACTGGCAGTTCTATATCGCTGCTCTTCTTCTCGATTCGAATGTCGCCCCGCCGCGGTGGTCTAGTGGCTAAGGTACTCGGCTGCTGATCCGCAGGTCGCGGGATCGAATCCCGGCTGCGGCGGCTGCATTTCCGATGGAGGCGGAAATATTGTAGGCCCGTGTACTCAGATTTGGGTGCACGTTAAAGAACCCCAGGTGGCCGAAACTTCCGGAGCCCTCCACTACGGCGTCTCTCATAATCATATGGTGGATTTGGGACGTTAAACCCCACTTATCAATCAATCAATCGATTCGAATCTTACAGTCAGCGTACTGCAGAAGGAAGGTCTTGTCCACTGATCTGAGTTTCCTTTTGTTGGTTTAAGCCACAGCTGTACGGTTTAGCGCCTGATGTAAAAAAGCAAGCTCCCTGCGTACCCTGACTTACGTGTCATATAGAGCAACAAGTCTTCCAAATAAGGCTATCTCCCCTGAACCACCACTGATGACTGTAAGAACTATATATGATTCAGCTTCTCTGCTTTTGTAAAGACGGTAGTCTTTCTTGGGGGCCTGTGACGCAAAAATTTTGGTCTGTTTGTTTGCCCTGAACAGTGCCCCAAATGACACCAAACAATGCCCCAACCGGCGAACCCCATCTGCAGCGCCCACCAATATTGCTCAAGCTTTAGCGCTCATACTTGTGCGATTGTAAATTAAAAAATTGGCCGCAGATCTGCATGTTACATTGCAAATGCCATCGAAAGACGATAGTATTGCGTCTGGAGAGAGTGAACAAAACATTTATTTGATGTTCTCCGCAAGAAAATTGGTTAATGGTATACTAAAGGCGCTGCGTTAGAGTGCCTCGAGCGTGCATCGGGGGCGAACGAGCGCATCGAGGCACGTTAGACACGAGCGCCATCTGGCAGTTATCTTCGAAAACGAAGGAAGGCGTGCGCACTTGCGGAGAAAGATGCGTGCCATTCTCGGAGGCAATAAGGTGTAAAATGCAAAGCGATGGGCAGATGCCACCACCATGTCGTTTTAGCAAAGCATGGGTAACACTTGCCTTTTTGAGCACCGTGTTGCACTGTCAGTGCAGCGTGTTTAACGCTACGGTCCTTAGAATTATTTATGTGTGCCTTCTCTAGTATAAAGGCACACATACAAAACATCGACGTGTCGTTATGGTACCCCAGATATGCGCAATGATTGCTTTTTAATTGACAATCGCAGAAGTATGAACGCTGAAGCTTGAGCAATATTGGTGGGCGCTGCTGATGGGATCGGCCATATCAGGTGTCGTTAAGAGCAGACAGACAGACAGACAGACCAAAATTTTTTCCGTCGAAGGTCCCCAAGAAAGAATATCGTCTTTAAAAAACGATTACTGTGCATATCTGAGGCACCATAACAACACGTCAATATTTTGTATTTGTGCCTTTATACTAGAAAAGACATACATAAGTAATTCTAAGAACCGTAGCGTTTATCATGCTGAGTTGATAAGGCAACGCTTGGACGAAAAGTTAAGTATTTCCAACGCTTTGCTAAGACTACACGGTGACGGCACCTACCCGTTGCCTTGCGTTCTACACCTTATCACCTCTCAGACGGGCGCGCGCGCCCGTCTCAGAGCCGCACACTTCGTTTTCCAAGATAACTGTCAGATGTCTCAGGTGTGAAGTGACTCGATGCGTTCGTTAGCTTCCGCTGCACGCTCGAAGTACTCTGACACAGCGCCTCCAGAATGCCGTTCACCAATTTTCTTGCGCAGAACATCCAATAAGCGTTTTATTCGCTCTCTCCAGACGCAAAACTATCGTTTTTGGACGAGATTTGCAGTTTAACATGCAAATACAGGGCCATTTTTTTGTCTTTTTAACACGTAAAGCGAGTAGGGGAGGGGGTGGGCACTTGTCAACAGTTACAAGAATTATATTGTTCCGTATACGAGGAATATCCTGTATGACCCGTCTGCCTTATTACTTAGGTCTGCAGCCGAGTGCTTGACCTGACGGTCGTTGTTGACGTAGACTCCATGTGTTACATAAGTAAATGGCGTGGAGGATACAGCACTCTTTGAGAGTGAAGCAGAGGCAAGAAAGAAAAAATTCCTTTGTCGCCCAGCTCACAGTGATTTATAGCCATATAAAGCAAGTGAATCTCTCTCCGCTCATATTCCTCCCTCTATCCCTTTCTTCTTCCCTCCTTCTTTATCTCTTTTCGATGTCCCGCAGCGTCCCGCAGCAAGCACAGGACCGGGTTGACTTGCAAACATGCTTTTGCCCTGCAGTAGTCGTATGATGCAGCTGCTGATGGTGGTACCCACTACAACGGATCTTGCTTGGCCTCAGTTTCTCTTATCTAACCCGTCCGCAACGGCCACATTCTCAATGGAAGCGAAAATGCTTGCAGCCCTTGTGCTTAGATTTAGGCACACGTTAAACAACCCTAGGTGGTGAAATTTCCGGAGCTCTCTACTGCGGTGTCTCTCATAATCATATGGTGGTTTGGATATGTGAAACCTCAAAAATTATTATTATCGTCACCTATATTCACAATTAGCCAGCCCAGACATGTGATTCAGTGGTTGAAACAATCGCCTAAAAAGCCTGGCAGCCCAGGTTAAATTGAGATTCACAACAGAATTGATTTCATTTATCCATTTTTATGCGAAGGTAACCATATTACAAGAGAAAAAGACGGACAGGAAAGAGTTCTCATGTATTGGCGCCTTGAGTGTGGCATGTAATAATGTTCTTACATGACACGCACTTCATTATTATCATGTTTGCACCAGTCACATACCTTTGTAATTCATTCACGTGACGTAATACTAAATTTTGGGATATGTGAAGGTAGCGAAACGGTCGCGAGCGCATCATGAGTGTCGGGCGTAGTCATGTTGTTACATGACACGCATGTCATGATCATGTTTGGACGTGTCATTTGCCTATGTCGTCCGCTCGCGTCTCGTAATACCGAATTCGGTACATGTGCAGCTAGCGAAACGGCCGCGAGCGCATCATGAGCGTAGCATGTTTTTGCATGACACGCATGTCATGATTATCATGTTTATACCAGTCACATACCTTCGTCATCCATTAACGTCCCGTAATACCGAATTTGGTTTATGAGAAGCTAGCGAAACGGCCGCGAGTGCATCATGAGCATGACATATAGTCATGTTGTCACATGACACGCATTCCATGATTATCCCGTTTGCACCAATCACATACCTTCGCCATCCATTAACGTCCCGTAATACCGAATTCGGTTTATGAGAAGCTAGCGAAACGGCCGCGAGTGCATCATGAGCATGACATATAGTCATGTTGTCACATGACATGCATCTCATGATTATCATGTTTGTACCAGTCACATACCTTCGCCATCCATTAACGTCCCGTAATACCGAATTCGGTTTATGAGAAGCTAGCGAAACGGCCGCGAGTGCATCATGAGCATGACATATAGTCATGTTGTCACATGACACGCATTCCATGATTATCCCGTTTGCACCAATCACATACCTTCGCCATCCATTAACGTCCCGTAATACCGAATTCGGTTTATGAGAAGCTAGCGAAACGGCCGCGAGTGCATCATGAGCATGACATATAGTCATGTTGTCACATGACATGCATCTCATGATTATCATGCTTGTACCAGTCACATACCTTCGCCATCCATTAACGTCCCGTAATACCGAATTTGGTTTATGAGAAGCTAGCAAAACGGCCGCGAGTGCATCATGAGCATGACATATAGTCATGTTGTCACATGACACGCATTCCATGATTATCCCGTTTGCATCAATCACATACCTTCGCCATCCATTAACGTCCCGTAATACCGAATTCGGTTTATGAGAAGCTAGCGAAACGGCCGCGAGTGCATCATGAGCATGACATATAGTCATGTTGTCACATGACATGCATCTCATGATTATCATGTTTGTACCAGTCACATACCTTCGCCATCCATTAACGTCCCGTAATACCGAATTTGGTTTATGAGAAGCTAGCGAAACGGCCGCGAGTGCATCATGAGCATGACATATAGTCATGTTGTCACATGACACGCATTCCATGATTATCCCGTTTGCACCAATCACATACCTTCGCCATCCATTAACGTCCCGTAATACCGAATTTGGTTTATGAGAAGCTAGCGAAACGGCCGCGAGTGCATCATGAGCATGACATATAATGATGTTGTCACATGACACGCATTCCATGATTATCCCGTTTGCGCCAATCACATACCTTCGTCATCCATTAACGTCCCGTAATACCGAATTTGGTTTATGAGAAGCTAGCGAAACGGCCGCGAGTGCATCATGAGCATGACATATAGTCATGTTGTCACATGACATGCATCTCATGATTATCATGTTTGTACCAGTCACATACCTTCGCCATCCATTAACGTCCCGTAATACCGAATTTGGTTTATGAGAAGCTAGCGAAACGGCCGCGAGTGCATCATGAGCATGACATATAGTCATGTTGTCACATGACACGCATTCCATGATTATCCCGTTTGCACCAATCACATACCTTCGTCATCCATTAACGTCCCGTAATACCGAATTTGGTTTATGAGAAGCTAGCGAAACGGCCGCGAGTGCATCATGAGCATGACATATAGTCATGTTGTCACATGACACGCATTCCATGATTATCCCGTTTGCACCAATCACATACCTTCGTCATCCATTAACGTCCCGTAATACCGAATTTGGTTTATGAGAAGCTAGCGAAACGGCCGCGAGTGCATCATGAGCATGACATATAGTCATGTTGTCACATGACATGCATCTCATGATTATCATGTTTGTACCGGTCACATACCTTCGCCATCCATTAACGTCCCGTAATACCGAATTCGGTTTATGAGAAGCTAGCGAAACGGCCGCGAGTGCATCATGAGCATGACATATAGTCATGTTGTCACATGACACGCATTCCATGATTATCCCGTTTGCACCAATCACATACCTTCGCCATCCATTAACGTCCCGTAATACCGAATTTGGTTTATGAGAAGCTAGCGAAACGGCCGCGAGTGCATCATGAGCATGACATATAGTCATGTTGTCACATGACACGCATTCCATGATTATCCCGTTTGCACCAATCACATACCTTCGTCATCCATTAACGTCCCGTAATACCTAATTTGGTTTATGAGAAGCTAGCGAAACGGCCGCGAGTGCATCATGAGCATGACATATAGTCATGTTGTCACATGACACGCATTCCATGATTATCCCGTTTGCACCAATCACATACCTTCGCCATCCATTAACGTCCCGTAATACCGAATTCGGTTTATGAGAAGCTATCGAAACGGCCGCGAGTGCATCATGAGCATGACATATAGTCATGTTGTCACATGACATGCATCTCATGATTATCATGTTTGTACCAGTCACATACCTTCGCCATCCATTAACGTCCCGTAATACCGAATTTGGTTTATGAGAAGCTAGCGAAACGGCCGCGAGTGCATCATGAGCATGACATATAGTCATGTTGTCACATGACACGCATTCCATGATTATCCCGTTTGCACCAGTCACATACCTTCGCCATCCATTAACGTCCCGTAATACCGAATTCGGTTTATGAGAAGCTAGCGAAACGGCCGCGAGTGCATCATGAGCATGACATATAGTCATGTTGTCACATGACATGCATCTCATGATTATCATGTTTGTACCAGTCACATACATTCGCCATCCATTAACGTACCGTAATACCGAATTCGGTTTATGAGAAGCTAGCGAAACGGCCGCGAGTGCATCATGAGCATGACATATAGTCATGTTGTCACATGACACGCATTCCATGATTACCCCGTTTGCACCAATCACATACCTTCGCCATCCATTAACGTCCCGTAATACCGAATTCGGTTTATGAGAAGCTAGCGAAACGGCCGCGAGTGCATCATGAGCATGACATATAGTCATGTTGTCACATGACATGCATCTCATGATTATCATGTTTGTACCAGCCACATACCTTCGCCATCCATTAACGTCCCGTAATACCGAATTCGGTTTATGAGAAGCTAGCGAAACGGCCGCGAGTGCATCATGAGCATGACATATAGTCATGTTGTCACATGACACGCATTCCATGATTATCCCGTTTGCACCAATCACATACCTTCGCCATCCATTAACGTCCCGTAATACCTAATTCGGTTTATGAGAAGCTAGCGAAACGGCCGCGAGTGCATCATGAGCATGACATATAATGATGTTGTCACATGACACGCATTCCATGATTATCCCGTTTGCGCCAGTCACATACCTTCGTCATCCATTAACGTCCCGTAATACCGAATTCGGTTTATGAGAAGCTAGCGAAACGGCCACGAGTGCATCATGAGCATGACATATAGTCATGTTGTCACATGACATGCATCTCATGATTATCATGTTTGTACCAGTCACATACCTTCGCCATTCATTAACGTCCCGTAATACCGAATTTGGTTTATGAGAAGCTAGCGAAACGGCCGCGAGTGCATCATGAGCATGACATATAGTCATGTTGTCACATGACACGCATTCCATGATTATCCCGTTTGCACCAATCACATACCTTCGCCATCCATTAACGTCCCGTAATACCGAATTCGGTTTATGAGAAGCTAGCGAAACGGCCGCGAGTGCATCATGAGCATGACATATAGTCATGTTGTCACATGACATGCATCTCATGATTATCATGTTTGTACCAGTCACATACCTTCGCCATCCATTAACGTCCCGTAATACCGAATTCGGTTTATGAGAAGCTAGCGAAACGGCCGCGAGTGCATCATGAGCATGACATAGTCATGTTGTCACATGACACGCATTCCATGATTATCCCGTTTGCACCAATCACATACCTTCGCCATCCATTAACGTCCCGTAATACCGAATTCGGTTTATGAGAAGCTAGCGAAACGGCCGCGAGTGCATCATGAGCATGACATATAGTCATGTTGTCACATGACATGCATCTCATGATTATCATGTTTGTACCAGTCACATACCTTCGCCATCCATTAACGTCCCGTAATACCGAATTCGGTTTATGAGAAGCTAGCGAAACGGCCGCGAGTGCATCATGAGCATGACATATAGTCATGTTGTCACATGACACGCATTCCATGATTATCCCGTTTGCACCAATCACATACCTTCGTCATCCATTAACGTCCCGTAATACCGAATTTGGTTTATGAGAAGCTAGCGAAACGGCCGCGAGTGCATCATGAGCATGACATATAGTCATGTTGTCACATGACACGCATTCCATGATTATCCCGTTTGCACCAATCACATACCTTCGCCATCCATTAACGTCCCGTAATACCGAATTCGGTTTATGAGAAGCTAGCGAAACGGCCGCGAGTGCATCATGAGCATGACATATAGTCATGTTGTCACATGACATGCATCTCATGATTATCATGTTTGTACCAGTCACATACCTTCGCCATCCATTAACGTCCCGTAATACCGAATTTGGTTTATGAGAAGCTAGCGAAACGGCCGCGAGTGCATCATGAGCATGACATATAGTCATGTTGTCACATGACACGCATTCCATGATTATCCCGTTTGCACCAGTCACATACCTTCGCCATCCATTAACGTCCCGTAATACCGAATTCGGTTTATGAGAAGCTAGCGAAACGGCCGCGAGTGCATCATGAGCATGACATATAGTCATGTTGTCACATGACATGCATCTCATGATTATCATGTTTGTACCAGTCACATACATTCGCCATCCATTAACGCCCCGTAATACCGAATTCGGTTTATGAGAAGCTAGCGAAACGGCCGCGAGTGCATCATGAGCATGACATATAGTCATGTTGTCACATGACACGCATTCCATGATTATCCCGTTTGCACCAATCACATACCTTCGCCATCCATTAACGTCCCGTAATACCGAATTCGGTTTATGAGAAGCTAGCGAAACGGCCGCGAGTGCATCATGAGCATGACATATAGTCATGTTGTCACATAACATGCATCTCATGATTATCATGTTTGTACCAGCCACATACCTTCGCCATCCATTAACGTCCCGTAATACCGAATTCGGTTTATGAGAAGCTAGCGAAACGGCCGCGAGTGCATCATGAGCATGGCATATAGTCATGTTGTCACATGACACGCATTCCATGATTATCCCGTTTGCACCAATCACATACCTTCGCCATCCATTAACGTCCCGTAATACCGAATTCGGTTTATGAGAAGCTAGCGAAACGGCCGCGAGTGCATCATGAGCATGACATATAGTCATGTTGTCACATGACATGCATCTCATGATTATCATGTTTGTACCAGTCACATACCTTCGTCATCCATTAACGTCCCGTAATACCGAATTCGGTTTATGAGAAGCTAGCGAAACGGCCGCGAGTGCATCATGAGCATGACATATAGTCATGTTGTCACATGACATGCATCTCATGATTATCATGTTTGTACCAGTCACATACCTTCGCCATCCATTAACGTCCCGTAATACCGAATTTGGTTTATGAGAAGCTAGCGAAACGGCCGCGAGTGCATCATGAGCATGACATATAGTCATGTTGTCACATGACACGCATTCCATGATTATCCCGTTTGCACCAATCACATACCTTCGCCATCCATTAACGTCCCGTAATACCGAATTCGGTTTATGAGAAGCTAGCGAAACGGCCGCGAGTGCATCATGAGCATGACATATAGTCATGTTGTCACATGACATGCATCTCATGATTATCATGTTTGTACCAGTCACATACCTTCGCCATCCATTAACGTCCCGTAATACCGAATTCGGTTTATGAGAAGCTAGCGAAACGGCCGCGAGTGCATCATGAGCATGACATATAGTCATGTTGTCACATGACACGCATTCCATGATTATCCCGTTTGCACAAATCACATACCTTCGCCATCCATTAACGTCCCGTAATACCGAATTCGGTTTATGAGAAGCTAGCGAAACGGCCGCGAGTGCATCATGAGCATGACATATAGTCATGTTGTCACATGACATGCATCTCATGATTATCATGTTTGTACCAGTCACATACCTTCGCCATCCATTAACGTCCCGTAATACCGAATTCGGTTTATGAGAAGCTAGCGAAACGGCCGCGAGTGCATCATGAGCATGACATATAGTCATGTTGTCACATGACACGCATTCCATGATTATCCCGTTTGCACCAATCACATACCTTCGCCATCCATTAACGTCCCGTAATACCGAATTCGGTTTATGAGAAGCTAGCGAAACGGCCGCGAGTGCATCATGAGCATGACATATAGTCATGTTGTCACATGACATGCATCTCATGGTTATCATGTTTGTACCAGTCACATACCTTCGCCATCCATTAACGTCCCGTAATACCGAATTCGGTTTATGAGAAGCTAGCGAAACGGCCGCGAGTGCATCATGAGCATGACATATAGTCATGTTGTCACATGACACGCATTCCTTGATTATCCCGTTTGCACCAATCACATACCTTCGCCATCCATTAACGTCCCGTAATACCGAATTCGGTTTATGAGAAGCTAGCGAAACGGCCGCGAGTGCATCATGAGCATGACATATAGTCATGTTGTCACATGACATGCATCTCATGATTATCATGTTTGTACCAGTCACATACGTTCGTCATCCATTAACGTCCCGTAATACCGAATTCGGTTTATGAGAAGCTAGCGAAACGGCCGCGAGTGCATCATGAGCATGACATATAGTCATGTTGTCACATGACATGCATCTCATGATTATCATGTTTGTACCAGTCACATACCTTCGCCATCCATTAACGTCCCGTAATACCGAATTTGGTTTATGAGAAGCTAGCGAAACGGCCGCGAGTGCATCATGAGCATGACATATAGTCATGTTGTCACATGACACGCATTCCATGATTATCCCGTTTGCACCAATCACATACCTTCGCCATCCATTAACGTCCCGTAATACCGAATTCGGTTTATGAGAAGCTAGCGAAACGGCCGCGAGTGCATCATGAGCATGACATATAGTCATGTTGTCACATGACATGCATCTCATGATTATCATGTTTGTACCAGTCACATACCTTCGCCATCCATTAACGTCCCGTAATACCGAATTCGGTTTATGAGAAGCTAGCGAAACGGCCGCGAGTGCATCATGAGCATGACATAGTCATGTTGTCACATGACACGCATTCCATGATTATCCCGTTTGCACCAATCACATACCTTCGCCATCCATTAACGTCCCGTAATACCGAATTCGGTTTATGAGAAGCTAGCGAAACGGCCGCGAGTGCATCATGAGCATGACATATAGTCATGTTGTCACATGACATGCATCTCATGATTATCATGTTTGTACCAGTCACATACCTTCGCCATCCATTAACGTCCCGTAATACCGAATTCGGTTTATGAGAAGCTAGCGAAACGGCCGCGAGTGCATCATGAGCATGACATATAGTCATGTTGTCACATGACACGCATTCCATGATTATCCCGTTTGCACCAATCACATACCTTCGTCATCCATTAACGTCCCGTAATACCGAATTTGGTTTATGAGAAGCTAGCGAAACGGCCGCGAGTGCATCATGAGCATGACATATAGTCATGTTGTCACATGACACGCATTCCATGATTATCCCGTTTGCACCAATCACATACCTTCGCCATCCATTAACGTCCCGTAATACCGAATTCGGTTTATGAGAAGCTAGCGAAACGGCCGCGAGTGCATCATGAGCATGACATATAGTCATGTTGTCACATGACATGCATCTCATGATTATCATGTTTGTACCAGTCACATACCTTCGCCATCCATTAACGTCCCGTAATACCGAATTTGGTTTATGAGAAGCTAGCGAAACGGCCGCGAGTGCATCATGAGCATGACATATAGTCATGTTGTCACATGACACGCATTCCATGATTATCCCGTTTGCACCAGTCACATACCTTCGCCATCCATTAACGTCCCGTAATACCGAATTCGGTTTATGAGAAGCTAGCGAAACGGCCGCGAGTGCATCATGAGCATGACATATAGTCATGTTGTCACATGACATGCATCTCATGATTATCATGTTTGTACCAGTCACATACATTCGCCATCCATTAACGCCCCGTAATACCGAATTCGGTTTATGAGAAGCTAGCGAAACGGCCGCGAGTGCATCATGAGCATGACATATAGTCATGTTGTCACATGACACGCATTCCATGATTATCCCGTTTGCACCAATCACATACCTTCGCCATCCATTAACGTCCCGTAATACCGAATTCGGTTTATGAGAAGCTAGCGAAACGGCCGCGAGTGCATCAAGAGCATGACATATAGTCATGTTGTCACATGACATGCATCTCATGATTATCATGTTTGTACCAGCCACATACCTTCGCCATCCATTAACGTCCCGTAATACCGAATTCGGTTTATGAGAAGCTAGCGAAACGGCCGCGAGTGCATCATGAGCATGGCATATAGTCATGTTGTCACATGACACGCATTCCATGATTATCCCGTTTGCACCAATCACATACCTTCGCCATCCATTAACGTCCCGTAATACCGAATTCGGTTTATGAGAAGCTAGCGAAACGGCCGCGAGTGCATCATGAGCATGACATATAGTCATGTTGTCACATGACATGCATCTCATGATTATCATGTTTGTACCAGTCACATACCTTCGTCATCCATTAACGTCCCGTAATACCGAATTCGGTTTATGAGAAGCTAGCGAAACGGCCGCGAGTGCATCATGAGCATGACATATAGTCATGTTGTCACATGACATGCATCTCATGATTATCATGTTTGTACCAGTCACATACCTTCGCCATCCATTAACGTCCCGTAATACCGAATTTGGTTTATGAGAAGCTAGCGAAACGGCCGCGAGTGCATCATGAGCATGACATATAGTCATGTTGTCACATGACACGCATTCCATGATTATCCCGTTTGCACCAATCACATACCTTCGCCATCCAATAACGTCCCGTAATACCGAATTCGGTTTATGAGAAGCTAGCGAAACGGCCGCGAGTGCATCATGAGCATGACATATAGTCATGTTGTCACATGACATGCATCTCATGATTATCATGTTTGTACCAGTCACATACCTTCGCCATCCATTAACGTCCCGTAATACCGAATTCGGTTTATGAGAAGCTAGCGAAACGGCCGCGAGTGCATCATGAGCATGACATATAGTCATGTTGTCACATGACACGCATTCCATGATTATCCCGTTTGCACAAATCACATACCTTCGCCATCCATTAACGTCCCGTAATACCGAATTCGGTTTATGAGAAGCTAGCGAAACGGCCGCGAGTGCATCATGAGCATGACATATAGTCATGTTGTCACATGACATGCATCTCATGATTATCATGTTTGTACCAGTCACATACCTTCGCCATCCATTAACGTCCCGTAATACCGAATTCGGTTTATGAGAAGCTAGCGAAACGGCCGCGAGTGCATCATGAGCATGACATATAGTCATGTTGTCACATGACACGCATTCCATGATTATCCCGTTTGCACCAATCACATACCTTCGCCATCCATTAACGTCCCGTAATACCGAATTCGGTTTATGAGAAGCTAGCGAAACGGCCGCGAGTGCATCATGAGCATGACATATAGTCATGTTGTCACATGACATGCATCTCATGGTTATCATGTTTGTACCAGTCACATACCTTCGCCATCCATTAACGTCCCGTAATACCGAATTCGGTTTATGAGAAGCTAGCGAAACGGCCGCGAGTGCATCATGAGCATGACATATAGTCATGTTGTCACATGACACGCATTCCTTGATTATCCCGTTTGCACCAATCACATACCTTCGCCATCCATTAACGTCCCGTAATACCGAATTCGGTTTATGAGAAGCTAGCGAAACGGCCGCGAGTGCATCATGAGCATGACATATAGTCATGTTGTCACATGACATGCATCTCATGATTATCATGTTTGTACCAGTCACATACGTTCGTCATCCATTAACGTCCCGTAATACCGAATTCGGTTTATGAGAAGCTAGCGAAACGGCCGCGAGTGCATCATGAGCATGACATATAGTCATGTTGTCACATGACATGCATCTCATGATTATCATGTTTGTACCAGTCACATACCTTCGCCATCCATTAACGTCCCGTAATACCGAATTTGGTTTATGAGAAGCTAGCGAAACGGCCGCGAGTGCATCATGAGCATGACATATAGTCATGTTGTCACATGACACGCATTCCATGATTATCCCGTTTGCACCAATCACATACCTTCGCCATCCATTAACGTCCCGTAATACCGAATTCGGTTTATGAGAAGCTAGCGAAACGGCCGCGAGTGCATCATGAGCATGACATATAGTCATGTTGTCACATGACATGCATCTCATGATTATCATGTTTGTACCAGTCACATACCTTCGCCATCCATTAACGTCCCGTAATACCGAATTCGGTTTATGAGAAGCTAGCGAAACGGCCGCGAGTGCATCATGAGCATGACATATAGTCATGTTGTCACATGACACGCATTCCATGATTATCCCGTTTGCACCAATCACATACCTTCGCCATCCATTAACGTCCCGTAATACCGAATTCGGTTTATGAGAAGCTAGCGAAACGGCCGCGAGTGCATCATGAGCATGACATATAGTCATGTTGTCACATGACATGCATCTCATGATTATCATGTTTGTACCAGTCACATACCTTCGCCGTCCATTAACGTCCCGTAATACCGAATTCGGTTTATGAGAAGCTAGCGAAACGGCCGCGAGTGCATCATGAGCATGACATATAGTCATGTTGTCACATGACACGCATTCCATGATTATCCCGTTTGCACCAATCACATACCTTCGCCATCCATTAACGTCCCGTAATACCGAATTCGGTTTATGAGAAGCTAGCGAAACGGCCGCGAGTGCATCATGAGCATGACATATAGTCATGTTGTCACATGACACGCATTCCATGATTATCCGGTTTGCACCAATCACATACCTTCGTCATCCATTAACGTCCCGTAATACCGAATTTGGTTTATGAGAAGCTAGCGAAACGGCCGCGAGTGCATCATGAGCATGACATATAGTCATGTTGTCACATGACATGCATCTCATGATTATCATGTTTGTACCAGTCACATACCTTCGCCATCCATTAACGTCCCGTAATACCGAATTCGGTTTATGAGAAGCTAGCGAAACGGCCGCGAGTGCATCATGAGCATGACATATAGTCATGTTGTCACATGACACGCATTTCATGATTATCCCGTTTGCACCAATCACATACCTTCGCCATCCATTAACGTCCCGTAATACCGAATTCGGTTTATGAGAAGCTAGCGAAACGGCCGCGAGTGCATCATGAGCATGACATATAGTCATGTTGTCACATGACATGCATCTCATGATTATCATGTTTGTACCAGTCACATACCTTCGTCATCCATTCACGTCCCGTAATATCAAATTCGGTATATGCAAAGCTAGCAAAATGGCCGCGAGCACATCATGAGTGTGGAATGTAGTCATGGTGTTACATAACACGCATGCCACGAGTTTCATGTTAGGGTCTGTCACTTGTGTTAGCCATGCAGTCATGCAATACCATACTAGTTTTGCAACATATCATGTGAATGAAACCACCGCAAGAGCAGGAAGACCATGACATGTAAAACATGACATTTATGGCATACATTTATGACAAACACCGGCAGCGGACAACTACGGCGCTGCGCGTGACCCGTGTTCTGATCTCATAACAGCGATCGATGTAGAAGTGAGTACCAATTTAGAGTACTACGTGCTCTACTATGGTAAGAAGCAAGAAGCCGACCTGTGGGCTTCACACTTGAGTGTGTTTATAAAAAGTGGTTAACGATTTAGACTACTCGGGTACTCTACTATGGAAGAGCATGGGGGGGGGAGTAGATAAAGGGGGTAACGATTTAGAGTACAGGGTACTCTACTATGGGAGAGCTTAAAGCCGTCCCGCAACAGATTGAAAAAGAAAACGAACAGTTAAAATTTGCAGGGGGGGGGGGGGTTAGAAAAAGGGGGGTAACGATTTAGAGCACAGGGTACTCTACTATGGGAGAGCTTAAAGCCGTCCCAGACGCAGAACTTTCAGACAGTGTGCTGGTCTATGACACCGCACTCGCTGTGAAGATGGACTGCGCACATCAGAAAGGCATTGTTAAGCAACTTTTTGTACAAAGTTATGTTACGCGACCAGCGTTGCGGCTCAACTTTCCCCTGTATTTTTGTGAAATCTTATTTGTTTATTATGTTATAAAAAAGAAAAATTCTCTTTTCCTTAGCATTTTTTCTACATAGCATACGTCTTTTATCCAATTGTTTCATGTGAACAACAAAAACTACAGAAGGAAGTTTTTTGAATGTCACGGAAGCAATTGATCTTGTTGAATTTCAGGGCAACACGGCGTCGAATTCGATGCTGCTTGAAGCCCAGGTGGTCGAAATTTCCGGAGCCCTTCACTACGGCGTCTCTCATAATCATATGGTGGTTTTGGGACGTTAAACCCCACATATCTATCAATGATGCTGCTTGAAGGTCTCTCGTCAGCTCTAAAGTGCGAAAGACCGATGTTTTTGTTGTAAATTACATGGTGAGTGGGAGTCGAACGTCACAACTGCTCAGAACACAGTGTAAGAATGAGTTAGGTGCTGACACTTGCCGCTCCGCTTAACTAAAAAGAGGGCGCGGGCAGACTGTGTTCGCCAATGACCTTGAGCTACGAGTAGTTTCCGTCGCGCTAGTGAGAGGGCGCCGCATTATGACATGCGAGGTATTCGCGCGCAAAAGAACATCTTCCTGGAAGCTTTTGTGTGCATTTATCAACCGTTAATTTAGGCACTTCACGTCGAGGCCGCTTATCGACGTTCATTTACTCTTCTCTCCCAATGTGAGAGAAAAGGTGTCGTCATTGAGAGTGTTGTCGAAGTGAATGGTAGATGCGCTGTTTGGTGCGTCGGTCTTGGTTTCGCAAGCTGAATTGGTCAGACTGCATCGTTCCGCGGTGATTGCCAGTGGCCGCTTTTCCAAAATTTTGAAGTGGCGACAGACTATTCGTAGCCAAGTCTTGAAATTGCCCGTTTTACTCAACCGGCTATTACCGCTGGTTAAAAGTTAATTGTGTTATTTTCATAATTACTGCCGTAATTAAGGTTTGTACCCATCTGAAAATGACTTCAACCACAGGAAGACAACACCGCAAGTATAGCACGCACATACCTCTTTTCTGTAATTTTCAAAAAAAAACACCATGCCTTCGCGGAAGGCGCAGCACAGTCACAGCGAAAGCTAG
The DNA here is from genome assembly GCA_013436015.1 of Rhipicephalus annulatus. Taxonomy (NCBI): domain Eukaryota; kingdom Metazoa; phylum Arthropoda; class Arachnida; order Ixodida; family Ixodidae; genus Rhipicephalus; species Rhipicephalus annulatus. The sequence continues at coordinate 880,137 of WOVY01002628.1, read as the reverse complement.
AAGAGCGGGCTTTCATAGCCTTTTTCAAAACACTCATTGGGTAACTACACTGGCGGTGACGAACAACTGCGCGTGACCCGAGTTGTGATCTCATAACAGCTTTCGCTGTAAAATTATTGGACAAATTTTTTGTAACACCCTGTATACTCTGATAAACGCCGCATCATGGCGCACACACACACACACACAGATATATATATATATATATATATATATATATATATATATATATATATATATATATATATATATATATATATATATATATATATATATATATATATATGGAGGTCCATGGCCCTCAAAAATCCCAGCAAAGCTTTCGCGGCGCGTGACGTGCAGCTGGTGCTTTACCATAATAGGCCCACAATGAGCCACAGTTCTGAGCTCAAGTTCCGTTGAAGATGTAATGAAAGCTTCAGAGGCTCTCGCGTTGACGTATATCGCCTGAAGTCACACAAAGCACCTTTGCGTGCTTTTGGAAGGTTACAATGAGTGCATATTGGAGAGTCACAGTTTAATTCCAGTGCTTCGTATAGGCGACATTCAGTTTGATGCGTAGTAGGCATGTTTTATTTTGTCTGTTAAGTATCGCTCCACGCACAAGTCACTCGATGAATCAAGTTTGTAAAGAGGCCCATACCGGTGCCTCTGTCCAGAGAGATCGCTGAAAGCGCAAAGCATGGGCTAATACTAGTGAAGTGAGTCTTTTTTGAGAAAGGTATATCAATCATTCGATTTCAAATCATCGTGTCTACTTTTAGCACCATAACCAGCCTGGAAGTTACATTGAATTTTGCAGTGGGCTAATAGATATTGGAGAAAAATGCTATGATGCAGTTCGCAGGCTTTGTTACATAGGCATTTGATTACCTAATTGTTCCTGCGCGCGTGAGGACTTCAAACAGTGCAGAGCCGCCCTTGGGTCTATGAAGATTAATGATTGATCAGTTGTCTAGTCAGTTGACTAATGATTGATCAGTTGTCTAGTCTATATTGTGATTAAAAGCAGGCAGTTGTGCAGCCAGTTCAGTGGTTGTAGATGAATTACGGTAACTAAAGGAATAATGGCAGAGTTGGTGACATTCGCAGACTGCAGAATCTATACGCCAACAGCAGATGGTGTAGGCGCAGCGGAGCCATGAACTTAAATGTGGTGGTGAGCCTTGTAGCTGCTTTCGGCATGTTTTAAAGTAAAACGTACTTGTGCTGGTCTGGGTCTCTTGTCCTTGAATTTACGCATGAAAGTTACAATTGAATACGAAGCAACTTTCCACGATGGCTCCGTCAGTGTAAGTCATCATCAAAAGACCATCGCTAAAATAGTTGAGTATCTAGGGCCGGGACACTACAGAAAATAGGTCGATGAAGAAGCCGGTGCTCACTCAGACTCACTCAAGAAACATGCTTTGGTCTGAGGACTCACTCGGGGTCAAACTCACAAAACTTTTTCTCCACCGGACTTCCTTGGACTCAAACTTATGAGTCCGTTAGAGGAAAAGTGTCTTTTCTTTATCATGGTGTCAATGTTTTTTAACCACAACATGTCACATAATCGGTGCTCTAAGATACATTTTTTTCTATCTTCTGCCTTCAAGTACGAGTTATCAGAGGTTTCGATCCAGTAAGGATATTCTTATGAAATATGCAACTCACATGAGATAGCTGATGCTTTAATTAATAAACACTAAGACGGCACAATTACGTTAGTGAATAGACTTGCGTATAAAGATAAGCCAATATGAGGCTTATAGTAATGCTGAACATTAGTAGTAGATAGGATCATCGCTCGGCAATAAGATCTAGGATAACTGCCTCACACTTATTGCGGACTTGCATGGGTCTACAATTAGGTCGTGTCACCTCTGCGCAACATGATTCAGGACGGACCAACCATCATATTTTGACCGCTAGATTCTTGAAACTCACCACCGGTCATTACTTGAATTTATACGCGAAGCAAATCTCCTTTACTGCAATGGCAGCATTTGGAACAGTCATCAGTGACTCTAAATCAGCAATCATCCTATTTGCACGTGGCCTGGTTTCCCTAAGCATGGGATACATCCTCCACCACCTGCCCCAATTGGCAAGCAGCACCTCAGGCAATACCGCCGCCAGCAGCACCGATGATGAAAAACCCAGTTTCAGCCAACTCGTCTTGGTCCTTGGACCCGCAGGCAACCCGGGTAATGGAGCCGCCCGCAGACAAGCTCGAGGATTCGAACGCCTAGCGGTGGCCCAGACTTCGGACCACGACGGAGAAGCAAATGAACCACTCGTCTACTTTCGCGACATCACGCAGCACTACAAACTAATAAATGAACCCCCTCCCCCCCTCCACAACCTTAAATAAACGGAACTCAACAAAACACTTGGCGGCGGCGGCGGCTTCAAACCCACTCATGTCCTTCCCCATACATCTATCGACACATCTACCTAGCTCTCTTCCCATCTGCCTGCACCCTTCGCAAGACAGAGACCATGACCCTGGAACACATCATCTGGAGATGCAGCAAGGACTCTCCTTCATCAGACCTCTTATAGGACAGTCACCATCAAGTGAGGCCTGGGACAGAACCCTCTCGACCGCATGCCTGGACGGCCAGCTCCGTGCCATCAAACGAGCTGAAGAAATTGTGACCAGGCACAGCCTCACAGTTATCTCCACGTAGGAAACTAGCGGCTTTCCTAATAAAGTTGTTTATTACTACTACTGCACGTGTATTTTTGAATAAAAAATATTATGTCTAAGGGCATACTATCGAAAATGAGAAAAAGGTACAGCTCACTCATACTTAAGAAGTATACATTTTCAGCTTGAAGCTCACTCAGACTACCTACCTACCTACCTACCTACCTACCTACCTACCTACTTACCTGCCTACCTGCCTGCCTGCCTGCCTGCCTGCCTGCCTGCCTACCTACCTGCCTGCCTGCCTGCCTGCCTGCCTGCCTGCCTGCCTGCCTGCCTGCCTGCCTGCCTGCCTGCCTGCCTGCCTGCCTGCCTATCTATCTATCTATCTATCTATCTATCTATCTATCTATCTATCTATCTATCTATCTATCTATCTATCTATCTATCTATCTATCTATCTATCTATCTATCTATCTATCTATCTATCTATCTATCTATCTATCTATCTATATATCTATCTATCTATCTATCTATCTATCTATCTATCTATCTATCTATCTATCTATCTATCTATCTATCTATCTATCTATCTATCTATCTATCTATCTATCTATCTATCTATCTATCTATCTATTACTTGAGCGCAAATGCAGCGCGCAAGTACTTGTTGCAAGTGCAGAATCCTTCAATGCGCTGCATGCCTGCACATGGTATCAGCGGGTTAGTTTGGTCCAAACAGGAGTTACGAGGAGCGAAAGTGCACACTAACGCATCTCGAGGTATCGGGGAAATGCTGCACTGGAAGCAGCGTTCTGCTGAGCTTAGCTTTTGTGAGATAGCACGTGGAAGTGCTTTGGACAGCAAAGGAGTGCTGGCCATGCAAACCTGCAAAGCGGTCGTAGCAGCAGTCGTTTGGCGCAGCCGTACGGGTCAACCAAACAGGTAGTAAGGAGAAGGGGCAGAAAAGCGATGATAATTAGTTAATAACATAGTAAAGAGGTCTCATAACTAAACGTGCATGCCTCTTAACCACGTTGGCTAAAATCCTTCGGTTGTTCTGTCTTCTTTCAAAGCGTTTACGAATGCCTTATCAATCTCTGCTCCGATAGGCTCACACACACGAACGATAAAAATGTGCTAACCACATGGTCGACTACTTCTGCAATAAGCTATGACTTCTCCCGCTACTGTTAAACTCAAACTACAAACATATCCTACTTTTGTCGGACCAAACGTTCAGTACGCGTGAGTTGTATGGGATCCTCGCCTAACTGTATCAACATGTCGGACGGAAATAAGCAATTGCGCAGTGTAGTATCAACATGTTGGACGCAAATAAGCAATTGCGCAGTGTAGTTCATTTTTGGTGAGGATTACTACACTTGAGGTATTGGAACTATTAAGCCATGAACTAACCTACATCGCTATGAACGTCGCCCGAACAATGCCCGGCTTTCATTATTTTCGAAATTCTTCTATGCCTCTCCCCTGGACCTGGCACATTTTGCCAGCCTATTCCATTGTTTCAAACGACCAACCATGACAGAGCTGTACATTCTTCAGCCGGACATACTACTCGTCTTTATTTTTATCTTTTTGTGCGAACATGTTAAGGGGGCTACTGCAAAAGTATTTGTTTGTAGTCACCACAGCAAAAAAATTCCGGTTTCCTAGTGACTTATGCTTAATCAAAAGTGCCTTCCCATGGACCCTGAATAATCTCTTATTAAGAAACACAAGTGGTCAGAGCCACAGCAAGGAGGATGTCTACATGCATGCAACGTGATACATTACGTTGGAACTATCACATCGTAGACGTTCGTCGACGCTAAAGATGTGTTTATTGTTTCTTGAATTTGCGTACACTCGCATACACCAAAATGAATCGATGCTCTAGTGTTGATCTATGAAAAGCGTATTTACTGTTTTCAATTGCTTCCTTTGTTTTATTTGTTCATGTTGAGAGAGACAGAGTGACTCTTTATTAGGAAACAGAAATGTACAGGATGAATGTACAATAATACTTCCCTATGTATGATTACCTTAAGGATTTGTCCCTTGATCCCGTGTCTTCTTTTTCTTTAATCTCTTGCTTAAATTTGGTGTTTTCCTTATTGAACCTAGGAATTTTCGTAAAGCTCCTGGAATGTTACATTAGGCGGTCTAAAGACATGCGTTACTAAGCAATCATGCTTGTCTAACTAGAAAGGTCATAAAAATGATGACTCTCGCTAATAAAATAGCAAAATGGACGAGTTGGCGGCTATTCATATTTCATTGAAGGAAACAGCGCACTGTAAAAACATAAGGCGAAGAAGAGAGGGCTGTGTGTGTTCCTCTCTTCTTTGCTTTCGTATTTAATTTTCAGTGTGCTGTTGTCTCAAAGTGAAATTATCACAATATTCTGTTTTTCTTCTATAGAAGAAAAACAGAAAAACAGAAAAACAGAAAAACAGCAAAGCTCCGTTATAACGGAGCTTTGCTGTTATGCTGGCCCGAGTGAAGGTGGCAGTAGTTTTGTAACACGAGATTATCACTAGCTGAATATTGGGGGGGGGGGGGGGGGCATGCGTTGTCGACTTAAGAGTTTGGCAGACACGCGTATCATCATGAGTGCTCTGAGTGGTTGCTGATGCTATATATGAAGCGAAGGAACTTCGTCTTATTTAGTGCACATAGCAACGTGCGAAGTTAGTGCTCACCGTCTGCCTTCATAGTGCAAAGTCTCCGTATCAAATAACTCCTGAACACTTTGACAGAAAGAGAACTAAAGTAGCAGGACTAGCAGTTGGGATAGTTGTTATAGATTCATTGGTATATGTAAACGAAATGGCGGAAAATGACGAAAAGACTGTCCGGGCATTTTCGGTCTTTCCACGGTGCTGTTTGCTCAAGATAGAAAATAGTGACAAGACTATTCGGCCACACGGAAAGATGATCGAAAGTACACATGCTGGTTATCAGACAGTGGGAAATGGATCTTGTATATCGGCTGCAAACCATGGAACACTCAGTGCAAATGTAGAAAATAGAAAATTGACCACTAGCTCGCAAGATTCAAGTACGTGAAAAGATACAGAGTTGTAATTGACCCGAACAATCACATCTGCGTCTTCTGTGAGTGGGCAAAGTAAAATTGACAAATCTGTGTCTAGTCACTGGCACCATCTGCAAGCCTTTTATGCGCGATTACTCCACATAAAGTGTGGCCTAAAGACCTACAGTGGTTTTTATTATGATGCGTTTCATTTTTCATAAGAATAATATAAATTTGGCCAGACAGCAATCTTCCACTCGGTCTGTGCGAGCGACAACTCAAACGTTTCATTCAGAATCTCATCCTGGAATCCACGATGTGTCAGTGTCCCTTCAGGGTGTACTGAATGTCATTTTAAATTATAGACACCAAGAAATCATGCGGTCCCGGCGGCATCCCGACAGCTTTTCTAGTTAGATACGCTCTTAGGTGTAGCATATATATATATATATATATATATATATATATATATATATATATATATATATATATATATATATCACATTTATTTTTAGGAAATCTCTCGAGAGAGGATTTCCTAAAAAAGAGACACTTCCATCCTCGTGGAAACGTACTTCCATTCTCCCCTTATTTAAATTAGGCAATCTTAATTGTTAAGCAACCATAGACTCATATATTTTTTGCAGCACATTCTTGTAAAATGGTAGAGCATGTTGTTTTCAAACACATCATAGAATTCTTTGAAACAAACAAATTTTGAGCAGTTCTCAACATTGTTTCATACCTGGTCTTAGCGCCATTACTTAACTGATAGACTTCGTCCATCACATCAGCAGCTCTTTAGACATAAGTGACCAGGTTGATACCATATTTATTGATTTTGCCAAGTTATCCCCATCCCCCTCCCATGCGCAGGGTAGCAAACCGGCTGCCTATTGGCTGGTTAACCTCCCTGCCATTCTTTTCCTCCTAGTTTCCTTCCTTCCTCCTTGCCAAGGTCTTCGGCACTGTATCTCATCCTAAACTATTGCACAAATTGTTTGTTATACTAAAGAACGCATCATTGGTTGGCTGGATATCCGACTTTCTTTTGCAGCGTTTACAATATGTGTGTTCCAACTCTACTAACTCGCCTTCAATGCCGGTTGCATCAGGAGTTCCCCAGGGTTCTGTGTTAAGACCCCTGTTAATCCTTCTTTATATGTATGGCCTCCCTTTGCACATTTGTGTGAAAATACGCTTTTTCTCAAATGACTGCATTCTGTATTTTACTGTTAAATATGCACTGGATCATGCCACTTTTAAAAATTCATTTTCTCACTTTTGTAGCTGCTCCTAATTTTCGCAAATGAATATTAACTTCTCCAAGACGGTCACTTACTAAAGGTTCATGTCATTTAACTTTTGACTGCGGGTTCAACAATGTTAGTTCGTGCAGGGCATCCGAATCTATGTAGTTTGGCATCTCTATGACAAATATTTTATCATTGTCCAAACATATTGATCTCACATGCAGCAAAGTTCTAAAGATTTTAGGCTATTTACATCATCTCGCTCCTCAGGAAACCAAACTGCTTACCTACAAAACACTTATTCCAACCATTCTCGAATATGATAGCGTGGTTTGCAACCTCCATAAGAAATGTGACATAAAAAAAACTAAAATCCTTTCAAAAAATATTTGTGCACTGTATATGCAAGATATGGGACAGGTATTTTTCTCCAAAGAATTCCCTTCTCCAGCTAGGCCTCGCTACACTTGCGAAGCGTCGCCATGTTGAATGCCTACAACGACTGCGCAACTTAATCAATTATTCTCACTTCAGCACTTTAGAGTGCATATCTGAAATTTTCCAGATCTTTTCCCACGAGGAGTGAGCATGCCCTTGAAGTTGTTACTTTTTTCACCCACACTGACCTGTCCAAATACAGCTTTATCCCTTTTACTACAGAAACCTGGAATATTCTGCCCGGAAGTGCTCATTCTCTACCACTTCAAGAATTTTTGGAAGCCTGTTCATGGATGTTGATTTGTTCTTGTTTTCGTTTTTTCTTTACCCACTCCTGGAATAGCCTCGCTGAGGCTGCAGTATGCAAAAATTAATAAATAAATATTTTCACTTTATTAAAGGGAGGGGAATAAGCCTGACGGTGATATTAAAAGGTCAATAAAAGAAATTCGCTTTTACGCGTCATCAATTGAATTTTCGGGCGTGAATATGGGGATAAAACGTCGACTTATGTTGGTATCACTGATTTTTGAGTCCTGGCCGTAGCGGCCCCAGCGGCAATGTGTCCGCAAGCAATGGGGCTCGCACGTACTATCTAGAAGAACACACCATTGCAATTTCTCTCTCAAGGACAGATGCTGCAAGGCAGCTTCGTCACCTGCCACGTAGTGCCTGTCTGAAATAGCGGAACACGCCAAGTAAAAGACAAGCGAGGCTTCACCAAATAAATCCTGCACCGGAAACCCGACCTCCATCTATCCGGACTTCGTCGATATGACCCTTCGTTCTGTCGGCTTTGGTAGAGGATTGCCTTCACGAAGGCATACACAGCGACAATTGGAGTGACCGACAGTGCGGCATGCGAGGTCTGTGACACTGAGAGAGACACCGATTATGTGATATATCGCTGCCCTCGGTCTGCCTCCGAAAGACGAACGCTTCCTGACGCGCTGCGACGATTGGACGATCGGCCGCTCTCCATGCCGATGCTGCTGGAGCACCGTCCCTGTTCACTTGTCGACCGACAAGGCAGTCAAAGCACTTTTGTACTTCTTGAGCAATAGGGGACTTTGTGAACGCCTGCGACCTTTGTATAGTGCCACCACCACATACGCGTCAGCACATTTATTAATCATTTGCATCTTTCTTTTCCAGCTCTCTCTCTCTCTCTCTCATCTTTCTGCACCAGCGGAGGAGAGAGTCGAGTCCGGCCGTGGTTAAGGGGCGAGCGGAGGAGAGTCAAGTCCGGCCGTGGTGCAGAGCGAGCGGAGGAGAGAGTCGAGTTTGGCCATGGTGCAGACTAGCGAACCGGATTGGTCTGTGGTCAATTTTCCTGCCTTCTCCCTTTTGTGTTCTTCATTTCTTTCGTTTCATACATCACGTACAATGCTTTGGAAGACGTAAGCCGTTCGAACACCAGAATGTGTAACACCGCCCGTTTTGTGCGTGGCCTTCACCATCAAATCCGGCATGGCGCTACCAGAGCTAATTACGGATGCCACGATGAGAAAGCAATAAGGCGCTAAGCGATGAAGGACAACCTAATTGCAACCGTAAAAATACCAGGTTTTTTATTTATAACGCACAAACCACATTTGAGTATCACTTGGCGTAAAAACGACGAATAAATACTTAACGTGCGGTAAGTTCACTGATATATTTCTTGGTTTTAACGCTTCTACTGCGACAAGTTTCTCTAACTAATAACATTACACCAGAAATAAGAGATGGACTACAGATTAACCATATGTTGAGAGAACATACATTCTTTCAACACATAGTTGTATACAGCCCCCCATTGTAAAGCCCACATTGCTTGGTTCGCTCACTTTTTGTTCTAAACACAAAATATTGATACGTGTATGAAACTGTCACCCCGACACAGCTGAATTGGCACCCAAATGAAGAAGACGACAACGTGGTTGTAGTGGGTTGGACTCTCCAGCTTCTCCCGTTGGCCTGCATGACTGTGCGCTCTTTCAGCCGTTAGCAAGACCAGCTCTCGGTGAATAAATCTTCCCCGTAACATCTTTTGGTGGAAGGTGCGGGTTCTTCACACAACCCGGCTCTGGAACTCCGCAGTGGACGCCAGCTTTCTCCAGCCGCGATGCCTGAAACTGGCACTCAGGCCTCGCCATCCGCGCCGGCTACATCACCTGTGATTCCCCCCCCCATCTTCTCGACCCTGGCACATTTTCCGGCACGGACAGCACGGACGTCGAAGAATGGCTCGCATTATTCGAGCGCGTCAGCAAGCACTACAGGTGGGACGAAACGCTTATGCTGGCAAATATTCTGTTCTACCTAAGGGGTACGGCACGCGCCTGGTATGAGACGCATGAAGAGGAATTAACCAGCTGGGACACATGCAAGCAAAAGCTTCGCGATTTGTTCGGTCGGTCAGTTGCTCGTCAGATGGCAGCCAGGCAGGACCTCGCGTCGCATGTTCAATCATCGACGGAGTCGTACGTCACGTACATCCAAGACGTACTGGCACTGTGCCGGAAGACGGACAAAAACATGTCCGAGGCGGACAAGATCAGCAACGTGTTGAAAGGCATTGCTGATGATGCTTTCAACATACTAATGTGCAAGAACTGCACCACTGTCGACTCCATCATCTCCGAATGCCGACGATTTGAACAAGCAAAAAGCAGGCGAATCACTCACCACATCGCGAGACTACCAAACACTGCTGCGACTTCGTCTTGCGAGGATTCTGCAGCGCCCCGTTCACTTGCGCCTCCTGCCAATATCGCAAGGATTGTTCGCCAGGAGCTGGAAGCCATGGCACCCGCTTCCTATCAGCCCCCTGCGCAAGACCACTGGGCAACAGTCTCGCTCATTCAAGCCGTCGTACGCCAGGAGTTTGCTAACCTGGGCGTCCAGGTTCCCCAGCCGCAGCCCATGAGCACTCCTGTCCACAACGCTGACCACCACTCTGCCCCACTTGTCGCTGCGGCAGCTTCGACTCCTCGGTTTCCACCACGCTACCGAAATCCATCTGAGTGGCGTACGCACGATGATCGACCCATCTGTTTTTCTTGCTCTCGAGTTGGGCACATCTCCCGCCATTGTCGCAACAGGGGGTATTTCCGGCCAAGCTTTCGTAATGTCGACCGCCGTCAGGACCGTGGACACTATTCGCAACCCGGTTTTTCGGATGACCATATTCAGGACTCTTCAGCTCGCCGTTCATCTCCACGCTCCGAACCGTCCTACGCTGACGTCGTCGCCCAAAGAAACTGGTCAAGCCGCTCGCCGTCACCTCAGGGTCGGCCGTCACGCTCCCCTCAACGCCGCCGCTCTCCGTCACCGGCTTATTCTGGCCATTCCCCGGGAAACTGACGAGTGCAGCTCCTGGAGGTGGCGCTGCGTTGACGACTCAGAACGAAAACCCTCAACCGGCTACAATTTCAAGACGCAATTTACTTCGGGTGTTCGTTGATGGCCACGCCGTTACTGCTCTAATTGACACTGGTGCCCAAGTATCTGTTATGAGTTCTACACTTCGATCTCGCCTGAAAAAAGTTCTCACACCAGCTATGTTCTCTACTGTTCGAGTTGCTAACGGAAGTCGAACATCGGTACTTGGTATGTGCACTGCCCGCGTTACTGTTGCTGGCCACCACACTTCCGTTCTCTTCGCAGTCCTCGATGCTTGCCCACACGACGTCATCTTTGGAATTGACTTCTTAACCACCCACTCCGCCCTCATCGATTGTTCTACCGGTATCTTACGGCTCGAATTGCCTTTGCGCTCCGATTTCACTCCTCCAAGTCGCACTCGGCTACGATCCGTGGAGTCTCTACGGCTACCGCCCCAGGCTGCTATGTACGTTCCTCTGTCGCCCTTCCCGTCCGTTCCTGATGGAGACTATCTGGTAGCTCCCCTCATTGATTTGACCCTTACGCACCACATCGCACTACCACACACTATAGTGATTGTTGCTAACAACACGGTGCTACTTCCAGTTCTGAACTTCTCTACGTCGACCCAAGTTCTTCCGCAAGGCATCACTTTAGCCAATCTTTCCACCCTTGATGAATGTTCGATTTGTTTTTTTACACCTGACACTAAGACCATGACGAAACCTGTCATCACGTCGCAAAATAAGGCATTCCTCGACAAAATGATATCCAGCGACCTCTTACCTTCCCAAATTGCGGCGCTCCGGGGTGTTCTGTTTTCTTACCTGGATATCTTTGACGTCGACGACCGTCCCCTGGGCCGCACAAGTGCCGTAACCCACCGCATCGACACCGGCGACGCCAGTCCACTCCACAAACGCCCTTATCGCGTGTCACATGCTGAGCGCCAAGTTATACAGACGGAGGTCGAGAAAATGTTGAGTAAAGACGTCATTGAGCCTTCATCGAGTCCTTGGGCCTCCCCTGTGGTCTTAGGTAAAAAGAAGGACAACACCTGGCGCTTTTGCGTCGACTATCGCCACCTGAATCGGATCACCAAGAAGGACGTTTATCCTTTACCCCGAATCGATGATGCGCTCGACTGCCTCCACGGCGCCAACTATTTCTCGACCCTTGACCTTCGATCCGGATACTGGCAAATTTCGGTCGACGACCGCGACCGCGAGAAGACAGCATTCATCACACCCGACGGCCTTTACCAATTCAAGGTCATGCCTTTTGGGTTGTGCAATGCTCCGGCTACGTTTGAACGTATGATGGACTCTCTTCTTCGCGGTTTCAAATGGTCGACCTGCCTTTGCTATCTGGATGATGTAATAGTTTTCTCGCCCTCCTTCGAAAGCCACCTGTCTCGTCTCTCGGCAATTCTTGACGTTTTTCGTTGCGCTGGTCTCCAACTGAATTCGTCGAAATGTTCATTTGGACGTCGGCAGATTAAACTACTCGGCCACCTTGTTGACGCCACTGGTGTTCAACCCGACCCTGACAAAGTCCGTGCAGTCCGAGAATTCCCGGTTCCGCGTTCCACACAAGAAGTTCGCAGTTTTATTGGGCTCTGCTCATACTTCCGCCGCTTTGTCTTCAACTTCGCGGATATTGCTAGGCCCCTCACGGATCTCCTCAAAAAGAATGTGGCCTTCTCTTGGGGAAGGGACCAAGAACATTCCTTCGCGTCGCTAATTACCGCCCTCACCTCACCACCTGTGTTGGCTCATTTTGATCCAACGGCTCGAACAGAGCTTCGCACCGATGCAAGCGGCCATGGCATTGGTGCTATACTCGCTCAGATACAGAATGGCACCAACCGTGTGATAGCCTACGCTAGCCGCCTTTTGTCGCAAGCGGAACAAAATTATTCTATAACTGAGCGGGAATGCTTAGCCCTCGTTTGGGCTATCGCGAAATTCCGTCCGTACTTATACGGACGTCCGTTCGCAGTCATCACGGACCATCATGCGCTTTGCTGGCTGTCGACGCTTAAGGACCCTACAGGGAGACTCGGCCGATGGGCTCTTCGATTACAGGAGTACACGTTCTCGGTTGTTTATAAATGTGGAAAGCTGCACAGCGATGCTGACTGCTTATCCCGGCACCCCGTTGAACCACCTAGCTCCACTGATTTGGAATCCGATGCCTGCGTTTTAGCCATCACTGACTTTTTGAACGTGGCTGACGAACAGCGCCGAGATCCATCGTTGCTCACCATCATTGACCGCCTTCAATCGCGTTATGCTGACCCTTCTCTTAGCAGATACCTTCTTCAAGACAACATTTTGTACCGCCGCAACTTACACCCCGACGGCGCGGAACTTTTACTCGTCGTACCGCATCACCTGCGGAAGGATGTTCTGCGACAATTCCACGACGCTCCAACTTCTGGACATCTAGGAGTCTCCAGAACTTACGACCGCATTCGACGACGAGTATTCTGGAAGGGTCTGTACCGCTCTGTTCGCCGTTACGTCACATCTTGTGACCTCTGCCAGCGCCGAAAGAAGCCTACGACTCCCCCTGCCGGTCTTCTTCAACCTATTGAAGTTCCAGCCGAGCCATTTTATCGAGTGGGGTTGGACTTGCTAGGTCCCTTTCCTACTTCTACAACTGGAAATAAATGGATTGCAGTGGCCACAGACTATGCCACTCGGTATGCAATCACTCGAGCGCTACCAACCAGCTGCGCAACCGACGTTGCCGACTTCTTGCTGTACGACATTATTCTCCAGCATGGCGCTCCGACTCACCTGCTCACAGACCGTGGTCGCTACTTTCTATCTCGTGTGGTTGATGACCTACTCCGATCTTGTGCTACCCGTCACAACTTCACCACATCTTACCACCCTCAGACTAACGGCCTTACGGAGCGCCTAAACCGCACATTGACGGACATGCTTTCCATGTACGTATCTACCGACCACACTGATTGGGACATAGCTCTTCCGTTCGTAACCTTCGCCTATAACTCGTCGCGTCATGAAACAGTGGGCTACTCCCCTTTTTATCTACTCTTCGGGCGTCATCCCTTACTGCCCTTCGACACACTGCTTTCATCAGACCACCCATCCTCCACTTCGTACGCTCAGGATGCGATCACCCGGGCCCTCACGGCACGCGCGGTAGCGCGCGCTCGGTTATCGTCGTCGCAGACAGCACAGAAGTCCCTTTACGACCGTCGACATAGAGATGCCGTTTTTTCTGCGGGATCTCTTGTTCTCTTGTGGCTCCCATCTCGACGTGTTGGCCTCTGCGAAAAACTACTATCGCGATACGCCGGGCCCTACCGAGTCATTCGTCAGGTCACACCTGTGACCTACGAGATTTCCGCTACCACAAACTCATCAGCTGCTGCACCCAGAACGGAAGTAGTCCACGTTTCTCGTCTCAAGCCCTACAACACCGACTCGCTCATTTAACAGGCACCGAGACGGTGCCTTACGGGCCGGGGTGATGATACGTGTATGAAACTGTCACCCCGACACAGCTGAATTGGCACCCAAATGAAGAAGACGACAACGTGGTTGTAGTGGGTTGGACTCTCCAGCTTCTCCCGTTGGCCTGCATGACTGTGCGCTCTTTCAGCCGTTAGCATGCCAGCTCTCGGTGAATAAATCTTCCCCGTAACAATATGAATAACTCTGGCTACAGCACGACTGTGAAATGCGCAGCTTTTTATCGAGCGTACCTGTGGCCGGCACATGAAAAATCTAGATACTGTACAACAGGCGTCAAATTAAAAGCGAACAGCTGCAAGCAGCAGAAATGATACACAGTGCGCGCTGTCCCGTCATCACCATCGACATAGCAGGGCGGCCAAACAGGGGCGCTGCGCGCTTGTCAGTGGTGATCGCTGGACGGCGTACGGTGCACTAGTTATATGTATACCATTTCTAATGCTTATACCGCTGTTCGCTTTTTATTTAAGGCCAACACAGTGCAAGCAATTCACGCTTTACTACACTGGTAGCTGCGGGAACACAGTCAGCGGCCGTCGAGGAAATCTGATCATTCGTGGAAGAAGTCGTCCAGCGTTATCGCGGGTGCTCGCGTAGGCCCTCGAATGGACGTGACTATTCGTGTCTTGCGCGTAATCTTAACAGAACCATCCCAAACAATTGCGGGGATTCCCGAACGGTCTGCGCCGAGCGTTGCTAACAGGTTTCGAGGATGAAACGCAAATACATTTCAATACAACAATAAACGCACGCGGTGCTATCATTTTACAAGATCTACAACTGAGCACGTGACGGCAACGAGCGCGGAGAGGGGCTTCAAGTTCATCAAAAATTTTTAGAGCCGAAATACGAAGCATACTTATTAAGACTTTCTTGCTGGGCGAGTTGTTGTTGTGACCTCCTCTGATATAGCCCCAGTTTAGCGAAAAAAAAATCACTATGCGATATAGGAAGTAGCCCATGATTGAAATATTGAGCCTGAATGCAGCTGCCTTTTAGATCCTATTTTCGTAGTAAGTGTGAAAATATTTTGGAACATGCAATAATGTTTTGGCGGTGATGACCAAATTCAGCTTCAGCAATGCGACCTGCTAGATTTTGGTGTCGGCATCGTTGAGCGTGTGCTTGGGCAAGACCACCTAGAACTAGTTCTAGGTGGTGTTGGCTTGGGCAGCTCGCTTAGCAACCGCGACAGACGAAGCCCTTCTACTGGGAGTCGTCGCAGATTGCTCAGAAAGAACTGACTGCGAGTTTGCTTTGTGTGATTTAGGAGAGCTTTTAGAGGAAAATGGCTAACACAAGGAGGTTTTAAGAGAATTGTCTGAACAAAAATAAGTGCCAGAAAGTGAAGCCACATCTCAGCCATCGTACAAATAGCGCGATCAAACATCAGCGTTAAGCTTTGTGTAAGACACCCGAAGATGTTACACCGGCTGATTCTTCCACCCGGACGACACGTATCTCTGTGTTACGGGCCTTATTCGGAAGCCTGAAAAAAGCCTTTGCAGACATTTAGGGTGAAGGACTTTAGGGTCTAGGCTTGTGCATTGTCCATTATCCGGTGGTGGCGATGACGATGAAGAATAAGCGCGTCAGCCCATGCAAAGTATCTGATGAGTCAGTTACGACGATGGCAACCATGAACCGTTCTCTTTGGTCCATGCATGCATGAACACGAACGTAAGGCACAGGAAGCGGCGGCAAAATAACAAAATCACCAAGCGGACTCAAAGTTGCGGGACATCGCACTTCTCAAAGACTTCAACGTTGACATCAAGGATAACGACTGGCTTGTACAGTACGACGTCTCGATGCGCTTTACGATGCATTGGTATGACTGTAAACAACTAACATCCACCAGGATAATGTGCACAGACCTCGTCTTTGCCAAATTCAGGCTAGATACGATATAAGAATTACTGATTCTACTTTTCACGGACCACAAAGCAGTAATAATAAAGGAAAAACAAAATCCACAGCTCCACACAACGTACCATTTATGACAAATAACCAGCGTATATAACTGTATGCCACATTGTCACTCATTTAAATGCGTGATTGGCCTATGTCAAAAGTGAGTTGCGGTAACACCGAACAACCCACTACTTCGCCCACTAATCACCATTCACTCCGTGTATATCCGTGATTTTTCGTCTAATCACGTAGCCACTACTGGTGCAGGTACGTTTTTTTAGTTTGTTTTTAGGTCGCCTTTGGTTGGCGTGAGCAGTTTGTTGTGCGGCGCCTTGCATTGATACGTGGGTGCGTTGCACAGCTCATTTCATACCACTTTCTGACGCACTCACCGCACACTTTACCTGTGAATTTATCGGCGAATTCCGACTATTTTTCAACTCACAACTGTCACCTCTCAGCGGCCGCACACTGACCTCTACTCATGCAGCGCAGTGTTATCGAAATAGCAATCATATGCTATCACAATGAAACAGTCCTCAAAGTGGCTGAAGTTTACTAAGAAATGAGTCACATTCAAAAAAAAAAGAAAATTATAGGTAAACCAACCGATACGAGTGGGATCGCGCTGCTAGTCAGAGGTGCTCGCACAATAACATTCGTTACGAATGAGGAACAGACATAACGCAAGGATAGAGGAGGTTACGTTATGAGATAAGCGTGCATAAAACGTCAACGCAAAGGGGCAGCGCGACTCTAGTGGCTATCTAATGCTGCATCTGCGTCCCACAAAATGTTTGCTGTCTTCACCCAAGGCTATCAATACTTGGCAGCGTGCGTACGTCATGCGGAGGCTGTGTCACCGGCTGAAACCGGTGACGTGTTGTTTTCTCGTTCTTTCTCCCTTTTATCACGAAAACGATGCCTAGCCTTATTTTCTCGAGACCCCATTCCAACAATAGCGCGCGAAACGATGTAAAGGCATAATGGCAACATGAAAATGCTATAATGTAGCATAATTGACGTCGACATTTCCTATTTTGCACAGGCACGAGATTTGTTGATATATAACTGGGCTTAAGGTCACAAGGGCACACTACTGTTTGTTAGGCACCTTGTAGTGGATTCATTCGGGTTCATTTTTAACCTGCGTTTGTTTGATAATGTGCACCCCAAACGAGGCACGCAGTCGTTCTTCCAATTCACCCCCATAAAATTGCCGTTGCGTTCACGTAGAAATCGAACCATTAACCTCGTGTGCAGCAGCAGAACGACATAGTGACTGAGCCAATGCCATAGTTGTCGTTCATCTCTACCCAAAACCACACACTGTATAATTATTCGCTTGGCAATGGGCTGACGAAATCATCATTATTCTTACTTCGTGACTCACAGCACGTACTTCTATGTCGACAGTGTAACTGCGCCATTAAGCAAGAAGCTCTCGCTGCCAGTTCGAAAGCATCTTAGCTGACATGAGAACATGCAAATCACGCACACCATTGTAAAGTATGAGAGAGAAAATCGTGCAAGCCAATGTCGCGACGCCAAGGTTCAAGATGCTGAAAGAATCTTTCATTGATAATGCAGACATCATAGTGCACAATGCGTTTGCTAAATGGGGCAGACTTACTCCATTGAAAGCTTCTTAGAAAAGAGGCGATGGATGACCTCTTTCGGCACCATGGTTGACATTGTCGACGAATCCAACACGGCTTCGAAAAGCTTATGTATTCCGATCACGCACCAGAACTGTATCTCGGGAGCTATAGCGAATCCGGATTCGGTATCGTACCACAAGTCACACCAAGTTGCGAGCTTCCTGCAGTAACGCACTTCGATGATCGAGCAGGAAAACCACAATTCGGACACTGCTGCAAGAACTGTCGTTCTCAATCACTTCGTATGCAACCGTTGGCGCAAATATGTAGCGCTAAGCTTCAGACTATAATGTCAATTGATGCGAAGAAAGGAAACCGGTGCACGATCAAAAAATACAGTTGAGGGCTGCGTTGCTCTGCAGTGTGTTTGTTATCCAAGTGAATGGAGGCGAAAACACTGTTCAACCAGAGAACGTGGCTGGCCTTAGATTTCACAGTCAATTGTCACAGCCTATTGCATCCGCTGTCGCACTGTGCCGTAAATTATTCACTGTACACAAAAGTGACACCAGAACTTCGCACAGCTGAATGCGAAGGGCGCGGTCTCCTCTTTTCGTGCAACAACGTCGGATGGTACAGTCACTGGCACGATCTTCAGCAGACCGACGGGCGGATGTCCATTTCCGACTTCTGCGAAGGCCACCACTGCTGTACTTCGGAGTACGCTAACGGCTCAAATTTGAAGAACTGCTTCGCAGACCAGACTGGAGACGCGTGCAGCAAACATTGCCGTTCAGCCCTCTTCTCTCCGGTGTTCTCGGCGAGGCCGGTCGGATGGCGACCAGAATCAAGTGTCGGAGTGAATTGAAAGAGGGTGAGGGGGAACGGACTCGTGCCTATATTGCCGGGCGCTCCGACGCCGTCCGCTCTCAGCCAGAAGGGGCCCGCGTTCCGGATCAGCGTAGAGGCGCACAGTAAACGAGCCCCGATTGCCGCTGTAAATTGGAGACGCCGCGCTTTTCCTTTTCCCTGACAGCAGCAGCGACAAAATACAGCCGAGCCAGCAGCACAGCGGCGGTGGCTGCCGATAGCGCACCGCCGAGATGTCGTCGTCGCCTCGGCACGGACGGACTGCACTCTGCCCGGCGAAGTCGCCGTGCAACGCGAGTCCGATGCGGTGGAGTCCGATCTCTTCTGGCTGACTGTAGCGGGGAAGCGTATCAGGAGGTTGAGAGAGAGAGAGAGAGAGAGAGAGGGGGGTGAAAAAAATCCAGGCCTTCTGGGGTTTCTCCGGTTTCCTACCCAGAACAAGCCTTGTACACCCTCTCTGCTTCTTCAACGATCTTCCACGCAGAATCCCTTTCTCACTTTCGCGAACGTTCTTTCTCTTCTTTTTGTTTTCATCGCAGTTTTCTTTTTGCGTTCCGTTATATGCCTTATTCGAGGCTCGTGTACGGAGTGCTCAAGTGCCCTCCTGCGGCACATCGTCGCTTCTGTAACCGTAGTGTACGCTAGTCTGATCACGTGCCCCACCTTCCTCCTCCCAACTGCGCTGGCATTTCGTTTCCGTGCTTTACTTCTTTGGTGAATCTCAGGTTTCTTTCTGTCTCCTTCTTTATTTTTTTTCCTTCCACGTATATTGCTAAGGCAAGCCGGAATGCATGAAAGAGGAGGGAAGGGAGGTCGTACGAGAGACGCTTCCAGGAGATCTGATATCGTCGAGTGCCCCATCTTTCTCCGACGGTTTTTCTCACTTTCGAAGCCCTTCCTTCGTGTTGTGATACGCATGAGCGAGTTGTGCATAATATGGGCACCCCGCTGCTTTTTTTTTCGTCACGCGTAATGCGGGGCAGCACGTCTCCAGAGATTCAGTCGACCGACGTGCTCGACACGCAGGTCCACTAGTTCCTGCGAAGGAGCGCTTCATTCCCAGCACCTAAAGCGGTATTTATTTCACGGTCGCGGGCTGTAGCACCTCGTAGACACGACATGACAGCGGCAAGAAAAAGGTGCGGATGCTGTCTACAGTGCGTGACCTACGCGATGCCGTCATACCTTACGTTCGGGGCACATCGCAGAAAGTGCCAGCGAGGCGAAGATGGCCGTTGACACTGGGCACACCAATGCACGTGGTTTTCTTCAAGAAATGAAAGGCAAAAGAAAAAAAACGAAGAAGCTGGCAGAAAGCAAGAAAAAGTGCCCATATATCTGTCACATGCGACTTGACATGCCGTCAACCTCCTTGATATACGTTGTTTTTTCATGGCGTACGTGGCACTTGTGTGGTTAGTTTGACTTCTTGATTCCGTCGCACCAGTGCCCGTTGTTTTTACGGCTTAAAAAGTTTGACTTTACGCGAATACGAGAAAAAATGCAAAGGCCACGCGACTGCTAGTTCGCCTTGGTAAAGCTTGCAGCTTGAATACTAAAGCGGAACTGAATGCCCCACTGTGAGCATTCCATTCCATTAGACATTGAAGCTCGGGATCGTGAGAGAAAACACTGAAATCTTTTAACAGCGAAGCTCCTCTTAGTCTAACCTTGATTTGATTAATATGTGGGGTTTAACGTCCCAAAACCACTATATGATTATGAGAGACGCCGTAGTGGAGGGCTCCGAAAATTTCGACCACCTGGGGTTCTTTAACGTGCACCCAAATCTGAGCACACGGGCCTACAACATTCCCGCCTTCAGTGGAAATGCTGCCCCCGCAACCAGGATTCAATCCCGTGATCTACGGGTCAGCCGCCGAGTACCTTAGGCCCTAGACCACCATGGCAGGGCTCTTAGTCTAATCTTGTCCCGCGTCAGGCGTAACCGGCAGTATGTCCCGAACAGTATAATAGATGGTGCTGTCTCATAGAAGTACATACTAACTGCAGTTGATTGAATATATTCTAATGGCACTGTACCACTACACTCAGATTGGTTGCGGCGCTAGCTGTGCCAGGTTGCGCGGGGAACAAGTGCCTCTCTCAGTTTTCTGGATCGTCACCGTACGTGTCGAACCATTGGTGGGGCATGGACGTGGAGGTCCGTGGCGGCTCGTGCTTGTAGACAGACAGACAGACAGACAGACAGACAGACAGACAGACAGACAGACAGACAGACAGACAGACAGACAGACAGACAGACAGACAGACAGACAGACAGACAGAGAGGCAGACAGACAGACAGACAGACAGACAGACAGACAGACGCACATGAGAAATCTCCCACGGGCACCAACTTAGTGGTCCAGATTTACAGACAGACAGACAGACAGACAGACAGACAGACAGACAGACAGACAGACAGACAGACAGACAGACAGACAGACGCACATGAGAAATCTCCCACGGGCACCAACTTAGTGGTCCAGATTTACAGACAGACAGACAGACAGACAGACAGACAGACAGACAGACACACACACACACACACACACAGAGAGAGAGAGAGAGACACAGAGAGAGACGAACAAAGCAGATAGACAGACAAACCAACAGACCAACGGATAGACAGACGCACGGACGAACGCATGGACAGACGCATGGACGAACGGATAACCGGATGCGCTGGCGAACGCGCGGACTGACTGATGCACGGGTGGACGGACGGACGCTTCGCTCCACTGATCCTCATTTACTCCGTGAATATGCTGTGAATTTTTTTTGCAGTGTTAGCGAGTACTGAGTAAAAAGGCACTGCGCTCTGAACGGTCAGGCTAAGACAGCCGCCATAACTGCTGGTTTGCAGAAAAGTTGCTCGGAGAGAGAGAGAGAGAGAGAGAGAAAGCAAGGGAAAAGCAAGGCAGCTAGATATATAGCAATGTCGGGTTTGTGGCCTTCGCTTAAGGAGGAGAGTCAGCACAATTAAATGCGAAGGTACAAGAATACCAGAAGTACCAGAAGGTATTTCGAAACTATAGGCCACTTGGAAATTTATGGATAAGGTGCATTCTTCTGAACACCTTCTGTGAAGGTCATTGAAATCTACAATTCAGAGCTAGAAAAAATGGCGGATGAATAAAAAAACACGCCTGATTTCTCTTTATAAGAATCTGTATTACACCAAAATTAAACGTGTCCTCACAGAGGAAGCATAGCACTTATTGTGTGTTGTTTCTCCACAGGGGCGAAGGAATTAATGGTACAGCAACAAACTGCATTCTCGCGCGAAGAAGGGCAAGCAGCTCGGCGCTTGCAGAGCGCATCTCAAGAAGAAATGCACTAAATGAGTATACCCCGGGCGAGCGCGGGAAAACAACCGTCACAGCTTGACACTAAAAGAAAGCTACTTCAACAGAAAGACAGACGCATGAAACCAATGCAAAAGTATACTCCGCACAAGCGCGAACATGTGTCAGAATACTTACTTCGTCGCTTGTGAAGAGCACGCTCCTTTCGTAAAGGCAGCCGCGGCAGCGAGCCAAGTGACCTTCGCACTCTCTCGAAGTTCAAAGCAATCTCAGGGTGAGTGACCACGCCAGATAACATTCATGCACACTTTGACCACGTCATGTGGAGGCGTGCACGCACAGCAAGGCTCTGAGTGGCGCGGGGCGACGACCTTTGGAGCACGCGCATCCAACGCGTGCCCCTCGCGCCATCTCGCTACTGATGACGCAAACGCGCTGAAGTTGCTGAGCTCTGAACAAACTGAGCAACGTGCGCTTTGCGGCCCGGTGGTTTGCGTCATGCGCTTCGGAGCGAGTGGTCACAGGTTTGACGCCACGCAACGGAACTCGTTTTTCTGGTTTTTAGTTGTGAAGCATCTCATGGTCGAGACTGACCACCCTTAATGCGCATGCGTGCCCCTCCCCTTCTCCTACGCTCCTCTCTTTCTCTTCCAGGCATCCCTCTCAGGGACGTTTACACCCGCATTGCACGCCCCATCCCTCTCTTTTTTCCCGCCTACGCTCCCCCTATCTCACCTCGCAAAGTCGAGGCAGGCAGCGCCTGCTAGCCAGATTGTGTTCAGAATAAATGTTTGACGATTTAAAGTACGGTGTGTTATACTATCCGAGAGCATTAAGCTGTCCCAATTAAATGAGCCCGAGCCCAATTAATTGAGCATGAATTTCTTCAAAGTTTCTTTATTGAAAAAACCGCCTGCTCGCGCTGTATAACCGTTTACTGGCCACCCAGTATATATAAGCAATAAATCTGGACCACTAAGTTGGTGCCCGTGGGAGATTTCTCATGTGCGTTGTTGAACAATAAAAATTCGCAGCTTGCGCGCCAACTAAAAGCGGATTGTGGGTATCTGTGTCCAATCGGATTCTTCTGTCTCTCATTTCTCTATAGCAGTGATTGGCATGTTCCAGTAGGAAACACCGGTACATCACTGCGTGGTTGGCGCCTCCCGGGGCTTCTTTCCTGCGCCACGCCATGATGAACACCACCGTCAACGCTGCCGCCTGTGTAAGTGTTAGCGCTCGCTGCTTCGAATCTACACATTGTTCCCTTTAGCGGAAGATGCTGTTGATTTTTTTTACTTGCAATTTGTTATTGTATGTTTTACAACGTCATATCCGTGACGGAAATACGTCAGCAGAGCCGTGGTGGACGCCGGCATAAAGCACTTTCGTACTAAAAGATTAGAAGAGAGCGCTAAGTCACAATCTTTAAGCATGTAGTGGAAACAAAGTATTAGATTATTTGCTCAATGATTGACCAACTGGAAGCAATTTTCAGCCATCGAATACGCGCAGAGTACGGGAAGAGACAAGACAACACTACCGAACGCGTGATACACGCGCTTCAGCTTTAGTTAGTTTGCTAGTATAGGTTACCGCGAAGCAAACAAGGTCCCGAGACTATACAAGGGAGACCTACATTACCCTTGTATTGTTCTTGTATAAATGAAAGAACTTACTGTGTAGAGCTATATGCTGCTTGAACGGGGAGAGTTTGTCTGTTAGCTTACAGAATGCGCACAGGATAATGCGCCTGGATCGCAGGCTACGAACTGCTTGGCCGAAAACGAAGCCGCATACGCCGCCGTCGAAGAACGCACCAATTGGATTTTCCTGTCAATGCGTAGAGCACCGTCTACGAAGTTCAATGCGCTCCAGTAGAAATAGCCAACAATTTTCGAGCATTGACAAATCGTAAGAGGGAAACGCCCCCCAGCGCATCCAAAATTAACGACAAAGTAGACGGTAGTGTGCTGATGATGAGTGGCTATGAAAAGAGGAAAAGGAAGAGAAAAGTGAGCCCCGTTATTGTCTGCTTCATGAGCGACACCGCCACAGTAGCTCACAAGGGATGGGGGTGAGGAGGGATAAAAAGGATAGGAGTAAAGATGTGGGAAAGCCGAAGAAGGAGAAGAGAAGAAGAGACGTGTGGTGGTAAGCCACAGCGAGCGAGGACAAACCGAGGGGATAGAAGAGATAGGAAAGATGGAGCACGGTCACTGGAATCCGAGGACGGGGCGCACCTGCGAGAGCTCCTTTCGGCGTCGGTGGATGGCGTAGAACAAGTCCAGTAAGTCAGAGCTGCACTGTCGTCGGAGGTGGAAGGTCGTCGGCGGCAGGAGATGACGTAGGGCGAGTCCAGTCGGCCAGAGCCACGTTGACGCGGGAGATCGCAAGCGCGCGGAGCGCGCGAGCGCACGACCGGTCAGCCCGAAATCCAGCAAGCGAGTCGGTAGTGTGCTGATCTCTCAAAGTTTCTATTCGTCGGCAAAGTATTCAATAAATACTATCGTACGCGATTTGTGGAGGCGTGCAGGACCTGTGCGATTCCTAACGTCCTTCTCCACATGGTGATAAGCTTTCCTGAACCAACAGATACCAAGGAACCGTAAGGGCGGGAAATTCAGTTTCGCCGCAAGGGCGATACAGTTAATGTGGTGGCAATAACTTGGAATGATATACGAGGTAAGGCTAGCAGATAACTTCATTGGAATATGATCTGGAGTAACTGAACAAAACGTTAACATAATAAAATACGGTCGCTCCAGGTATCGAAGCGGTTTTCGTGCTCTCCGTTGCTTCAATGCGAAGTAAGCGCTACGAGCGCAGGACTTACATGGATGCTGATTTAAATCGAGATAGCGCGCCCTCTTGATCAATGCAGACAGTTGCTGCCCAAGCGACGCACTCACACCCTCCTCCTTTCCTCTGCCACAGGCCCCAGTTCATGCTATTTCGCCTAATGGAGGCAGTGCGCGCATTTCATTTCAGGTGGAGCCGCGCTCCTCTGCAGCCTTCGCAATGTTTCGCTCATGCATAAAACATATACGGTGCGTGGAGCGATGTTTTGTGGAATTTGACTTCCCACGGAGCATAACAGTGACAGAAAGAATGCGCTTGGAGTGTTAATATAATGGCTGTCGAGAAAAAAATCACGTCAAAGAAATAGGACCTAAAATAATTGTGTGAGGCACTGATAGTGACCAAGAGTATATCGAGGACCAGCGGCAGCTGGCTAATCAGGCAGTCCCGGCCAAGGCCGATGGCGATCTGGACTAGAGCACTCCACGGACCTGGCCCGGGCCTAGTAGCCTACCCGTTCGAACCTGGCCCGTACTCGTGCAAAAAATATGTCTACCCGGCCCGACTGCATATCGGGCCCGACATAGGCCCGAGCCATTACTCTAGGCGGTGTTTCCAAACACGGATAATTGATATGTGAAGGTTAACGTCCAAAAACCACCATATGATTATGAGAGACGACGTAGTAGAAACCTCCGGAAATTTTGACCACCTGGGGTTCTTTAGCGTGCACCCAATTCTGAGCACACGGGCCCTACACCATTTTCACCTCAATCGAAAATGCAGCCGCCGAAGCCGGGATTCATCCGAGTACCTTAGCAACTAGATCACTGCGGTGGGATTGCCCGAAACTGGAATCGACAATATGTTGTTTCAAGTGGCAAACATCAGCGCTTTGGTGATGCATGACTGGCTAACCATCATACTTAAACCTGCCGTAATTTTTTGTGAAAAAGCCGCTCATGGTGGAAACAGCTGAGCTGATGTAATGGATGTAACGAATATTTGCTTGGCAGTGTGATACATGGTATACCTACTTTTTCAGTAAATACTATGAGAATGCAATCAAGGCTTTGGTGAACACCAATCTCATCGAGAGGAATCATTGAATAAAAAGACGAGGACACCGACCACATGTGAATAAAAATTGGCAGCATATCCACGGAGCGAATGATGGAGAATGGGGCGAAGCATTCGTCCGTCCATTTGTTCTTGCTTCCGTCCGTCCATACGTCCATCCGCCCGTCCCTGCGTGTGTCTGTTCGTGTGTCCGTCCCTGCGTTCGTCCATGCATCCGCCCCTGCGTCAGTTCATGTGCCCATCCATGCATCTGTCGTGTCCGTTCGCCCATCTACTCAACACTCCAAGTACCACCATCTCGCATCTTTTTATCACTTCTTCCTCATATAGAACCACCGCCATCCAGTGGATATTCCAAGGACTGAACGAGAGGTGGCACACGCACACTTTCTTACGGCCTGCGCTTTGGGTCCACTTCCCACCTTTAACCACCTCGAGTTCATGGTATATTCTAGTTCACTGTATTCATGGCACTGCGACCAAACGCTCGCTAAACCTTTCGAAAACCAAAAAGGTTACGCCCAGCGAGAATAACGTAGCAACCTTTTCCTGTCAGCTAGTGCTCAATGTACATGCCAACGGCTGCTAATGGGAAATGAGAGACAGGAGAATTCGGCTTTTACTTTCTTACGGCTTGCACTTCGTATCTACTCCCCACCTTTAATCACCTCGAGTTCATGGTATATACTAGTTCATTGTATTCATGGTACTGTGGCCCAACGCTCGCTAAACCTTTCTAAAACCAAGGAGGTTACACCCAGCGAGTATAATGTAGCAACATTTTCCTGTCAGATAGTGCTCAATGTACATGCCAACGGCTGCTAATGGGAAATGAGAGACAGGAGAATTCGGCTTTTACTTTCTTACGGCTTGCACTTCGTATCTACTTCCCACCTTTAATCACCTCGAGTTCATGGTATATACTAGTTTATTGTATTCATGGTACTGTGGCCCAACGATCGCTAACCCTTTCTAAAACTAAGGAGGCTACATTCCGTGAGTGTAATGTAGCAACCTTTTCTTGTCAGATAGGGCTCAAAGTACATGTCAATGGCTGCTAATGGGAAATGAGAGACAGGAGAATTCGGCTTTTGCTTTTTTACGGCTTGCACTTCGTATCTACTTCCCACCTTTAATCACCTCGAGTTCATGGTATATACTAGTTCATTGTATTCATGGCACTGCGGCTCAACGCTCGCTAAACCTTTCTAAAACTAAGGAGGTTACATCCCGCGAGTATAACGTAGCAACCATTTCTTGTCAAATAGGGCTCAATGTACATGCCAATGGCTGCTAATGGGAAATGAGAGACAGGAGAATTCGGCTTTTACTTTCTTATGGCTTGCGCTTCGGGTCTACATCCCACCTTTAACCACCTCGAGTTCATGGTATATACTAGTTCAATGTATTCATGGCACTGCGGCTCAACGCTCGCTAAACCTTTCTAAAACTAAAGAGGTTACACACCGCGAGTATAATGTAGCAACTATTTCTTGTCAGATAGTGCTCAATGTACATGCCAATGGCTGCTAATGGAAATCGCAGTGTGCACGTTAACTAAAAGCCGAATGCTCTTGTCTCTCATTTCCCGTTAGCAGCCATTGGCATGTACATTGAGCATTATTTTTTATTGTTCAACAACGCACAGAAGAAATTTCTCACCGGCACCACCTTGGAGGTCAAAATATTATACTTGTTACACACTGCTACAACGGCTACGAGGGACGACCGGGTGCCGCTATAAAGAGCTTTGTCCCCAAACTGTGTCGACGTTGTAGGACCCAGAATAGGAGCCAAGGCTCCCGTTCTGGGTGCCGAAGCATCAACCACGGGCAACACCAAGAGCGTTTAGCCGCAGATATCGTAGCAAGGAAAGTGATGTGCAGCATGAGTTCAGTTTGAATACAGAGCGCAAGGAAAATAGAGGAAGCAAGAAACAAAACACTCTTTTCCCTTTTTTTACCTAGCGGTCAATTAAGGGCATGCTCTAACGACAAAGCCAATCATGCACCTTTCTGGATATGTATCGCCTGTTTGCTGCATTGTAGCACCTTGCCACATAAAGAGAGAGAGAGAAAAACCAAATTCATTAGGTTATGAAATGCGAAGCATTTCTTAGTGAACTTCGGCGACTTTGAGCGTATCTATTTATCTAGCCACCTACGACTTTTACTTCTCCTGGCCGTTTCGATCACCCCGCCGTGGTGGTCTGTTGCGACGCGCGCTTCCGACGACGTTACGAAGGGCGCTACGAAATCTCCCCGCTGCAACCACTGTTTCGAAAGACGGTGACGCCAACACGGTCCCGAAGGCGCCACTGCTTCGAACTCCACCGGGAAGGTCACCAGCCGTTTGGTAGCGTAGGTTTTTCAGCTCGCGACTGCTTCTGCGCAGAGCTGATAGACGAGCGGACTAGACGACGGTGAGTTCAACAAGGTTTATGTACAGCATATATACAGAGGCGTTACAAATTCGGCACTGGGGCCGACAAAGACGCGAAGAGCCGAGCTCTTCTCTCTAACACATAGCTCTACTTTCAAATGGGTCTGCTGTGTGGCTAAGGTACTCGGCTGCTGACCCGCAGGTTGCGGGATCAAATCCCGGCTTCGGCGGCTGCATTTCCGATGGAGGCGGAAATGTTGTAGGCCCGTGTGCTCAGATTTGGCTGCACGTTAAAGAGCCCCAGGTGGTCGAAATTTCCGGAGCCCTCCACTACGGCGTCTCTCAGAATCATATGGTGGTTTTGGGACGTTAAACCCCACATATCAATCAATCAATGGCCGTTTCGATAATGGTATCGATACCAAACTTGGTATGGACTAACATGACTGTATGATGAACATATAAGACTAGCCATAATATGAAAATCTAGACATGTATGCCATGAATGTCATGATTTACATTTCATGGTCCTGCAGCTCATGCGGTGGTTTCGTTCACATGGCGTGTTGCAAAACTGGTATGGTACGGCATCATTGCATGGCGAACACAGGTGACAGACCCTAACATGAAAATCATGACATGCGTGCCATGTAACAACATAACTACAGGCCGCGCTCATGATGCACTCGCGGTCGTTTCGCTAGCGTCACATACACCAAATTTATTACAGTACTTGAATGGATGAGGAAAGTATTATACTGGTGCAAACATGATAAACATGAGTTGCGTGTCATGTAACAACATGACTACATACCACACTGATGATGCACTCGCGACCGTTTCGCTAGCTTCACATGTGCCAAATTTTGTATTACGCAACGCCGATGGGTGGCGAAGGTATGTGACTGGTGCAAACATGATAATCATAAGATGCATGTCATGTGGGAACATGACTACATGCCACAATCAAGGCGCCAATACATTTCGACGTGACGCGGTGCGCGTGTTCGCCGGCGTTCATTCCGTCGCGTCACGCCGGCGTTGCCACGCCAGGCGCCGGTCCTGCCATATACAAGCAGGCGCGTGCCGCGCTGCGTTGCTTTGACGCATGCGCATTTCAGAGCGTCTGGTGTAACATTATCACGAAAAGAGTGAGATGCAGTGTTGTCTGGGTAACGAATCGGTGCGAAATGCAGCATGTCGCATTTCGCGCCGGTTGCCTTGGGGCCGCGCCGACAGACGCTGGTCGCGCCTGGCGTCAGACGACAGAGTGATCGCGTTTTGCTAACGTAGCGTCGCTTTACCCAGTGTGCGCGCGCGCAACGCTACATTGGAGTATATTGGGCCCTTCACGATGCACTCGCGGCCGTTTTGCTAGCTCCACATATACCAAATTTGGTGTTACGTGATGTCAATGGATGACGAAACATATGACGGCATGGTAAACATGATAGTTCTGACGCGCGTGTAAGAACATGACAACATACCATGCTCATAGCGTACTCGCGGCCGTTTCACTAGCTCTCCATATACTAAATTTTGTATCCCGTGACGTGAATAGATGACGAAGGCAAACGACACATCCGAACAGGATAATCATGACACGGAAGTCATGTACGGCATCATTTACCTCCAACTCATATTTTTGTGCTGATTTTAAAGTGACATATGAACATTCCTTATTCGTGCTTCGCATATCATCAATTCCCACTGCACGTGGGATCTGCCAATTTTTGTAACTACACTAGCTGACAAAATTAAAATGAATCGCGCGCACCCCATGTATATACAGAAATACGTATAAGCAGCCGGAAGGAAGAAAAAATGTGTCTCGTCATTCTTTTCATATATGATACCGCTGCTAGTACATTTTATGGCAGTTTTTTTGTGTGTGGCGCATTTTACACCTTGTTTCTCCACGTTTCTCCAAAAACTAAACTATCAAAAGATACCGGCTTAGGGCATGGCATGCGCTGTTTCATCGCATATCCTGCCACGCGAAAGTTTTTCGCACTGCTTGTGCTAGCCGCAAGGGGACAGGCTATATCTGCCTTACGAATTTTAAGGGCGCCGCAAGTCGTTGTTGTTTAACTTCCACCCCTGGGGCAAATTGAGGATATCTCTGTGAAGTTGAGCATAGCTAATGAACATATAGCTATCCGGCTCATCGCTTCATTTCTCCCGTTCCCGGACGTCGTGCTTCTCTTCTATGGCATCTGTGTCCTCTTTGAGGGCTCCTCCTCACAGTTTTCAGCACTTTATGATATGCATGTTTTGCACCACACTCTGTTTTTTTTATATTGTTATTGATGCACGCCTCCCTAACGATATACTTGCAGAAGGTTATTGATGGACTACGCCAGCATACATCTGACAAGAGGGAGACGAAGAGATCTCGTTCTATTTTCGAAGTTTGTTCCGATTCGGTCACAAAGACACGCATGCATGCGGTTCGAGGTGATGATACGGTCGCCCTAATATTTAACAATCGCACGCGGCGACCTTTCTGTGCATCAGCGCCACACAATGGAGCCGAGATGCAAACAAGACGAGGGTAAGCGCCAGCCTAGAAAGTGGGCTCAGCTGTGCTCATGACTTGCGTGGTTGTTCGTTCTTTAGGACGTAATCCCACACCACCAAATTTCAGAGACTCCGCGTTGTTCAGCCAATTTGGCTGTGCGTCTTATACTCTGAAACATTGCCCCGCCGTGGTGGTCTAGTGACTAAGGTACTCGTCTGCTGACCCGCAGGTCGCGGGATCTAATCTCGGCTGCGGCGGCTGCATTTCCGATGGAGGCAGAAATGTTGTAGGCCTGTGTGCTCAGATTTGGGATCACGTTAAAGAACCCCAGGTGGTCGAAATTTCCGGAGCCCTCCACTACGGCGTCTCTTATAATCGTATGGTGGTTTTGGGACGTTAAACCCCATATATCAGTCAATCAATGAGAAGAATCATCGAATAAAAATACTAAGACACCGATCACATGTGAATAAAAATATGTCGACGTTGCAGGACCTAGAAATGGAGCCAAAGCTCCCGTTCTGGGTGCCAAAACATCAACCACAGGGCACACCAAGAGCTTTTGTAACGTCATTGAAGACACACAATGTGACGTCATTGGAGACATCAAGCACGTCCTCTGTCAGTGCACCATGCCTATACGCATCAGAGAGATAGTCTCTGAAGATGGCCTTACAAATACAACAGGACACAAACTTGTAGTTGAAAAACATTCTAGGCCCATGACAGAACAGCTCCAGTGCGTTAGACTCCACAAAAGCGCTACTCACATTCTTAAGGGCCACAGGCTTGTAATGATTGATTGATACGTTGTAATCATTGATTGATATGTGTGGTTTAACATTCCAAAAGCACCATATGATTATGAGAGACGCCGTAGTGGAGGGCTCCGGGAATTTTGACCACCTGGAGTTCTTTAACTTGCGCCCAAATCTGAGCACACAGTCCTGCAACATTTCCGCCTTCATCGGAAATGCAGCCGCCGTAGCCGGCATTTGATCCCGCGACGTGCGGGTCAGCAGCCGAGTACCTTAGCCACTAGAAGACCGCGGCGGGGCGAACGAAACGTTGTAAATAGTGCAGTGCGTGTGATTCACTGTTTGTGTTATATGACTGTTATGCGTGTATGTAACTGTATGTGTTGTGTGTTTAACATTGTATATATCATTGTCATCACCTGGCACCTGGAGTAGCCTGTCAGGTTAAGACCCAGGCAAACCTCTCCAGCTCCTCATTAAAATGATTCTCTCTCTCTCTATGCATAAGCGTGACAGGTTCAAAGCATTTCCTTGTGATGTACGCTATGCATCTATCATACGCTGATACATAACCGTGAAAGAAAAGTCTATATTCGAGAATCAGCGTCATTTTTTAGTCATTTCTGACATTGGTACAGATATGCTGTTGGAATCTCGTCACCAAATACCCTTTGTCCTGGCCCTTGGGGCAGTGAATTTTCGTGAATGCAGACCGTTAGCTGATGCGAGTTAGAAGCCCCTACTATAGTGGAACAATACGAAAGCTCAGACGTCAACAGTGTGGGCGTACAAAGCAGGCTGTGCTGTGCATCTCGTCTGACATGACCCCTGCATGGGAGTTGCGAAAAGCCACCTAAAACAATTGTCTTTATAGAAATTCTGTGTAACGAGACTGCATTCAGACCTTTAGTTTGAGATGAGGGCCGGGATATTCGTGAAATGTTCCCAACTTTTGATCGCCTGTGATGATAAGTTATAAATTAATTAAATTCTTTAATTGCTGTGATCACATATTAGCATTTGGGATACAAAATATTAAAGAATGCGAATAAAGCACAGAATATTGAAATGTTAACTATGCAAGCGTATGATCTGTTTTCATTTATCTCACCCATTTCCGACTCTTATGCAAAAATTGAAGGCAGTTCTATACTGGTCCCTTGTAGAACTCCAAGTAGCTTGCCCCACATGAAAAAAAAAGCAGTGTTTCGACTCTTTTGCAATTCCAAAGTGGCCACGCTCGTCGTGAATAGATGCACGATAAGCGTGAACATACATGAAAGAAAATGCGGATGACGTCGAAGCCCATGTAATTGGCCTTTAACAGTTAATATCTGAAGTTTTACGTTCCAAACCAACAATTATTAAGATGCAGGTAGTATTGGGGGCTTCCTGAAAAGATAGGCTACGTGTTCTTTAACATACAGTACACTGTCATCGCAAAATACAAGGGCTTCTAGCGTTTAACTTCCATCAAAATGTGACCGACATAGCCGGGATCGAAACCGCAGCAGCCTATATAGCGCTACAATCACTGCGCTATACCGAAAAAGATTCCTTTTAAAACTGACACAAAGGAAAGTTTGGAGGAAGGTCGATTGGTACAACGCATCAATGGCCTGCGCTTGCTGTGTCCTTGCTGGAGCGCACTTCAGTGCTGCTTGCAAGTTGAAGGTGTCTCGAAACTTCCCGAATCGTCTGTCGGCTGCAAAAATTAGCCCTGCCTTCGCCGATTGCAGGTACCTTGTTGGGGGCCGAAATCAAGGCTTTGAGTGGCGTGTTCTTTGATACGACCTCGAAATAGAACGCAGCGCCTGCGCTCCTTTGAGCGGTAGCGCGCGTGCAGGTCTTAGAGTCAAGCACTATTTTGGTGGCGCGCCCGGAAGACGTCAGGACGAAATTGGCACCTCGCAGCTTTCAGCCTATGCATTTATGCATAACTATATGTGCCACCGCTATCACTTGTCGCAGGTTCCTCTTGCTTAGAGGACGCTATCGTTGGGTGAGCTGGTAATTTATCATGAAGTGAAGCGCTAAAAACTACAAACAAAGCGTATCCCTGAAATAATTGTCTCACAGCAGGTCGTATAGTTCTTACGATGTGAAACGTCCCCCGAGCTTTGCTATGCTATATTCTGTCTTTTTCTCAATAAGCTTTCAATAGTGGGGACACGCCCGTATTGTCACCATCGACATCTCTCATTCGTCGTTTTCAGCGGCCCCCTTGGTAATCCCTTTCTGCTTCTGTTTCTTTTACAGCAGCAAAATTTCTGAACCTTCAAAAATGAGCTGGTCATCGTGCATCCATAACTCGCAAGCATAACGAGGAATGTTCTTCGCTGTAGGTGGGTATGGTCCTGCAAAGAAGTATTGCTGATAATTGCTCCAACCTAGCACCTCATATTGGCATGTCACCGTATGGAGTTCGACACATCGTGCAGCTCTATGTAGCGTATCAGAATGTGTCTCTGAGATTATGCGTTTTAATGTGCAAATTCACTCACTCACTCACTCACTCACTAACTCACACACGCACAGTCACACACATGTACACACACAACACCACAAACATTATTCGCTATCATGCGAAGCTTTATCTGACAATTCTGTATACGTTTCCGTCTGTGTCATACTGCGATCACTGTATGCAAATTTCATTATTGCTGTCTTCATCAATCAGTGCACCGACCATGGTCCGGTATCTGATACAGGTATCTGATGAATGTATCCGCCGGGGCTGTTTAGCGGCTGAACTGCTATGCTAATCTCGAGGACGTGGGTTAAATTCCCGGCCAAGGCAGTCGCATTTTCACAGGAAGTGCTATGCAAAAACACCCTTCTTTATACTTTAATACACGTTAAGGAACTCTAAGTGGTCACACCTAGTAAGGGAACGCCACTAAGAACTGCTTCAGAATCATGTCGTCGTTCTAACAAACCGAACCAAACCAAATTTTGTTTTCGCTTAAGAAAGTGCAGTGCGTTGTAACCGCTAAAATAGGGGACCAGAGTATATAGAAAGCTGTGCTTCCGTAGCTTGACTAGGCTCTGTTGACCTAGCCTATGGTGACCAAGCTCTGTGTTTAGAAGAAGTGGTTAACGATTTACATTACTTGGTACTGTACTACAGGTGACCTGAAAGCCGTCCCATGTGCTGGAAAGCCAAGAAAATAAAGCTGCTCAGTTTTATTTAGGCATAATTGTGAAGTAAACGAAATTTCACTCCAGATACCCTACAAAACCCATGGGGATGTGGAACTTTCCGCCCCTTTCCTTCCTTCTTTCTTTCTTTCTTTCCTTCTTTCTTTCTTTCTTTCTTTCTTACTTACTTACTTACTTTCTTTCTTTCTTTTGTAACGTTTTTCTACGTCACCACACTTTCTTTCTCTCTACTTTTCTTTCTTTCTTTCATTCTTTACTTCTTCATTTATTCATTTTTCTTTTCGTTATCCGAATCACGGGATGGCATTCGAACATCGCCACAAGTGACGCACCATTTCACCGTCGCCTGGGATCATCAAGAACACGAAGATTCGAAAAAAAAAATGCTTATTTGCCAACTAAATATACTAAAGAAAAAGCCAGCGGGGTAGGCTACAAAAGGGCACCATAATATTTGTCCTTTGTACCTCCATTTCACCTTTTTTTTCGTGAAACTGGTGTTTTGCTCGTTGCCTAACTTACTTCGTA
Organism: Rhipicephalus annulatus; assembly: GCA_013436015.1. NCBI lineage: Eukaryota > Metazoa > Arthropoda > Arachnida > Ixodida > Ixodidae > Rhipicephalus > Rhipicephalus annulatus. The sequence continues at coordinate 844,961 of WOVY01002628.1, read as the reverse complement.
CACGAATCTGCATTTGCATGTAAGCGCATATATACACATGCAAAATGGAAGTTTCCTGGGAAAAAAGCGAACAGCCCCCCACCCCCTTTCTTCTATCTACGCCAGTGATTTGCACCACTTTGTCTACCGAAGCTGAAGCCGATGCGTGAGCCGTGGTGTTTCTGCGCACCATGCACATGCTATTTGTGAATCGCATCATACCCGCTCTTATCCCATTTATTCAACCCATATGCCACGGAACAATCATGTTCATCAGATTCTCCATATGATGTGTGTTCGATACACTCAGTGATGCTATTTCCTTATGCTGCGCAAAACAGCGCACACTCAGTGTCGTTCCGATAAAAAAGAACAGAGATAAAGGAAAGCTGTAAACATCTCGCTGCACGGGCGCGGCGACGTGCGTATTCCCCGTGCCTTACTCCAAACACCGTGAACAGAACGTGACGATCATGCCGAAATTCTCACCGACAGCGATTCACACCTGGTAAACACCCAACGTGCATCGACTCAGCGTGTTCGACAAAGCTAGCAAACAGTGGGCCAGCGGAAAACTAGCTATAGCCACTGTCGTTAATCTACAAACACGTCAGCCGATTGTGGTCGTGAGTATTGCAGCACCTGCCGTGCTGGGCGAATACGCTTGAAGTTGCATAGGCTGCGTCCGGGGCTGGCAAAAGCGAACGCGTGCGTCCTTCACGACGGTGTCCGCATCACGTGACCACCACTCGCGAACACGTGGTGAGCGTCAGCGCTATACCGACCGAAAAACAACCGTGTTTTATTCGCTTCGCAGACTAAACACTTGAAGCTAATTCCGTCCGACGCTTTCGCACCGCGTATAAAAACACGCACATGAGCTCATCGCCAAGACTGCTGCGTCAAACGGGGCAATGCCTTCAAGCATCGCCCTTCGCGAAGAATAAGAAAGTTAACAGAAGGGAGATTTGACGTCGGCGTAGTCGAGATCGCATGCACCGACTTTATTGATTAGCCGATAGATGTAAAGGAACGTTTGCCTGCTTGTATACCAGTGAGTCTCCATCAAAAAAAAAAGCCCTGTCTGCACAAACGAGCACGTGTTATCTCGTTTTTTCTTGTAGTTCTGATGCCTGCATGTAGCACAATCGGTTGCGCAGGGCCAGGCGTGCAATGCACCGCCGGTGTCAATATTTGAGCAGCACTTACATGTCCTGCATCCCTCGCATTGTCGTCGATGCTGTCCTTGGAGTTTTCCAACACGAGCACTTTGCTATATACACGTGGTCCACGCCAACTATAGCAGCTCGCCCGAGTATAACCTGACGGGGGTCACGTGGTGATAAAATGAAAGCCCCGACAGATACGTCCTAGAGCTCGCATCGTTCCTCGGAGTTACAGCCTCTTGCGTTGGAGGGAAAGTTTCGTATGCGCGCACTACGCTTTTCGTCTTGAGTTGCCGGTTTCCTTCACTTTTGCTGGCCAGGCTCGGTGACGGCGGCGGATTTCGCAACGCGTGTGGCGATAAACCGCAGTGTGCCTTCCTATCGCCGCTATTCCTGAAGAGGCGGGCTGTGTTCATATCAATGGGGCATATCGTGTAGTGCACACGTGAGTTGTGGCTCGAACGATTGCCGGAGGCGTGTTGGACAACGCGATTTCAGACCTGTATGTATAGCTAGCTGATGCCGCCTTCGAGTGCCCATTTTTATCTAAGTTACACAATGCGACACTCGGTCGAACGTTGCAGAAAAGGAAAGCCTCGACTTTGAGCCAATTTTTTGGCAAGCCAATTGGTTGCGCTATGAAGGACACGACATAAAAAAATTAATGGAAGCCTTTTATATTTACGAGGTTACGTTACCACTTACTAAGTGTTTAATCTTCCAATCACTCTAATTTTGCAAGGACAGATTTTACTAAAATGTGGTGACAGTCTACGACTCCTGAGGCCGATGATATTAGAAAAAAAAAGGAAAGTGGGTTACTAAGTTACCGAGTCAGCCCAAAATATTTGACAAGTGTACGAAGTGAATTACGAACGAATAGTAATACACTAATACATGTTTGAGAGAATAACGCGTGTCCCTGAGCTCAATAACATCACTAGGCCCAAACTGACTATCACAAAACCATGAAATGGTGCCCTTGGTGATGTATATATATATATATATATATATATATATATATATATATATATATATATATATATATATATATATATATATATATATATATATATATATATGGACCATCTCCCCGATGGGAACCATGATGGGATGCGAAATGCGAGTTTAGTAGCCACCATCATGGCTGCACACCGTTGATCCTGCTGAAACGGGTGTCGACGCGCGTGCTATAGAAGAATGGTTTGAAGAAAACTCGGTTTAGGATTTACTCGAGTCAACGTTGCTTTGAAACGCGAAGGCACGGGAGGAGGGTTGAGATTCACGAACGTTTCATCACAGGAACGAACCAAAAGAGTTTTTCCACTCGACGTGCGGTCGAGCGCTGCGGATGGGGGAGAGGGTGAAATGAGAAGAAGTGTGTTGCAAGCGGGAGGAGTGAGCAACACCACCTAGGTGCGTTGGGAGAAGCTGACAGCTGCTGCGGGTGAGAAAGAGAGTGACGTGAACGCTCAGCTGCGACTTGACCTTTACATCGTTCCGACAACAGTGGAGGAGAAACGCGTTGCGGCACATTGGCACGGAGACACGGACGGACAGCGTTACACAGGCTAGTCAAATAGCTACTTTGCATCTAAACAAACAGACAGCAAGACCGACAGGAAATTAAAAAAGAAAAACAAAGAGCAACAAAAATATAGGAAGAAATAATCAGAGAGAGAGGGAGAAAGGGAACAGAAACGAAGACCAGGGAGAGTGCGAGCGGGGCTGGCACGTTCACTGGGGCTGGCTTCGCTTGCCGTATAACAGGATCATCGGCGTTTCACTTGCTTCGCGACGCCTGCAATGCACAGAGTGGTGTTCGTTTAGCGTTCGCGTGCTGGCAGTTTCTGTGGGATTGTGTAAAGAATGGTTCGCTGCTCTAGAGATTAAGAATCAGATTACCCGTTCTTTCCTCCTCTCTTTCGTTTTTTTTGTATTTACTAGTTGCTTTTTGCCATTTTTCTTATATATATCTGTGTGTGGGGGGGGGGTGTGGGGGAGGGTTGGGTGGGTGGGTGGGTGACGCTACTCTATGTGGGATACGTGGCTTGGCTCATATGACATGTTTGTTCCAATGTGTCTTCTTCCTTTTCTGCTTGTACAAACCCTCCATACCATCATACGTCACACGATCCCCCCTCCTCCCGAAAGAAGGACTGAGTTACAACTTACAAACAAGGAAAAAGTAAACAAGTAGTGGCTCAGAAGTCACAAATGTCAAAATGAATAGATAGTCCAACAGATTTCAAAATGCACGCGTCGTATTCTTAGTCGCAAAGACTTGAAAGGAGAATGCACCTGTCCAGTGAATGCTTGAGTTCTGGAGGGTTGAGTTGAGAGAATGCTTGAGTTCTTGAGTACTGGAAAACACAAGTACACCTTGAATGTGGAAACTGCATGTTATGAAACTGCTTGTATTCTTGCGAGGAATGAACGTGGCATGAAGGCTTTGGAGCACCAGCAGCATGATGTTTGCGCAGGTGTCGAGCGCTTTGCCTTGATTAGTACACATGCGGCTCCAACCGTTTGCGTATTTGTTGACCAAGGCTGTTGCGGCGATTTCCGTGTACTTCCTAAGTACACACCTTCGCTGTGGTTTTGCGCCTTTTTCGTCTTTTTATGTCATCTTGCCTGAGTCTTCATCTCTGCTGAAGAAAACTTACTCGATGATCCTTGGGAAAATATCTTGGATTCGATACATTCTTTGCCTCGAGCGAGACATCTTGAAAATGTCGTCGCTTTGGTTGACTTGTTTGTAAACGTCTTTCTTTAAGCCGTGTGTGTTCTTCCGACGCCTGTAGTTGTCCGTGACGAATAACATGGCGCTTAACCTGCTCAATTTCATTGTGCTGGCCTTGCTGATGTTGCGAAAAGTGTTGAGGTGGCAGCCGTTTTGGAATATGACAATGCTTTTCTTGGCAACTTGACGTAGTGTCCAGTTGGTGGCTGTTGCAACGCTTTTCAGGCATCGAAGTTGGTAGGACAGATTTGACTGGAAGAACATCAGAAGCGCTTGCGACAGCATTCATTACGTAGTCTTCTGGCACCTGGCAACCTGTCAGAGTTGACTTTTCCGAGCCTCCGACGTTTGCACATTCAGGTCGCTGCGCTCTGAACGGTGCCAGGGCTCATACAACATGTTTATTCCATGGTGTCTTCTTCCTTCTCTGCTTCTGCAAACCATCTATTCCATCATACGTCCATACACACACACACACACACACACACCTCTTTCTGCTTTTCGATTGCTCCCCCCCCCCTTTTTTCAGTTTTTCTACGTGGTTTTGCCTTCATTATCCCGGGCCTATAATGTTAGCCCGGCCTATTGATGTAATCTCAAAGACACTCGGAGTACAAGAGGAAGCACTTTACTCTTTGGTGCCAGCGCGGGGTCAATATGCTCCAGATGGCTCTATACTCTGTTTCACAAGTTCCGTACAGCAGAGCCAAGGCTACACGACCCTTGAACGCAGGTTGTTGCGAAGCGAGATGTAGTGCCCCATATACGTAGCCCATTGCTTGTCCTCGTGACTTTTGCAAGCAGCCTCGTCGGAGGATTTTTTCTTGAAGGCTTTTCAGCGGGTTGTAGCTGTGATTTGTATGACGATTTTGTCACATTTTCTGTAGAAAACAATTTTTGTGGCTTCATCATACTGAAGAAAGAGGTCTTGCTTGTACGTGCTATAACATGCAAATGACGAAAGAAATAACGCTGTTGTGGCTCGTATGTGTTAGGTTTTTACTTATAAAGTACGAAGAAATGATACCACACTGTCTAAACTATAATAAGTAATCTGCACAGCCCGAGCGTCCACAGCGCCGCGGAGGACCCAGTCTTGGGTTGTGATTAGTCCGCGGTGGCAGATTTGGTCACTCCTGTCAAAATGGCGGCGCCTGGTTTACTTGTGCGATATCGTTCCCGGATCAGCAAGTATCTCGAAGACGCGCGCCTTTGCGGTGCCGAGGAGAATATTTGACCGCTTCCACAATTAGAGCTCATCTCACTGCGCAGTTGCCCTGCGTCCTGAGACGCTCTTACCACTTTCGCTGCAGCGCACGTCGCTAGCAGACGACAGGGCGCGGAAGGATACACTTAGATGTGCTAGCCCTCCTGATTGGTTGAGAAAGCCTGTAGCTTCCACAGTCCTGCACAGAATTTCTCGAACAAAGTATACTATCTGTTGTTTTGTCTGCGTTAAACTCATCAGCAAGGGTCTTGAGCGAGAGTGAGACCTCTGTGGCGCAAGCGTGCGCTACAGATGGCTACACTATATGTGGTTTTGCCTGTGTTTCGACAAGCAACGGCGACAGCCTACGGCAGCCTGCCTCCCCAAAGTGCTCAGCACGCCATGTAGGAAGGTGTATATCAAGGGCTCGTGTTTCGTTGTTAGACACGGCAGTAATGGGAACTAACAGACAATAATGCCAGGGAATGTATAGGAGGTGTCATTAGAAGTAACTGTAATGTAAATGAGAAGAAAGCACTCGCAGTATCCGAACCAGCGGCCTTCAAATGACGTCACATAGTCAGTACATCATATAGTCACGGGAGTGCAAGGAATTCCCCATTAGCGTTAGGGAATCTCCCACCCTCACCCCCCCCCCTCTACAAACCTTTCAAAATTTTCATGAGCAAATGTTAGACGCACACGTACAAACACACGCACGAACAAAAAAGCTAATTGAATTGATCGGAGGTTATTGCGCAACAAGGTTGCGAGAAGACAGGCGAAAAAAGCTGGACTGAGTAGCTTGGGAACCTGGCGACCTCACACACTGAGTGGTTAGAGCAGTTTAAAGCATGCCCTATACCTAATTCATGAACAGAAAAGCGAAAACAGTAAGCAAACACGGTGAGAAATAGTGAACAAGAGTATGAACAAAATCAAGAGAAAAAAATACCCGTAATGATGAAGACACCAAAAAAACAAAAAAAACAGATGAACCTATGGCAGCACAAGCAATCATACAAATTTGTCACGCAGGCATTTTAGTGACAGAGTGGATATATCGAGACCATTTTCTTCTTGTAACCTATTTAAAGTAATCGGTAAACTAATCTGTAGCATTTGGTCACGGTATGCAGTTCTATTTTTGTTGATAATCCAAGGTTCTGTATGACGAAATCTATCAAAGCCGTTATGTTGCTGTAAGGATGCCAGTTGTATTAAAGGAGACATCATTCTTGATTTTTCCCAGTGTATACATGCGACAAAAGCTATATGTGTACAAAGATTCGATTTGTATAGTACAATTCACCCCACCCTGCACCTAAAAAAAGTTTCTGGATATAGGCGCCTGTCGCTAATTGATGTAATATTGAGTGGCCGGAGTACAGCAGAGCACCAGGCTCGACGCCATATGTTATGTAGGGGTAATAAGTTTGCAGCGACAAAATCGAATCAGCTCGCACAGGATTGCGTACACAGAAGGTCACTGGGAAAGGCCATCTTCTTGCAGTGTGGACTAAATGAGGCTGTGAATGGGGACGATAATGATTAATTTTGATTACCAAGTGCTCAGGCATAATCAATCATCGTTAATAACACCATAAAAAATCTGCTGCTGCGAGCATTCTCTTACAAACTCGAAGCGGGTACTGTGGATTCTAAGCACTTCGTATCTGCACTTGCACTTGCAGTAGGCATGGGTCCTAGGAGACGTTGAAACGGCAATTGTTACACGCACAGACGTTCTTTGCCTCCGGCACGGTTTAGAGGCCTACTGATCAACGATGACTCGCAAGTGAATGAGAACACGTACATGAGCGGACTTCGATGACGCTATCGTGTTCACCTCTTGAAATTGAGACTCAAACGTCCTGAAGTTTGTATTAGACTATTTCCAATGATAAAAGCTCTCGTTTGAAAACACTTTGATTCCACTATTAATATTCACTGCGATAGACTTGTGCTACGTGTTGTTGCAATTTCTAATAATTGTTGAATAATTTCTATTATTTGTCAACGTCCAAAGACCACGATATGATTATGACCGACGTCGTGGTGGAGGCCTCCGGAAATGTCAAACCCCTGGGGTTACTTAACGTGCACCTAAGCAAAAGAAGTGCTGCGATGGCGTAGTGGTTAGAGCATCCGCCTCGCATGCATAAGGTCCGTGGTTCAAATCCCGCTGCCGCGCAGTTCCCAAGCGGATAAAAAAAATCCGCGTGGTGATGGAACTGCATTAAGAGGCCTGGAGTGCGGCCTCACCGGTAACCACCGCCGGGAACGCACTTCCTTACCAGAGAAAGATTGGGCACCTTCATGCAGTATGTGGCCACACTACCTCCCACATGCATACGTCAAATAACTCACGGCCCTCAGTGCCCAGCAGTTGCGAAGTAACTGACCAAGGCGGCGGTCAGATCTGCAACGCAGCAGAGGGTGCTAAGAATCTCTAGATCCGGACAGGCCGCCATTGGAACCTGAACTTGGCAACGTTTAACGCTAGAACCTTGTCTAGTCAGGGAAGTCTAGCTGTACTATTCGAGGAGCTAGAGGGTGTCAAATAGGATATAATAGGGCTCAGTGAGGTTAGGAGGACAGATGAGACCTATACGGTGCTACAGAATGGACACGTTCTTTGCTATAGGGGCTTGGCTGACAGAATAGAACTGGGAGTGGGGCTCCTAATTCACAGAAACATAGCTGGCAACATAGAGGAATACTATAGCATTAATGAAAGGGTGGTAGGTATCTTAATTAAACTGAATAAGAGATACAAGATGAAGGTGGTACAGGCTTATGCGCCTACATCCAGCCATGATGACGCTTCAGTTGAAAGCTTCTATGAAGACGTGGAATCAGCAATGAGTAAGGTGAAAACACAGTATACAATACTGATAGGAGACTTTAATGAAAAGGTAGGAAATAAGCAGGCTGGAGACCAGGCAGTAGGAGATTATGATATCGGTACTAGAAACGCCAGAGGAGAGCTACTATTAGAATTCGCAGAACGCAATAATTTACGAATTTTGAATACCTTCTACCGAAAACGCGGAAACCGCAAGTGGACATAGAGGAGCCCTAATGGCGAAAATAAGAACTAAATAGAATTTATAATGAGTGCACACCCAGGCATCGTGTAGGATGTGGATGTGATAATCTGACGAGTATCATTACGGAGTGTGCAGTGGAAGCTGGAGGCAGGGTAGTTAGACAGGACACTGTCAAGCTTTCCAAGGAAACGAAGAATCTCATTAAGAAACGTGAAATCATGAAAGTCGCAAGTACAACAGACAAAATAGAACTGGCAGAGCTTTCGAAGTTTATTAATATGCGTAAGGTGTCCGATGTAAGAAGGTATAATATGGAGGGAATTGAACACGCTCTGAAAAACGGAGGAAGCGTCAAAGCAGTGAAGAGGAAACTTGGGATAGGCAAAATCGGATGTATGCACTAAGGGACGAAGAAGGCAAAATAACTACCAAGATGGACAGGATAGTTAAAATAGCGGAGGCGTTTTACAGAGATCTGTACAGTAGCCGGGATAACCACGACTTTAATACTATAAGAACTAGCAGTAACCCAGATGACACCCCACCAGTAATGATAGAAGTCAGAAAAGCTTTGGAGAGCATGCAAAGAGGTAAAGCTGCTGGTGAGGACCAGGTAACATCAGATCTGCTGAAATATGGAGGACGTATTGTGTTAGAAGAACTAGCCACCCTGCTTACGAGGTGTCTCTTGATGGAAAGAGTACCAGAGTCCTGCAAGAACGCTAACATCATCTTAATACATAAGAAAGGAGATGACAAGGACTTGAAGAATTACAGGCCGATCAGCTTGCTCTCTGTAGTATACAAGCTATATACAAAGGTAAATGCTTACAGAGTAAAAAAACACATTAGAACTGAATCAACCAAAAGGAACAAGCAGGATTTCGAACAGGCTACTCAACAATCGACCACATTCATACTATCAATCAGGTAATAGAGAAATGCTCAGAATATAGCCAACCACTATACATAGCTTTCATAGATTATGAAAAGGCGTTTGATTCAGTATAAATATCAGCCGTCATGCAGACACTGCGTAATCAGGGCGTTGATGAAGTATATGTAAACATCCTAGAAGAAATCTACAGGGGATCAACTGCTATCATAGTGCTTCACAAAGAAAGCAACATAATACCAATCAAGAAGAGTATAAGGCAGGGTGGCACAATCTCCCCAATTCTATTTACCGCGAGCTTACAGGAGGTTTTCAGAAGCATATAGAATGGGAACAGTTAGGGATAAGAGTTAATGGAGAGTACCTTAGTAACCTGCGCTTCGCCGATGACATTGCATTGCTGAGTAACTCAGAGGACGAATTGCAACTCATGATTACGGAGTTAGACAAGGAGAGCAGAAAGGTGGGTCTTAAAATTAATCTACAGAAAACTAAAGTAATGTACAACAACCTCGGAAAAGAGCAGCGCTTCGAGATAGGTAATAGTGCACTTCATGTTGTAAAAGACTGTCTACTTAGGGCAGGTAATAACCGCGGAGCCGAACCACGAGATTGAAGTAACTAGAAGAATAAGAATAGGATGGAGCACATTTGGCAAGCACTCTCAAATCATGACATGTACATTGCCACTATCCCTCAATAGGAAGGTATATAGCACCTGTATCTTGCCGGTACTTAGCTACGGAGCAGAATCCTGGAGACTTAAGGCACGAACACACTAGCGGCGCCACGCTCTGCCGCGCGCCGCGCGCCGCTCGCGAGACGCCGCTTTTCTCTCTTTCTCCCGCCGAGCGTCGAGGAATATCTGCCGCCGACTCAATCGCTCCTTGCGCTATTTCTGCCGCCGCCGCCCAAGCAAAGCGCCAATCAGCGACGTGCGTGGTAGTCGCCATAGCAACGCACGAACCTTGTTTTCTTTTTTTTCCGGCTGTCATTTTTCTCACGCCGTCGTTTTTTGAAGCACGCACCATGGACACCGAACGCTTTTTAGAGGAGATTAGACTCTACCCTTTCTTATACGACAAAACGATGCCTGATTACAAAGATAAGGAAGCAAAAATGAACAGATGGGATCTTATTGGATCTATGTTTTGATTGACAGGTAAGTGGCGATTGCGTGGCTCATTGCATGTTGAGCGCGAATGAATTGTATGTTTTATTCACTCACTTGTGCAGGAACACGGGCCATACTGAAGTTTAAAAATATTAGAGACAGGTGGATGAAGCTCGTGTCGGGAGTCGAGGCGAACACTCGGAGCGGTGCGCCAGGCAATAATGGCAAAATTAAGTGGCCCCTGTTCTCAATTATTGACAGCATGCTGAGGCAGACACCTCACTATGCGGAAAAGTAAGTGATCAATGACGTGCCGTTTCATATTGCAGCGCACGCAGGATACCTGTTTTATGCCTTCGGTATCTCTGTACCTCCAAAGTGGATGGACCCAATATCTTCGCGGCGCATTTTGAGAGCGGCGACGCAAAGCAACAGCAGACACGCCATCACGGTAACGTTGAGCGTTGCGCGGAGATCGTCGTCACTTGCCATTATTCGCACGATTGCACCGTAAAGTCGGAGAGCTCAGAACCAACGCTTCCTAGTACGGGAGGCGTTGTCAGAACAGACGACGAAAAAGCGTGCGAAATCTCGCGAGCTGCGAGACCGCTCGAGACTGTTGTCACGTGACTCCCGCAGATGTGGCCAGCGTGCCGCTTTTCACCGCTCGGCGGCGAAGACGCGCGTCATGCCGCGGCGGCACGCTTCCCGCTAGTGTGCTCGTACCCTTACAAAGAAAGTTCAGCTTAAATTGAGGACGACGCAGCGAGCAATGGAAAGAAAAATGGTAGGTTTAACCTTAGGAGACAAGAAGAGAGCAGAGTGGATTAGGGAACAAACGGGGGTTAAGGATATCATAGTTGAAATCAAGAAGAGGAAATGGACATGGGCGGGCATGTACCGCGTAGACAGGATAACCACTGGTCATTAGGGTAACTAACTGGATTACCAGAGAAGGCAAGCGGGTTAGGGGGAGACGTAAGGTTAGGTGGGCAGATGAGATTAAGAAATTTGCGGGTATAAATTGGCAGCAGCAAGCACATGACCAGGTTAACTGGCGGAACATGGGAGAGGCCTTTGCCCTGCAGTGGACGTAGTCAGGATGATGATGATGATGATGATGATGATGATGATGATGATGATGATGATGGTGGTGGTGGTGGTGGTGGTGGTGGTGGTGGTGGTGGTGGTGGTGGTGGTGGTGGTGGTGGTGGTGAAGTCAAACAAGCCTCGGGCATTTTCACCTCCATCATAAATGGGGCCATGGGCCATTGCGGCTGGGATTCGATCCCGCGACCAGCGGGTCAGTATTGTAGCACGAAAACCACTAGACGATCGTGGTGGGTCTTATCTTAATATGTCTTCATTATGCTTTGGCAACGGAAGCTTGCCAGAAAGTCACTCGAGAAAGGTTTAGTAAGAAGAAAACAACTGAGTCAATTCACAGAATCAATGCGAAAGACATCTTCTTTACGGAGTCTTTTGGTCGCATCTGCCCCCATTTTGGTCGAGCCGCCGGCTCTTCGTTCGAGCTTTGGAGAGGGTTTTATTCTCGCTTGCAGCTTTCGTTTTTAGGGGCGAAACTCCTTATAACAGCACCCGTTCGTCCCTCGTAGCCGTTGTAGTAGGTAACAAGTATAACATTTTGACCTCCAAGGTGATGCCAGTGAGAGATTTCTTCTGTGCGTTGTTGAACAATAAAAATAGCGCTTAACGTGATACTAATAACTGCTAATGGAGAATGAGAGACAGGAGCATTCGGCTTTCAGTTAACGCACACGCTGCGATCCCCATTAGCAGCCATTGGCATGTACATTGAGCACTATCTGACAAGAAAGGGTTGCTACGTTATACTCGCTGGGCGTAACCTTCTTAGTTTTAGAAAGGTTTAGCGAGCGTTGAGCCGCAGTGCCATAATACAATGAACTTGTATATACCATGAATGAACGATCACACGCGCCTTGTGTGACCCGGTTAGCTCTGTCCTGCCGAATGCTGCTCACGCAACTGCATCTGCTGAATGATTTTTTTTAGAAAGCAAGAGCCACATTATCTGGCCAGTCCGGCTGTCCGAAGATGCCGCCAAAACTCAAGGATGGACGCCGCCTGGGGAAGGGAGATTCCAGTGGGGGTAGTCTTCCGGCCCCCGCGCCGCGTCCCTCGACTTTTTGCGCTGTGAGTTATCGAAAATGAACTATCATTAACTAGCCCAGCTTTTCCTTCTTGAACAATGCTCTTGTAACTTCCTGTGTTGTCCTAACCGGCGATTTCAGGAAGAGTGAGAGTGGTGAGGAGGTGCTCCTCGTCGGAGAACAAAAAATTGAGCTGACGTATAAACTGTTTTCTGTAAAACTCTTGGTGCTGCCATCTCGAACTGTTAAGCCGATGTGTCTTGTTCTCGTATATCATGATGTGAATTAATAAGGCCAGGAAACATCTTATATGCACTAACACCGATCATTTTTATAGCGTATCCATCTACCGTAATACTGCTCGTTTAGCTGTTAACTATACAAAACGCAAAAGTTAACTGCCCAACGTGAAGACAAAATAGTCTATATAAAGGCAGCTATCACGCTACTATTTGTAGCGGTACAGCTCACGTCAGAAGCCCTTCGTGCCAACACGCACGTATTCCACGATCAGTTATATATTTCTTTTTTCTTTTATTTTCCAGCCTTCCTGCTCCCAGGGCCTTTTGTACCCGATCCGACATCAACATTGAGGCAAAATGCTGAAGGCTCACACACTTATATTTAGCCACACGGCGAAGAACCACGGGTGGTCGAAATTGCCGGAACCGGCGGGCTACCACGGCGCAATCCTGCCGTGGTTTCTGGGACGTAAAGAGTCCCAAATGAGGACCTGAAGTGTCTTTTGCAAGGTATACGTTGCCGTACACCATGCACCGTTGTCTCATTACTAGCACTTATTTTATCGAGCAAGATTTTCTTAGCAATAGATTAGCAATGATATGAAAGCAAGTATCGGCTATCTCCTATTGAAATGGCGATTATCACTTCAACGAAAAAAATTTTCAGAGTTCAGCTTTATAACATCCGGTTGTCCCTGGAGCTCTGTTTTATTCTCACTGCCTGCACGGGTATTGGGTGACAGCCACAAAGACAATAGGATCATGGGCCACAGTGGGCCCCTATACCAAGAGCCGAGCGGGAGCTGTGTGTGCTATATGACCATGATTCTTGCGGCGGTTCTCGCCTCCCATCTTCAACGTCCGTAATGAACGTCCTTATTAGGTATTCCCTGTTGCCAATGGACCCAGTTCCAGAGTGCTGAAAGTGCTGGGCATCGATTCCTGTACCTCTCGCTTCCAGTACTTTCGATCCCAGAACCTCTCGCAGGCGCGTTTGGCGAGCAGTCTTTTTGTGTTGTGCAAAAATATTACTCTGTTAATGCCAATTTTCGCATGACTCAGCTTTGTCTTTATAAAATAGAAACGCTCATATACCGCCTCTTAAAAAAAGAGAAGATCCACAGCATTAGTACTTAACCTATAGTTTGTAAGGTATCCGTCCTATGCTGACCTATGCACTAGACATGATTGTATTTGTTTTACAAGGCAAACTTGTTTCAAGTTTTCATTCAATTCATCAACATAACTTTTCTTCAATTTTATCGTCATCCCATTATTTGTTCAATTGAGCATATCAGCTTGTGCCTAGCTCAATTGTCCTATGTAATCCTTCATGCTAGGCTTTTGTGCGTGCGCGCGCGCAAAAGAACGCTTTGAACAGTTTTTGTGCGTTTATACACATAGAGCCGACAACGTATACTGAAACATTACTACATGTCTTTCTAATGGCCTTCGCAGCAAACAGAAAAATGCTTGCATTGCTTCATTTGAACGGGAAGGCTGCTCGTGGTCAAATCAAGCAAAGGAGGAGCAAAACCTGGAGGGCAGGAGGTTTGAACACGCCTTCACTCCCTTCACTGGATCCACATTCCCCACTGACGTGTAAGCGTTTCCCCGTGACAGCGACACCGGTAGTTCTCCATGATTACCCAGTTACCTATAGTTATCTGTCATGACTGTAGCTACTACGGATGTTTATGTTAAAAGTCAGACTTACGAACTCAAACGCAAGTCGAACACATAAAACGTTATACTCCCATGCAAGCCACCCATCAAAACCAAGGAAGTGAATTTTGAAGGTTCGTTGCCTTTGTGTTGTGTCACACACAGGTCTTGAAAAAAAAATTGCCCGCAGCTTCCCTCGGGGGAACACTGAGGAGGATGCGGAGCATATAATTGGTTAACGGGGTGTTAAAGTGCGACTTACTTGGGTCGATGGCTAAATTGGTTAACGTGGTTGTGAAATGGGGTGTTAAATTGCGACTTACTTGGGTCGATGGCTAAATTGGTTAACGTGGTTGTAGGAGGGGGTGTTAAATGAGTGAACACGTACACACGTATGCGAAAGGGCGGCGCTGGTCGAAGGGACGTCGATCATTGTGTTTGTGGATTCGTTGGAATTCATTTCACCGCGACCTTGGACGTCGACGCGCCGTACAAACCAACCGACGAGTGGCAACTGAGCGAGCGAGCGCCGACCTTGAGTATATATACAGCGCGACGGCGCATGCACTGTCAGCTGTTGGATGTTCTCGAAGCGCGACAGCGCATGTGCGTCCACTGGAGAATCAGGAGAATTGTAGAATGTTCTCGAAGGGGAGAAGCGCGCGCGGCACAGATGGTGGGTGACGGTGCATGCGCGCGTCAGCTGTCGAATGTTCGAGAAGGGGGAAAAGCGCAACAGCGCATGCGCGCGCGTCAGCTGCCGATGTTCTCGAAGCGCGAAGGCGCATGCGCGCGCGTCAGCTGCCGATGTTCTCGAAGCGTGACGGCGCATGCGCGCTACATTATACAGCTAGCGAATGTTCGTGAAGAGGAGAAGCGCACGCGGTGTGTAGAGGAGGAAGGGCGCACAGATGGTGGAGGAGTGAAGCGCGCGCGGTGTGTAGAGGAAGGGATGCACAGATGGTGGAAGAAGGAGGAGGAAGCTTGCGGACGGCGCCGCACTACTAGCCTCGAGTATTAGATGCTCCATATCTAAAACAAGAAAGGCAGCGTACAATGAAACCGATGAAGGTGTAGGGGATAGTAATCGTATTGTTATATTGAAGTACATTGTAATCATTATGCACATGTGAAGGAAGTGAGGTGGACAGAGACACGACTTGCCGCCGGAATGGATGAACCTTCTGACGACGCGCCGAAGGTTGCAGGTTCGGGCCCTTCC
The DNA here is from genome assembly GCA_013436015.1 of Rhipicephalus annulatus. NCBI lineage: Eukaryota > Metazoa > Arthropoda > Arachnida > Ixodida > Ixodidae > Rhipicephalus > Rhipicephalus annulatus. Next base: position 829,543 of record WOVY01002628.1, on the reverse strand, counting down.
GGCTGCAAGTTGTCTCTGCATCCACCTCACTTTTTTCACATTTTTAAGGTGATTACAATGTACTTATTTAAAACAATACAAATGTCATCCCCTACACCTTTATCATCGGCTGGTTTGCATTGAGTTTGAGCCGTCCGAACGAGTTATATATACTAGTTCACGCAAGCGCGCGTCGAGATGGAAGAAGATGATGAAGAAGAAGAAGAAGAAGAAGATGATGATGATGATGATGATGATGATGATGATGAGCCTTCAGCTTTGCTGGCACTCGCCTACAAAAGGGGATCGGCCAAGAACCGGGCGGCAGGATCATCAAGTGTGTTCAGTCAGGCATTCAGGTAGTCTCGTATCCGTAAATAATAACCATAGACTAACAAGGTAATCTTTTTGTTGCCATTATGTAGTCACACACGGCAGAGAAAACCTCCCTGTGGCTATAACCTTATGTAATCACTCCGAAAAATAAAATTACTTCCACGTTTATTTTTAAACCTAGCTTCTCAATTGGTTCGACCAGGTATCTTTTCCTTTGATTAGAATGGAAGGTTTTGCATTGCCATTTCATTTTTGCGTCTTTAATCGCCGCGTGACGGCCGGACGGAAGCATATGGGAGCGTCGGTGTCGCACGCAGCCAGGATAGATTGAAGCCGAGGCGGCCGGCGTTCGTTGTAGAGGCAGGTGGCAGGGAAACTGCGGGGAACCCCTCGACACAGCGGGAACAAAGAAAGCCAACTCGGCTTTGCAGATAGACAGTTGGTGCCGCTTGCGCAGGCTGCAGCCACAAGTGCACGCTGATAAAAATAAATGAAGAAATAGAGAGCGACAAAGGAGCGCGCGCTGCTAACTCGGTCTGCGTCATAGTACCAGTGCGTCGACTGGAGAGGGGGGGGGGGGGGGTCTCTCACAGTGCAGCGCCTCAAACAGGTCTTGCAGGTAGTAACTTCCCCGTGCTTTCTCTTTGGCCAGACTTATTCCGTTTTGCAAGCAAATCTTTTATGCACATATTTTCTTTTCAAGGTGGGTTTTGCGTCTGTCGCGCTTAGCTGGCGCGAAGTGAAACCGGTCGTGAAACGGTAAAGCGGAAAAAGATAAAAAAAAAAGAGGAAAGATGTGAACGAGCATTGTTGCTACACTCGCGCCATCTATGAAGCTGCGAAGCGCAGACCATCATGAAGGTTCGTAATGCAGCCTCGCGGCGGCGCTACCAACCTTAAAAAAATTGCGGCATCGAAGGTTTTAGATTATCGATCGACGAAAGCTCTGTGTTATAAACCTCTATAGATCAGCTGCTGCAAACTCTCGGTAACAAGCACGTAAAGCACCAACGCACTGTTATAAGCAAAAAAGAGAGAGCAAAAAAGAAGGGGGGGGGGGCTGTAGAGAAGCGCTACGTAATAAAAAAAAAAAACGAGGTCGTGCAAAAAAAAAAAAGAAAAATGGAACATAAAGAGCGCACATGGCTCAGAAGAAATAACAAGTGGGGTGCGTGGCAGGTCGTCACTAATGAAACAAGATACTGAGAATAAATAAAATGACAAATGAATATGTAAATAAATAAAACGCTAGCTAATCCAGCCAGAATCATTTCTTTGTCTTCTATTGACGTGGTTGAAGCAGATAAAGAAATGGTACTGGTGATGACCGTTTGCAAGTTAATAGAAAAATGAAGAGAGCATGATGTCGTCATCTGGCGGCATCACATAAGTCGCACAAAATTAGCGAAATGCATAAAAAATAAAGAGGCTTTACTAAAGGTAGTTTTTTCTGCGAAATAGATTGAGTTTCATTATTTATAATATTCTTTCCTTCGGAGCCTTCTCATTAGGCCGTTGTCACCAGGATATCTGTTCTGCCGTAGGAAGATTCTTGATTGAATCAATGCAGTTTCAATTGCAAATCTTTTAATTAATATACTTTCATTTCTTCTAACCATTTTAAAATTCCTTAGATTTAAAAGCAATATGTGATCCACTATCTAATTAATTGTTACTTGGCCGATCCACCAGAGTTGGTGTCATCCCTTCTTTTAGGCCATCATCATCATTATCATCATCATTATCATCATCATTTTGTAGGAGCTATTGGCAGGCTTGACCAAGATTTGTGGAGCTATTTTCGAAGTTTGGAACCGTGAATTCACATCGACGTCGCTTCTTATTGCGATTACCGCATCTATTTACGCACTCTGATTCAAAATTTATTCTTCTATGTGATCTATTGAAAAATAAGCTTTCTTTCTTTTTTTTCTTTTTTTTCTTTTACAGACTTCTATTTTTCGAAGTCTTTGACAACCAAAGATTTTTTCGGCGCAATATTGTTCTGAGTGTGGTTGCACTCCTGATTTCGGTGACACTACTGTAATCGCTAAAACGTCATGTGAGAAAAAAAGGTTCATTATTGAAGCTACAGCAACTGACAGAAAAAAAAAACATTTAGTAAATAGTAAATATTCCATGATTCTATCCGCAAAGAGTTATCCTTTTTGCGGGGAGCGAATTCCCTTGCTGGCTTTTTTTTGATGTTGAGTAACTAGTCACGTGTTATTATGGTCAAAGGACGCATTCGACAGTATGCACTCGCACATGCATGGACAATTCTGTATATTTATATCCGCATGTTCTTTCGAAATAAAGTTCAGTTGTAAGTCAGCGTTTGTCTCCATATAACTCTTATTCGTCCGGCACTGTAAGCTATGGACTTCCCCAACTAGCCTGGTCAAAAATCTTGTAGGCAGTAGCGCTTCGCGTATTTTCTTTCTGTTTAAAAATTTATTGAGTGATATTTCTATTATTTTTACGAGCATTGTATCTAGATACGTTTTTTGTTTCATTCTATGCATTGTTTTACTGCCCTGTACGCTTGCCCTTTGCCGTCATTTTGTACGGGGTCATTATCCTAGCAAAAGGCCTGGAAGAGGTGACCCCCATCCTCAGCATCCCAAACGATGGAATTTCGGAATGAAATAGGTTTAAACGATGTCTAAACACGCAGCCACTATTGGAACAATATAGAATCAGAGTGGTCTGATCAGGGTGGTTTAGGCGGATCGACAAATCACACTGCTGACCCCACACCGAGTCGTGTGACTGTCGCTTGAATGAGTGGAAACCCTAAGGCGCCGTGAACGACTATTGTTGCCTAACAGTGCCACCTAACCCACACAGAGAATCGTTACAAAATACAAGCCTCACTCATCGGGCGCTGGCCAATGGCGCTCGTGATCTTTATGCCGATCAATGGCGCTCTGTATGGGTGACAACATAACTACTAGCTTCGGTGAACATGTTTATGGTTATGAAATATATTCACTACTATGTTTATTGCCATCAGTTCACTGCTGACCAAATCTTACTGACCTCTTATTTCTTTACAAACTAATTCACGGCATCATATCCTGCCCTTTGCTTGTCAGTTGTGTAAATTTTCAGATTGTGCGTAAATTAACTAGAGAGAATAAATCATTGTATGTACCTGCCAACTTGTTTCAACATTCTACTGTTCACAAAATACAAAGTCTGTACAATTTTAAATTTCATGGTCTTGATGTTTTTCACGGTTCACATCCATTGCTTTTATTTCATATTTGCACTGTCTTAACATAGCTTTTCACAATGTACTCATTCTTCCATTTTCCGTTTATCAGGAAGCCTTCGTACATAGTGGTGTATATTCCCCTTTATTTTTTCCTGCCATCTCATGATCCTCGTCTATATATATATAGTCTTTTATTTTTACCATTTTGCGCTGATTTCTATTTGTCTGTGCATTCTCGCTCTTTTACAGGGAAAGTTGTTATGAGATCACAGATCGGGTCACGAGTGGCACTGCATATGTCCGCCGCCGCCACCAGTGTCCGTAACCACATCACAAGAAAATTAAAAACAAAAACCTAGTACCAAGGACACAGTTTGGCTCTAACCCGGGTCTGCTGCGTCCTCGAGCTTTAAGCCGCTATGATCGTAGTATACAACGTACGCTTGTCACTTTTTATCTTCCTCGAAATCACTTAATTTCCCGAAATTATTTGCGATCACGCTTATGACACATTATATATTCATCACTAAATTTGTATCCATGTCTGTGTTCGAAATGTTCAAACAAAGCAAAAGAATAACGCTATTTAATTTTCTCGCTGCTGCTTATAATTGAGTCATGTACTGCACGCATAGACGCACTCCTCCCTCCCCCCAGACACATGCTAACACGTCTCAAGAAGGGTAGCAACGCTTTACTACAAACTACTAACTGAAGGGTACAACGCTTACTACAAACTACTCACAACTACTAACTACTACTCGTAGTAGTTAGTAGTTGTGAAGTGTTTATTATTATTATTATTATTATTATTTGAGATAATGCTGAAGCCAACCTGCTAACCGTAAACAAGATGATAACAGGACTCCATTGTTCCGTAGCAGTATTTTTCATTTAATTTTATTTTACCCTCAGGACCGAAGTATTAGCTAGTAGTAAAGCGTTCTTGTTGAGACGTGTTGTCATGTTTGTGTTGGCGGGGGTGCGTGTATGCGTCGAGCTGCATAAGTCGAGTCGCGCGATCTGCTAGAGGTCAAATGCGCTAAAAGAACTTGTTACGAAACGAAACAAAACAAGGCAAAAAACATTTTATGTTCATTGTAACGCATTTATGAGCGCATGACCTTTGCGGCTTAGACAAGCGAAACGGTAAATGTACACCATTTATTTAGCCAACTCCTCGCACTGTACGTCCCCTGCTGCCCGCACAGCAAAGACAAAAGAACAAAGAAGGAGGCATGAGCGCGTGACCCATTCCTTCTTCCTGAGAAGTAAAATTGACGTCACATGCGCAGCTCTTTATATTACTTTTTATATTACTACCAACCCCCTTAAAACTAACACGCCAAGGATGGCAAGGTGCCTTTGACAAACATAGGTTCTCCTATCGAAACGACGGTCAGCCTGTCTGAGGCACGTCCACTGTTCACCCTGATTATCTTGAATTTCCTATATATCTTAGCCGACGAATTCTTTTCTTTGTTTCTCAAAAATCACGACATATTCACGAAGTGAATGATGATGAGTGGATTTAGCAGTGGGATCGTTAGGTGTTACAGTAAATCACCCGTGACATTGAAGACTCACAGATTTAAAATTGACAACACTCATCTTTTCAGATACCCACGTTTTTAAACGTGGGTAAACATTTTTCATGAAAGTGTCAAGTACAACAGACAAAATAGAACTGGCAGAGCTTTCGAAGTTGATTAATAGACGTAAGGTATGCGATGTAAGAAGGTATAACATGGAGAGAATTGAACACGCTCTGAAAAACGGAGGGAGCGTCAAAGCAGTGAAGAGAAAACTTGGGATACGCAAAAGTCGGATGTATGCACTAAGGGACAAAGAAGGCAAAATAACTACCAATATTGATAGGATAGTTAAAATAGCGGAGGAGTTTTACAGAGGTCTGTACAGCAGCCGAGACAACCAAGACCTTAATACTATAAGAACTAGCAGTAACCCAGACGACACCCCACCAGTAATGATAGAAGTCAGAAAAGCTTTGGAGAACATGCAAAGAGGCAAAGCTGCTGGTGAGGATCAGGTAACATCAGATCTTCTGGAAGATGGGGGACAGATTGTGTTAGAAAAACTAGCCACCCTGTTTACGAGGTGCCTCCTGACGGGAAGGGTACCAGAGTCTTGGAAGAACGCTAACATCATCTTAATACATAAGAAAGGAGATGACAAGGACTTGAAGAATTACAGGCCGATTAGCTTGCTCTCTGTAATATATAAGCTATTTACAAAGGTAATTGCTTACAGAGTAAAAAAACACATTAGAACTGAATCAACCAAAAGGAACAAGCAGGATTTCGAACAGGCTACTCAACAATTGACCACATTCATACTATCAATCAGGTAATAGAGAAATGCTCAGAATATAGCCAACCACTATACATAGCTTTCATAGATTATGAAAAGGCGTTTGATTCAGTATAAATATCAGCCGTCATGCAGACACTGCGTAATCAGGGCGTTGATGAAGTATATGTAAACATCCTAGAAGAAATCTACAGGGGATCAACTGCTATCATAGTGCTTCACAAAGAAAGCAACATAATACCAATCAAGAAGAGTATAAGGCAGGGTGACACAATCTCCCCAATTCTATTTACCGCGAGCTTACAGGAGGTTTTCAGAAGCCTATAGAATGGGAACAGTTAGGGATAAGAGTTAATGGAGAGTACCTTAGTAACCTGCGCTTCGCCGATGACATTGCATTGCTGAGTAACTGAGGGGACGAATTGCAACTCATGATTACGGAGTTAGACAAGGAGAGCAGAAAGGTGGGTTAATTAATCTACAGAAAACTAAAGTAATGTACAACAACCTCGGAAAAGAGCAGCGCTTCGAGATAGGTAATAGTGCACTTCATGTTGTAAAAGACTGTCTACTTAGGGCAGGTAATAACCGCGGAGCCGAACCACGAGATTGAAGTAACTAGAAGAATAAGAATAGGATGGAGCACATTTGGCAAGCACTCTCAAATCACGACATGTACATTGCCACTATCCCTCAATAGGAAGGTATATAGCAGCTGTATCTTGCCGGTACTTAGCTACGGAGCAGAATCCTGGAGACTTACAAAGAAAGTTCAGCTTAAATTGAGGACGACGCAGCGAGCAATGGAAAGAAAAATGGTAGGTGTAACCTTAGGAGACAAGAAGAGAGCAGAGTGGATTAGGGAACAAACGGGGGTTAAGGATATCATGGTTGAAATAAAGAAGAGGAAATGGACATGGGCCGGGCATTTAGCGCGTAGACAGGATAACCGCTGGTCATTAAGGGTAACTAACTGGATTCCCAGAGAAGGAAAGCAGGTTAGGGGGAGACAGAAGGTTAGGTGGGCAGATGAGATTAAGAAGTTTGCGGGTATAAATTGGCAGCAGCAAGCACAGGACCGGGTTAACTGGCGGAACATGGGAGAGGCCTTTGTCCTGCAGTGGACGTAGTCAGGCTGATGATGATGATGACGTTTTTAAACAAAATCAACATCCTCCTAGATATAAATTGTACAGTTTCGAAACATACGATCAGGATGGTACTGATCGAGAACAACATTGAATTTTCTTGACTATCGTTCTTTGTGTCCTCTTTGCCTAAGTTGTATCTGATGCTTTTTATGCGTGTGTTCTTTTCCTATGCTTCCCTGTGTATAATGTTATTTTTGTATATCTCTTGCAATAGCGATGAGAAATCGCAACTTATATCTATTGGTATTTAAAACATTGAGATGGTTATTTATATTTCTGTTTACTATAAATAACACTTTATTACTGTTGTATGTGTTACAGTATTTGCACATGCACCTTATGTATTTTTGTATATTTTTGTATTTTTTCTGTATCCTGCAAAATTCTTATGTCAGTCTGTCTGCCTCACTGTATTTGGAGCAAAGGCCCTTTGACAGGCTTTGAGCCTTTTGCCTTCGCTCCATTTTCTGTACTGGCACAGAAAGAAACAAACAAATAAATAAATAAATAAATAAATAAATAAAGAAAGAAAGAAAGAAAGAAAGTGAGTGAGTGCCAAGTGGTCTGCAGTTATATACAGTGTTTATTGGTTATAAATGATATGTTGTGTTAAAAAATTTTGTTGTGCCTTCATTATTACTGCTTTGCGATATCGAATTCAGCCTGAAGTTGGTCAAGTAATCATGATCCCAAAGGGCTAAGGTCACAACATGAATAATGTCACAATCCCGTAGCTTACGTCACCTAACACTTTCCAAAAAAAAAAAGGAAACAGTAGCCTATACCTGGGAATGGGTATGTGCCACTGACATGCAAGTATGTGTCACAGGTATGCGACAGTTTATATCAACCTGTAGGAACGGTGAGACCACACATGGGCAATATTAACGCTCGACATTTAGGAAAGAGCTGACATCAGCTGTGTTGATCCGACGAATGTAAAGAATAAATGTCATCCTCCCAACACGATTCGAACCCAAGCGTTCAGCGTGGCAATCAAGTATTCTATCACAGAGCCACACCAGCTCTTCGAAATACTTTTCAAGACCCTAACGTTCGCGAAACGTCAATTGTTCCATACTGGCTATCCAATTTTATAAACATTACATATGTAGTGATATATAATACAGCCGTTATGTCGTGTAAACGTCAGTTGTATTTAAGTGCCATGCGCTGAAGTTCATTTATGTAGCAGTGTCCAGGGCTACCGTTCTCGCAAGCACCAGCTCTTCATATCAGCTTATCGCTTCTCGTGTTGCTAGCACTCATGTTCCGGTGGGCATCATTGTGCAAATGCAAACAACTGGTTATATGAACATCTTCAACTCTTCAACATACGCATGTGCGTGCATTTGTGCATAATTTCGGCACAACTTCGTAACATTTCGCCTAATAAAAAAATTCAAACAGCTTCACTTTCTTTTCGCATGCTCAGTCGCATAACATCGATTCCCAAGATACGCGGGATCTGCTGTGTTTTTATAGGAAACTCTATGATCTGCATCCACCTGGTTTTGCGCTGCTTGAGTGATAGGTGCACCACCGACTCCTGCTGTGATGTCGCGAAATGGCGACGTCATTTGACGTAACGGTATGTGACGCCATAGCGACTTAATGCTGACGTCACAAACTTTGCCAATATGCGACGTCATATCGGGATGTCATCAAGCAATAATGATTTCTTTGCATCGCTTTTCTTAACGCCCCCGACGCCGATGGTAAAATTTCCCGTACGATGAGGCATTTAAAGGGACACTAAAAAGCTAAACGAGTTGTCGCGTATTAGTGAAGTACGATTTCACTATCCCGAAAACACCACTGTAACCACGTCACGACGCTTGCTAAGCGGGAAAACGCGCGAAAAGGAAATGTGGGTGAAGACGCCACCTTGAGATTTACGTTCCAGCCACCATGATGTCGTACATTTAGAAGGTGTCTACTCGGTCGTACGTAGCTTCTAATGGATAAAAATGAAGTACTTTGTCATCTTTGAGTGTCATAGAGCTAGTGTATGAAGTTTCAGAAAATTTGACATAGACAATGTCGAAAAAATAGGAAAAAGTACATTTTGAAATGGTTGACGTCACGCGCGGAGTTTCAGCGTGAAATTTAAAACTGAAACTTCAACCTTGATTTTCTTCGCTAATAATGGAGTTGTAATACTGGAACTATGCTATTAGACGTTATCAGATCTTATACACCATGGTATTAGAGTTCTCTAAGTGAATTTGTCGATGTAAACCATGGTATTGCTTCTTTTTAGTGTCCCTTTAAGGATTTCGTCTTGAGCGCATGAACAACGCCTCCACCATTTTTTTTTTTTTGCCGAAAGTCGTCGGTTGTTCAAAAGAAGAGCGTTGCTGCCAAGATAGCTGCCAAGAAAGTGCTCGATAGTTTCCTCGCTGGCGTATCCGAAACGAAAGGAAGTTTCATCTAGTATTCCTGCCTACTTTGTGCTGGATTGGTATTCTGGTACCCCGGATGCGTAGCATTTCCCATAGGGAAGAGCATCATTTCGCTGCATTGGAGAACAGCTCTCGCACTTATAGATTCCGTTCAACAATGCGCAATACTCATGAGCTTACTGTGTTCCGCTCAAGGGTAGAGGGAGTCAGCTCTTATACGTCCAATTTTAGCTGATGGCTGCCATTAATTCCGAAAGCCTACGGTCACACAAAGCATGTTGGCTTTTCCGCAAGAGGGGACCAAATGAGGGAAAGCCCCCCGTCTGTAATTTCTTTGTGGCACACGCTGGAAAGCGAATGTAAGTTATCACGGCATAAGCGACCGGAATAAATTCTGCATGACCAGATAAAGGTTGGTGTGAAGCTCCCCCCCCCCCCCCAAAAAAAAAGAAGTAAAATGCTCTTTTGTCCAGTGTGAGCAACACGCAAAGTGTCTCCGTGTTCATTCTGAGCTTGTACATTCAGTTCATTCCTGTTTGTTTTCTACCCCTTTTCTACCCGTCTTTTTTATTATTAATACGGCTGCTTCCAAATGCCAGTTGGACTATTACAGGGTACATAGACCAACTGGACGTGATGAATGATATTGCAGCATCATTAGGTTATGAGTTTTGTCCACTTTATTCAATCTAAACTGTCCCGGGACTAGGTTTACCAGGCTAGGTTTACCAAGAAGCACCCCTGCGCTTCTCGTGCTCTAGCGGCACTTGCAAACAACTCAACATGGAGCGCTATTTTGTTTTTTGCTTTTCCTCTGCATCTCTTTCCGTAATATTTGAAATCTTTATTTCCCCGTCCCAGCGAAGAGTACAAACTGTATGCCTGAGCTGATTTCACTTTCCTGCCTCCTCTTTCTCCATCGCTGCCCATCTCTCTCTCGCTCTAAACAAAACTAAATAAAACTTGCTATCTCAATTTGCGTTGAATCACAAACCGAACCATGTTAACGCCGCACTCGATCCCATCCAGCTGCCCAGGGCCACGAGCATCAAAGAAACGTTATAAATAGAGTAATGCCTGCGTGCGTGCACGTGTTTGTGTGTGTGGGGGGGGGGGGGTGTTTGTGTGATGTTTATGATCCAGCACATGAAGTAGCACGTCAGGAGAAGAGTCATGCTTACATCTCCCACTTTTCACATGTCTTATGCTAAAATAAAATATTCGTAATATATCAACCAATCACAGTGCGGAACAGTGGGTAGGCTATGACTGATGATCTCATTCATACTCAATCAGGCTCATCACTCACCAAAATGTACCCTAGGGTTCGCTCGAACTGAAGACCCACCAAACATTTCCGGGACCGGCCTCACTCGGAATCATATTCACGAAGGTATTACTGATCCAGGGCTTACTTAGACTCACGGCTCCACCTGAGTGCGAGCAAGTCGATTCATGAGGCCGTTAGCCTTGAAGTAGTTTGTTCTACCATGGTGTCAAAGCTTTTTAACATCAATACCCCAGGCAATCGGTACTCTTCTTCACGCCTTTTGATATAGTACCTAGGACAACGAGTAAGTAGTGTTTTCAAACGAGTAAGGTTCTTTTTCTAGAAATAGTTGACTGCATAAAAAAGATATTTCAGGTAAGGCTGACAGTAGTGCTTAGGATCAGTAGATAAGCTGATATATCAGTAAAAAAATGAAACTCACTCAGACTCATTTCAGTAATAAGAATTGCTTTTAAGGATCTCTCAGACTCGCACTCCTCCCAGAGAGTCCCAGAGAGTCCTCAAGTGGACTCTCTGGGACTCACATTTACCAAAATATTAGACACCCGGACTCGCTCACACTCATGACTTAATATCAGCAGGGCCGTATTATCCAGGGTTCAAAGGGTTTAAATGAACCGGGCCCTCCGGTTTCAGGGGGTTCCCCAAGTTTTCACGAAGGCGCTTCTTGAAAGTGGCCCACCTGCCAGCTTCGGCAATGCTCGCACGCAGGCAACCAAAGCGTGCGCTACCGAATCACTGAAGCCAAAGTAGATGGACGAAGCTAGTTTTCACAAAGGCGCTTCCTTATTTTTGAGGGATGATGCCCTCTTTTGAAATAAGGGTAAACAACGCTATAGGTTAAGACGAATGGAATAAACATACTGTGATTGAACTACACTTCTAATGGTATGCATTCCGTCTTTTCGTCTCAACTTCTCGCACTTCTTTCAGTATGATCCAACGAACCATATAAATCTTAATGCAGTCCATGGGTCTTCGTCTCTTGAAATAGGTAATTACTACGATTACAATCTTTCCACGAGCTCAGCGAGAAAGAAAACGCTCAGGTGATATTAAACACCCCGGAGAGGCTTAGAATAAATATTTTTTGCGTTCTTTGCAGCTAAATCTAAAAATCTTCAAGTCTCAAGCATTACAGAGTTTCTTATCCACTAGAGGTAACTGTGGCGCTAGTGCCAATGGGAGCTGCAACGCATGGCGCTTCAGCGAGCATGGTAATGATTAGTAGTACTATAGTGTACTATAATATCATATTCTAGTACACTATAGTAGTATAGTAGTACACAAACTTGTCTAGTCTTCGTTCTTCTGGGTCTGTGTGTGTTTGTGAGGCTTGAAGCTGTTCTTTTACAAAACAAAAATCAGCGAATGCTCAGCTGTTGCACTTCACCACCTTAATCTTTTAGGCTTACCATTTGAAATCGGGTCACAAAGTTCCAACGAGTTCATTATTTTCTTCAACTAAACGTAAACACCGCAATAATCGAATCCAAGTGTGATTCGCCGCCCGCAAGTATGAAGACTAGGCAAATGTGTGTACTACCCATCATTCCCATGGTCGCTGAACGATAGCAGCGCCAGAGGAAACTCTATGTCAAGCAAGACCACATGACAAAACAGGAAACAAAAGGCGGGGCGGGGGGGGCTCCTTATATTTTAACCGTCCCTCCGCACAGTTAATCCAGCCGGCCCTGAATATGAGTCTGAGTGAGTTCGATTGAGTCGACTCATGAATGAGTTCGCCAAGCCATGTGCATGACATATAATTAGTGAAGTCGGTTCATGAATGCGGTTCAAGACGCTGTAACCGACAAAGCCCAGCCGTTCGTATAGGCCGTTGATTTAGATCACACGCGTGTATCGGCGACTGCTTCGATGAGTGCACTTAGGACTTAGTTAAGCCAATGTCGCAAAAACAGGCAGACTTGTTAGACACATCATACACTCGCGCAAGCATTCTGTGGACAAAGTGGCAAACATAGCGATTTCCGCACGATTAGGATAATGACGATGCTCTGCCCTGGCCATCAGCCTTGTCTTTGAGTTGATTAGCATGTTTTCATAAATAGCGTACAATTGATAACATATGCACCCGCAAACTTCCCGAGGATATTTGAAAAACTTTTTAGGTTGTAGCACAAAGGATCTTAAAGCTTTATGGCTTTATGGATCTTAAAGCAACAGAATATCTGCACTTCACTGATAAATGTATCACAAACTTATAGAAAATAACATTGCACGAAGTTAATTGCAAGCTGGACAAACAAAGAAAAACAAAGGTTGGTTTAATATTGCGAGCTGAGTTTTTTTTTGTTGTTGTTTCTTTTTTCTTTTCTGTCTTCTTTTTCGTTTGTATGAGTAGTACACTGAGACCAAGTCTATGAGAAGTACATAGAGTACAATCAACTCCCTTACACATCATTTCAGATTTGAAGCTTGGCTCTATTATGCCAATCGGCCAGATCTTCAGGACAAGCCAAGCGCCCATGTTCAAGCAACGTCAGTGCAGTGCTCTGAGCCCTTCACAAGGGACTGCTTCACCATCAGTGACCGTAAAAGGCTCACGCGTGGTGCAGTCCCCTCTGTGAAGGTGCAGGAGCCGAGGCTCCGGTCCTTGGTGCATCCAGGTGAATACAAGTTAGCATAAGATGGATATTGTTGTAGCTCTTCACAAACACCAATATAAGAAAAATCACAGATTCTCTCATGCATTTGCCTAGGACTACACGAAGGTGTAAGCCACATCCTTTTCCTTCTCGGTCCGTTGTAACAATTACTTTCACTGCCATTCGAAGGCTTTGTGCACCTCGCATGCTTTTTTAGGGCTTCAATATTGCTGCATCTTGACTAAGACACAATATGCGATGCCGTCACTGTTTAGCAATCTGTGACGTCCTGATAATGTCGACATACTTCGTGTTGACGACTACGGCAGCTTATGTCGTTTGATGCGGTATCTAAAGCTTTCACCTTAAAATGTGTTCAGCGTAGTTGAGCGAGTACCGGTGCCGAAATATTTACAGCGACATGTCTTAATGTACCTCGGTCATCGACACAGCCGTAGTGGGTGCTACGCAGGTCAAGAGACTACAGGGGGATGTGAATAAATAAACAGAACAAAATCAAAGGACCCACAGCATGCTAGTCACGGCTCTCAGGACAAACAACGATTGACCCACAAACCAACCAACGCAATGATGACACTAAATGTGATGATGCTGGCAATGCTAAAAATGATTTAAATGAAAATAAGCTATCCTAGTCTACATTTGCATATACTTGTCCACTTAAGTTTAGAGCTTACTGTCCGATTGGGTTCATGGTGCACCCAACTAAAATTTTGCTGTTACTTTTTTTTTTTTGGAGACTTATTTGAAAGCTTTACGACTCAAGGTAAGGCACATGCATAACGAAGTGACGCTTTATTCTAATCACAACATACTGGCCAAATATACACACAACAGCAAAGTATGCAATGCATGGATAATTAATGTGCATTATGAATACATTTCTAGGCATTATTAATATACTGGCCTACACGTTAAAGGAGTTATCTGCAATTCATTTTTTTTTTCTTGACAGACATACTAGCCTACCACCACCTCCTTGAACATGGTAAGCATCTAAAATGCGTGCGATGCAAATATTGCATGCATTTCTTGTTAATAAATGGATCCTCATTGCCTTGTTCAGTGAAGTCGCAAGTACTTAACAGTACATCATCATGTTGCAGACTATTGCCAAACAGCAGCGGTGCGAGCAGGAGGAATGATTTCAGCAGGTATGTAGGATGACCATATTTTGAATTTTATTTATTCAGATTCAGTTGCTGAACAACCTTCTTCATCAACGTCAAAAGTGTTTTCTGTGATATCGTTAGTGCCGCACAGGTGCCACTACAAGTTCACATGGTTGTTATTCTTGCATACATAGAGGCTAACGCAGCTAGTGTCCAACAAGAAACAATATTGGGGAATGCATAAGAAACATCCAGAGGTTTCATTATCGAATCATTTGAAATCTAGTTAGGTAGTCTTAAGACAACAAGTCAATAAACGCGGACAGACTGAACATGCACACAGAACAATATATGTGAAAACAGTTAGGACTACATGTAAGCGTCAATTGAAAAGGGCATGTGTATGTGCAAGAAAGCAGGTGCAAGGTCACGACGAGCATTAATGAGCGCTACAGATGCATGCTCATGTCGAGGTGACAGCTTCGGTATTTGGCCATACCAAGATTATGCTAAAGACCTGTAAAACGCTGTACTACAATGTACTATTGCATGAAAGAACCCAACCTTTTAGGACAAGTTAGGTGTGGTCCTTCACTTCAACTTTTTAGAAAGACTTCTCATTAAAACAAGGCAATGGCTATTCATTTACATATTTAAGACTGTAATGCATTTTTCTAATGATACCATATTGTCACTCTTAGTCAACATGTAACCTTTTTTTTGAGTGCTATGCTCAGTCATCCAGTTATTCATAATGAGTGGTTTTCATCTGGTAACTTTTCCACTGCTCTTGTGAATGAGCCCAGGATCCCCTGTTACGCAGAACATCCCAACTATTAAGGTTTATGTGCCTCTGCTTCGCTTCAGCTATCATTATCATGCCTAAATGTCCGACAGCTTTACTACAAGTTGTGATGGGCAACAAGTGCACACGACAACAGAAGTTGCATTGAACAGGTCGTTATAAAAAACAGAAATGAGAAGCCAGTTTAAAAAGCATTGTGGCCAATACCTCCTGCTTATGTAGTACAACTTTTTTCATAACTTTCAGAGGATGACCTCTCTGCAGGGACACTGCCTGGTTCACGAACAAGCCCACCTGCCTCAATAGGCACACCACTGATCACAACTAACGTGTCAACAGCTCTGACGCAGACCACAAAGCCACTCAGTACTCCAGATATGTGTAAGTATATTCAATAAATGTCATGTTGTATCACTACGACTATTAGTATCGCAGTTTGAAGGATGTTAGAACACAAATTGCTGTAAATGTCAAAAACTTTATTTCACATGATTGAGTCAGGCAGCCACAACCTGGTGGCATGCCTACTGCCATGCATTCATGCTTCAAGTTTGCTCTCAACAACACTTCAGGATTTCAATATAATGGGAGTGTATGCAAAGACATAGGGTTTGAGAAAAACATTGGCAAATATTGGTGATTAGTGGAAGCACGAATTTTGGCGATGAAGTGTAACTAAGCAATCATATAGGTCACATGTAACGGTTAAAGCAATGCGGCACTTAATCACTTGATAAAACATCACTTCAAGAATGGCCATATATGTTAAGAGACGAAAGAAAGAACAACAGACAAAGCAATCGTGTGGGCAATCACTAAGTTTCGCCCGTACCTTTATGGTCGTCCCTTCAAGATAGTGACGGACCACCCCACCCTTTGTTGGTTGGCAAGCCTGCGCGACCCTTCAGGACGGCTAACACGGTGGAACTTGCGGCTGCAGGAATTTGACGTCACCATCGTCTATAAGTCCGGCCGTAAGCATGAAGACGCTGCACACTGTCACGCGCACCCCTTCATGTCGTCAGTCAGGAAGCAGAGGAAGACAAAGGCTTCCTGGGCGCCATAAGCTCATCAGACTTGAGCAAACGGCAGCGAGATGACGCAGAGATTCGTCCGATCATCGATCATTTAGAGGGCCAGGGCACAATCATACCACGTCATTTATTCCGCTCGTTGACGTCGTTCTGCCTTCGAGACAGTGTGGTGTACAAGAAGAATGCTCGTTCGAACAACCGTGCCTATCTCCTGGTGGTTCCCCGAGACATGCGAGACGTCCTCTTCGCTTGCCATGACGAACCCACATCCGGTCATCTGGGCTACTCACGGACACTTGCCAGAGTGAGCAAGAGGTACTATTGGCCAGGACTTTCGGCAAGCGTCAAGAAGTACGTCAAGAGCTGTCGGGAATGTCAGCGCCAAAAGCAACCATCTGTTAAGGCAGCTGGTTTGCTTCAGCCCATTGAAGCACCTTGCACGCCATTCGACCAAGCAACAAATGGGTGATCATAGCGACCGACTTTTTGACACGCTACACTGAGACGCAGGCGATCCCACGAGCCACGGCTTCTGAGGTAGCACAATTTTTCATGCGCCACATCGTGTTACGACACGGTGCTCCTTCCAGTATAATAACGGACAGAGGGACGGCATTCACGGCGCAGCTTATGGATGAAGTTTTCAAAGTGAGCAACACCAAACACCAAAAGACAACTGTGTACCACCCGCAAACCAGCGGACTTACCGAGCGACTGAATAAGACCATCGCAGGCATGATCTCAATGTACATCGACGTACAGCACAAAACACGGGACTGGATCTTACCTTACGTGACCTTCGTGTATAATACCACCGTGCAAGAGACCACATGATTCACGCCATTCCGGCTTCTATACGGCCGCGAAGTGCAGACCATGCTAGACTCTATGCTACCGTGTTAAGACGAAGACGAGTTGGCAACTGACACCGAAGAATTCGCAGAGCGTGCTGAGGAAGCCCGGCAGCTCGCGCGACTACACATCCGCCAGCAACAGCAGGCAGACGCACGGCTTTATAAAACCCGCCACAGAGAAGTCTTTTACAACCCCGGAGACCAAGTTTGGGTGTGGACGCCCGTCCGCCACTGTGGCCTTAGTGAAAAGTTACAGAGCCGGTAATTTGGCCCATATAAAGTGTTACGCCGCGTTAGTGACGTGAACTACGAAGTGGTTCCGGACTCAACACTTCATGCACGGAGCAGGACACGACTGAGGCCGGACGTCGTTCATGTGTTGCGCATGAAACCATTTATTGCGCGTTGTTCGTAACTTTTCCTTTACCGTACAGCGTTCTTTGTGTTTTTCATTTATTTTTGTGAACTTGCTTTCTCGTTCATTGACGTTTCCTATATTGACATGCTCTTTAATTTCTACTTTTACTTTATCCGAATTTCCAATTTCTTTTTTTTTTTCACGTGCCTATGTCATAACATCGAAATGGTGCTATGTAATTTTCTTCCCTCTTTTGGGACTTTTATTTTCTTTTTGAAAGGGGGAATAATGCCACCCACACGTACTGGGTCAACTGCAAGAGCGGCTCTCAATCTGGAGAAAAAAAAAAGAAGATTGTGCGCTTCTTCTCGACTGACAGCCAGCCACGACTGACGCATTGTCCCAGAGCTAGCTACTCGGTGGTTTAATAAACCTTTAGTACTTGCGATTCATCGTGACAGTATAATTATGAGGCACGTCATAGTACGGGATTCTAGGTTTTTTCAAACTACCTTGTTTCTTTTAACGAGGGCCTAAATGTAAGCACACAGGTGTCGTTTGCATTTCTCCATGGAAATGCAACCACTGTGGCCGTCCTTGAGCTTAGAAGTGCTGCGAAGCTTCCATGGCTGGTCAATATGTGTGATTAGCAGTGTATATATCAAAATGCCTCAGCAATTGCCTCTTCAGTGGTTGCATACACCAATTATAAAACAAAAACAAAAGGGGTGTGTGCAGAAGGTGTGCTGTTGACGAGATAGATGTTTTTAAGTGAACACTTCACAGTTAATTTCGCTTAGTTTGCTATTTGTGTGCATTACTTATATTTACTTTATTGATGTTGCACGTCCACCTTTACCATATTTTGTACTTTACAAAACGCGACAGTACAGTTTGAAGTGTTGATTCTTTGTATGTATATCCGCAACATGACATGCATACAGTGCGTTATCTCACGCTGGCGAAAAAGTGCACTACCACATACATTGAAAGCACCTGCAATATGTACTTACTACATTGATATCCACGAAAAGATGTGAAAGTACATTACTTCCGCGACTTTTCTTTTTTTCTTTTTGTACGTACACGTGTCACACTGTGCATTAGGGATAATGATAGAGCCCACTCTGGATCGAGTTTTTTAGTCGTGGATTACTCATTCGCACGAGTTACGGGACTAATTTTATTTCTTCGAATGGTTCATTCCCGGGTGGGTCTGGATTGCGGTCGAAGTGCAACCAACGCCTCCTGTAGAGGAGGCGTTGGTTCAACATGTGCTGTTGAAATTGAAATTTTACAAACAAGCGTACGCACAGTGACTAGCGCTACCTTACGCAAACACTGTGCGTGTGATGATGTGCTTAAAATGATGGTCGCGCGCATTCATCCCCAGGCCAATGCTGCTGCAATAAAGAATTTTGTGTACTCACACAATATGTGTCGTTCTCAAGATCATCTTATACAATGACTTGCTCCTGACTATAAATATCCACAAAGTGCTCAGTACAGAGACAAAACCACGCGTGCCGTTCAGTAAAAACAGTATATTGAAACACTTGCGAACCGAATCCACGTGGCGTAGAACGCTCTAAACGAGCTACAGCCACAGAACACCTATACACTTCCCTACAGCCTGCAACGAAAACACGACAGCCGCTTGCCGGATGCCCGCAGCCATATTGAATTGTTTCGGCCCGCTTTAGCTCACGAACAGACGATAATAGCTAGCTCGTCTGAAATATTAGGTCTTACATAAGCGAATTTCTAAAATTATTAATTTTTTGTAGGTATTTTAGAGCTACAATATAAAGTTTGTAGTGTATTTTGTAAACATTGTTAATTTTTACAGTTCATTTACAGTTTTCTAATCCTTGCACGACTGCCGCCGCAATCCAGACAGCGCTATCATCGCGTTCAACTTTCGTCCTCATTGGCTCTCCGGGCATGTCACTCCACTGACGCGGTCGTCGCCTACAGCTGCGTGATGGTGGAGCAGACGAATATGGCACAGCAAGAAGTTGAAAAGGCCATCGAAGTCACTGTTGCCGTGATCAGGGACGTTGGTGTTCGGAGCATAGACCCAAAATTTTGGACTACTTGTAAAAAAGCGCTGCGCACGAGCAACTCGGAAGCTTTCATGAGCGCTCTCGTGAAACACATGTATAATATTGCTGCAAAATGCCACGGATGTGAAGCTCGTTCGCCGACCATTGCAGACAGCGAAAATTCGCATTTCGATGACTTATCAACTACAACCATCGTTTTGAAGTCTCCGTCATCGCCAGAAGACCAAGGTACATACGACTCCGCTGGAGAGAGTTCGCAATCTTCCAGCGATCTCTCCGACTCTCAGCCCTCACAAGGAAGCCAAACGTCTTCGTCATTATCACCTCCTGAGTCGGCAAGCTCGGACTTCGATGATTTGTTGGATTTATTACGCCCTCATTGAACTGTTTCTGAACTACAGCCTCTGCAGTTATGATGAAGAACAAAAATAAAACGAATGCGTGTGTACTCAAACACATTTTATTGTGTTCTGTTGGCTAATGGTTCGTGTGGTGACTTGTGCCCAGGTTTCCGGTGGGCACCAGCATGGTTCAGGTCTTCGTGAGTACAACTGTAAAGACATATTACATTATAATGAAAAAAAAAACTGCCAATGCGACAGCCTTGAGCAAACTTCGCGGACGACACACATGAAAAAGTAGGGACTAGCGTTGTGCTCACCCAGCATTAACGCAGCAACATTGCAAACGATGCTTGAAAGATAAACTGAACAAAGACTTCGATTTCACCGCTCTTCTGCATGCGTAGATACAGTAAAAAAAAAAACGAATAAGTACAGAAACATAGCTGTCTGATCTTCGGTACTACACGCTCTGCATGTTCAGCACCCACCCACTTGGTTGCACTGCTTAGTTACACCTGTGCCTTCCTTGCGAATTTAGAAAGTATTCTAGATTTGCACAAAAACAAAATAGCTCATCTGAATGCCAGTAATCGGTCTAACAGGGACGACAGATAAATCCCGATTCAAAAAGGCCGGTGACCCTCTCATTTCACATCGGCTTCGAGGTAATGGGTTATGAGCGCATGAGTGAAAATAAGCACATGCGTGAAAACTACTTACGCTAATCCTTGATTCCTCTGTACTCCCTGAGGTGAGTAAGGACCCAAACTGGGTAAGCGAAAATGGTGGATACGATCACAGCGATGTGAACCGCCTTTTCGGGGGCCGACATCTTGAAGCCTTTCGGCAGCGAGACCGAGTATGAACTCACCGACGTCGAACGGGTCTGCATTGCAGCGCTTCGAAAAACGCTGGTGGCCTTTCGTAGCGCACCGTTCATCTTCAGTCCTTGCGTTCACGCAGTCGACAAAAAATACGCAACCCGCTGGGCACGCCGCGGCGAAGAACGTTTCAAGGTGGTCGAGGTGAACCCGGTAATGCGCAGGCACAGAACACCTAGCGCAGACAGAAAGACCAGTGGCTGCAGTGTCGCGAGGTGACGCCGATCTCTGCTAAAGGGTTGTAAAATAATTTTCCACTTGTCGCTTCAATATTTTTGCTCACACATGACAATGCAATTAATATTGCAGCCTACATTGGTTTATATAGCATTTCAGTGTTCCAAAATATTGATAAAATAATAATGCGACGCGTCACTGCGGCGTCAGTTACAAATCTCAAAGGCTATGCCAGGCCCGTGGCAACGTTTCTAGAACTAGGTAAGTTGCAAAACTGAGCGATGTTGCGCGGCGCCGCCGCTGCCAGCGACAAATGTGGCGCTGATGTCGCATCTAGATTCACTCACTGCATGCTCGCTCACAGAACACCTATCGCTCATGTCACTCCCTAGGCACTGCGCCGTGCTCCCGACCGGGTTGCAGAAATTAGGTGCCTTTTCTCATCTTCTAACCACTACCACCACCACCACTCCCGTAACCTCTATCGCCTATGCATGTTGCAGTGCGTCGATATCTGTGGAGTCTTCTTTCTGCGTGAACAGTTTTTTGCTTCAGCGTGCACTGTTCTGTTGTGTATGTGTTGCGTGTTTTCATCATGCCCAGATGTTGCGTTGCCGGCTGTAGAGTGGCTACAGGAAATGAGAGACACCACGACATTTCTTTTGTGCCCGCGTATACCTGAGCAGCGAGAGGTATGGGACCACGCTATTCCTCGTGCGGATAAGAAAGTGCCCAGCACCTCACGTGTGTGTTATATGCACTTTCATGAGAAAGACATCCTGAAGACTTTCACTCACGTCATCAATGGTAAGAAGGTACAAATCGCCCAAGGAAAGTGGGACCTCGTCGAAGGATGCGTTCCAGGGATATTCCCGAATTTGCCCGCTTACCCCGAATTCGCCCGCTTACTTTTGTCGCGGGGCCCGCGACAAAGAAGCGAAAGCTGCCCGATAGGAGTGGGGTGCTTTCCAGAATATCATCGGCGGTAAAAATAGACTATCTTCGAGCACTGAGCTCGAAGACGGTGAAATAAGCCCCGACATGCCGTCAACGAGTGGCGTCATTTCGCTTTAAGACATAGAAAACGTTTGTTTGCCTGCTGCATGCTGGCAGAAAGTTGTTGAGAATGGCGAGACTTGCAAGACGTCTTGTGGTGTTTATATAGTGCTCAAAGAAAAAAAAAGAACGCCATTTGTGGAGAAATGCGTTGTCGTCGCAGAAGACACGACAGTCGCCATTAGCAGCCATCACTATCGCTTATAGTACCACGACCTTAATGCTATAAGAATAGCAGAAACCCAGATGACACCCCACCAGTAATGATAGAAGAAGTCAGAAAAGCTTTGGAGAGCATGCAAAGAGGCAAAGCTGCTGGTGAGGATCAGGTAACGTTAGATCTGCTGAAAGATGGAGGACATATAGTGTTAGAAAACTAGCCACCCTGTTTACGAGGTGTCTCCTGACGGGAAGAGTACCAGAGTCTTGGAAGAACGCTAACATCATCTTAATACATAAGAAAGGAGATGACAAGGACTTGGAAGAATTACAGGCTGATCAGCTTGCTCTTTGTAGTATACAAGCTCTTTACAAAGTTAATTGCTAACAGAGTAAAGAAAACGTTGTAATTCAATCAACCAAAGGAACAAGCAGAATTTCGAACAGGCTACTCAACAATCCACCACATTCGTACTGTCAATCAAGTAATAGAGAAATGCTCAGAATATAACCAACCACTATACATAACCTTCATAGATTACCAGAAGGAGTTTGATTCAGTAGAAATATCAGCTGTCATGCAGACACTGCGGAATCAGGGCGTCGATGAAGTATATATGAACATCTTGGAAGAAATCTGCAGGGGATCAACTGCTATCGTAGTGCTTCATAAAGAAAGCAACAGAATGCCAATCAAGAAGGGTGTAAGGCAGGGTGATACAATCTCCCCAATGCTATTTACCGCGCGCTTAGAGGAGGTTTTAAGAAGCCTAGAATGGGAACAGTTAGGGATAAGAGTTAATGGAGAGTATCTTAGTAACCTGCGCTTTGCCGATGACATTGCATTGCTGAGTAACTCAGGGGACGAATTGCAACTCATGATTACGGAGTTACACAAGGAGAGCAGAAAGGTGGGTCCTAAAATTAATCTGCAGAAAACGAAAGTAATGTACAATAACCTCGGAAGAGATCAGCGCTTCGAGATAGGTAATAGTCCACTTCAAGTTGTAAAATACTATGTCTACTTAGGGCAGGTAATAACCGCGGAGAACCACGAGAATAAAGTAACTAGAAGAATAAGAATGAAGTGGAGCACATTTGGGAAGCACTCTCAAATCATGACAGGTAGATTGCCACTATCCCTCAAGAGGACGGTATATAACAGCTGCATCTTGCCGGTACTTAGCTATGAAGCAGAAACCTGGAGACTTACAAAGAGGGTTCAGCTTAAATTGAGGACGACGCAGCGAGCAATGGAAAAAAAAATGGTAGGTGTAACCTTAAGAGGCAGGAAGAGAGCAGAGTGGATTAGGGAGCAAACGGGGGTTAAAGATGATATAGTTAAAATGAAGAAATGGACATGGGCCGGGCATGTAGCGCGTGGACAGGACAACCGCTGGTCATTAAGGGTAACTAACTGGATTCCCAGAGAAGGCAAGCGGGTTAGGGGGAGACAGAAGGTTAGGTGGGCAGATGAGATGAAGAAGTTTGTGGGTATAAATTGGCAGGAGCAAGCACAGGACCGGGTTAACTGGCAGAACATGGCAGAGGCCTTTGTCCTGCAGTGGACGTAGTCAGGCTGATGATGACTATCGCTTAGCCAAGTCGCTCGGCAATGTAGATACCATCACCCAATTGGCCGAACTTCTGGAGGACATAGAAAAGCTGAAAGTGTGATCATGTTGTCCCAGTGTGTCAGCAGGCAGACTCGTAAGTAATAACTACGAAGTGCTCACCGATACCTCAAAGTGCGGTCTCTGCTCGAAGCTTTGGCTGCAGCTGTGTTAACAGGTTTCATTAGAGGAACTCAAGAAATAGAGGGAATACATGCTCAAGAAAATGGCCGCACGCACAGCTTTTCGACGGTATAAATTGATAAAGAATGTGACTGACATGAAAAAAAATAAGCTAAGTACATAACCAGACAAAATCCGCGAGATTGCGCCACATAGTTGTAATTTATTTTCAAGCACGAAAAAGACTGCCACAAGCGAGGATGCAAGACATTGTAATTGGGTTTTTCGCCTCTAAACACCTATTGCGAACGTACACCAACTAGGAACTAACCGAAAGACTCGTATGTTATGCTATATATATTAAGCATTGTTTATTGTGGGCAGTTCAGAAAGCCATAAATAACTATACTGTATTTGCCTTACACCGCTAAATATTATGCAGTATTAAGTTTCTGCGGCAGGACAACAAATCTCGATAACATACTGTTGGCAAAGCTCTTTATGAACGGCCGCCACGGCGTCTTGGCCTGACGACAACAGTTTTCGTCTGCTAGCGGAAGCTTGTTCAGCCGCCAGCGCCACCAAACCGGAAGCTGTCCCGGCGCCGTGTGATGAGTAGTCTGATGCGGGAGTTTTGCAACTTACCTAGTCTAGAAACGGCCCGTGGCTTGTTGAGAGCTTTGCGGCCGCGCTGTGAGGCGTCGTCACCATCAGAACGATGACAGCGCCCCACCGGTGACGACAAACAAAACTGCTTCCAATTTAATTTTAAGCATTTGTGAGCATGAATGGTGCGGATGCGTAGAAGATTGGAAAGTGACCAACTTCAGCTGGCAGTGCGGACCGCGTCTGCTGCCCCCGGGTGGCACGAGCGTTTTGAGGCGCAAAACGCTCTGTTCCCCCTTATAGCCGCTTAAAACCAACTTGACTTGGTTTGAAGTTTATAAGTAGGTAGCGGCAAAAACGCTTGGTATAAAGCTTTTTAGGCGGTTTCGGTAGCATGTTTACGATTGGCTACCACGGAGCTTCTCACTAACTTCTGCGAAGCTTTATGACCGTAGTTGTAACATTTGATTCTAAACTTGTACAGTAGGCATGCTGTGGTGATTTAGTTCTGTGGTGGGTGTCGGTTTGGACCGTGAATTCTGTGCAATAGCGAGAACCATTCTGCGCTGATGGGCGAACGGAGTTTCACTGCGGTGCTCAGTAGTTAACACCAAACCTCTCGAAGTGTTTGCCACCAAATCTATGAGAGTGATTACGAGCTGTGCGAGCATGAATCAAAGACCATGTGCTGATTGATGCACAAGTATAGTATTAGGAGGTGATTTAGACTCCAACCAAAATTTTTGAAGTAGTTTTGTGGCGTGATATACTGCGTGGACATGTGGTGCTTGTGTTGCTGGTGGTCGATCGGTATCAGTTTGACTGTCATTTGGGTGAATTACTTGGACCAACACTTGGACAGGCAGATATAGTATGCGCAAGGTGGAAGCAGTGGGATGTGAACAGTCGTTCAGTGCTTGACGCTATTGTTCGAGTAACAATTATGCTGTCACCGCTAATGACAATCGGTTTTCTTAGCAATGTATGCTTAGGTGGGCGTATACAAGTAAAAAAAGAAATGTAATTTGATAAGACAGATGCTTGGGCTAGTTGGTGATCGGGAATCAACATATTTGTGCAGCGCAAGACTACGAGTAGTTACGACGTAACTACAGAAGAAGAGACATGGACAGAAAGAGCGCTGACTTCAACTGAAATTTTATTAGCGAAAACGCTGAAAATATATACTCGTGACAGAACATCACCGCGCAATCGCGCAACCTATTGCATCACAGCAAGACAATCATCTCATTATATAGTTACAACCCCGCAGCTCAGCAGAAAATTCACGAACTATTGTGTCAAAGCCAGAAGCTCGATTTCTTTTTCAGCCAGAGCAAGCGAAGGCATGCCGATACATCCATCACCGAGCATTTGCATTTCATTGGCGTCCATAATCTCTCGTGTTAGCTGCTGACGGTGTTTGGCTATAACAGTGCACTTCTCGAATTCCGGTTTGCAACCACAATCTCTACAATGGATGCCCAAATGACCTTTCACAGCTGAGTATACATTGTAGTGATGCTCCTTTAAACGCTCATTCAAGCATCGGCCCGTTTGCCCAACATATATCTTGCCACATTACAGTGGAAGCAAATAAACGACGGCTATCACACATGCTACAAATAGCCTTCTATGTTTGATTGTGCAGCAGCTCCTTCGTGTGGACTGCGCATTCACCCGTTTGCAGAGCGCTGAAAGCTTTTCTGGGGCAGAGAAAACCACCTTGACATCTACTTTATCACCTATCTTTTTCAAATTGTGAGAAATCCTATGTAGATAGGGAATTACAGCCAAGCGCTTTGAGCTACTAGCCTTTGAGCTACTATCATTCGCGGTTTCCCTTATTGTATGTCGTCTTCATAACGCAAGGCTATTGAGAAACAAGTCAATGACATGCTCGCACGCAACATTATCAGGCCTTCAGCAAGCCCATGGTCTTCTTCTGTTGTCCCAGTTAAGAAAAAAAAAAACCGGATCAGTGCGATTTTGCGTTGATTACAGGGCACTAAACAAAATTACCAGGAAGGATTTATATTCTATGCCTCGGATTGATGATGCCCATGATACCTTACAAGGTGCAGAATACTTTTCAAGCCTTGATTTACGATCTGGCTATGGGCAGATCCTAATGCAGGAACCTGATAAAGAGAAAACAGCGTTTGCTGCTCCTGATGGCCTTTTCGTCTTCAATGTTATGCCTTTTGGGCTCTGCTATCCCCAGCCACATTTGAGCGATATGGTGCTGCGGGGCCTAAAATGCTGCGGACCTGTCTTTGTTACCTGTACAACATCGTCATTTTTTCATCCAGCTTCTCGCAACACCTAAAACGTCTAGACAAGGTGCTCGCATGTCTAGCCAAAGCTGGTCTCTAGCTAAATACCAAGAAGTGTCAGATAGCGAGCCGCAGCATCAAAGTGTTAGGTCCCTATTTGTATGGCCGCCACTTCACGATCATCACGGATCATCATGCGCTCTGTTGGTTGTCCTCCTTAAAGGACTGGTCAGGACGCCTCGGTCATTGGGTGCTCCGGCTGCAGGAGTATGACTACAGTGTAACATACCGGTTGGGTCGAAGACACCTAGATGCTGCCGCTTTGTCACGCTGTTCGCTGTTGCAAAATCATGACGCATCTGACTGCTGCGCAGCACCTCCCAGCCAAGAGACCACGTAGATGACCAGTCTTAGTCCTATCGTGTTCACTGCACTGGATGACCTCCTTCAGTCCGCAGACCTCACCTCGCTCCAACGTGCAGACACATACTACCGTACAATCATTGATCTTCTCACGGGCTTGTCCACTGCTCCCAACAGCCGCTTACGACGACAACTCGCGTGTTTCAAACTTCATGATGCGTTACTTCGGCAAATTTACCATCCTCTCGGTAGCCGATGGGTGCCGGTCGTACCTTGTTCACTTTGACTCCAAGTTTAAGAAGCCTTTCATGACAACCCGACGGCTGATCACTTGGGTTTTCATAAAACCTACGATCGCATTAAGACTCGCTGCTTCTGGCCTGGCCGCTCCACTAGTGTTTCCAAGTATGCAACTTCCTGTTCGTCATGTCAGCACCGAAAACGTTCGACATCTCTTCCCGCCGGCCCTCTACAACTTCTCCCGTGCCCGTCCACTCACTTCGAGTTCGTCGGTATGAACTTATACGAACCCCTTTCGCATAGCCCAGCCGGTCACCGCTGGATTGTTATTGCCGTAGACCATCTTACTCGCTACGCTGAGACGGCAGCTCTTCGTTCTGGTGCTGCCTCCGAAGTGTCCGACTTTGTTCTACGTGCCATCATCTTGCGCCACGGCGCTCCTCATGTTCTCCTGAGTGACTGTGGCAAGAGATTTCTTTCTCATGTGCTCGCCGAAGTCCTACAGGCCTCTGAGACCATTCATAAGACCACCTCGGCATATCATTCGCAAATAAATGGTCTCACTGAGCCTTTTCATAGAACTTTGTCAGACATGATCTTTATGTATGTTCAGCCCAATCACAAGAACTTGGACAAAATACTACCTTTCGTCGCGTTTTCCTATAATACTGCCATTCATCGCACTACAAGTTACAGCCCATTTTCCCTTGTGTATGGCCGTGCACCATCTTTGGTTCTAGACACCAGCTTCTTGTCCACGCCCTCTGTCCCTTCCCGAAGAGTTTGCTGCCCATGTCAACCAGTGCCGCACAATCGCCGCACCAACACCTCTACCATTCAGGCCTAGTGGAAAGTTAGTTGTGACGCAACACGTTGAGTAGTGTCATTCTACCCAGGCGATGAAGTGCTCTTCTGTACACCTGTTTACACCCGGCCTCTGTGAAAAATTCGTTCACAGTTATCTGGGTCCTTACACCTTGCTTGAACGAACATCGGCCGTGAATTATCGCGTCGCTCCGGTTACTTCAACTTCTGATCGCCATAGTCGCGGTTCTGAGATCATCCATGTATATCGCCTGAAACCTTATATCTGGCGCTCATATCTTACTAACTGAACTTCTTGCTGACCGCTTTTGTGTAGGGGAAATAGTGAGCGCTGACTGTGTAGTTAATCATCTTTACCTGCGCATACAAATTATCGTGACCATCATTGTAGTTTCTCGACGCGTGTTCGGTTGCTGGCTCTCACGCCTGTGTTGGAAAATAGAACGGTCGCTTCTTTGTACCTGACGTCATCTCACAATATATACATTGTAATAATTTAACAGAGCTTATTGGCAGGATGGTACAGCTTCAGGGAGGGAATAAAATGCAGAAGTGACTCGCAGAAAACTAGAAACACAGGGCACCTTCATCTTTAATCTTTCACAACTTTCATCTTTCTTAATTTTTCGTTTGCTGCTTTTCTAGCAGGTATGTAAGTAAACATGCACATTCACAACATGGCAAGATGCAATGTCACAGTCACATAACATCAAAAACACCACAAAGCAATGCTCAAGAAACATTTTTGCCTTTATAAGTTTTATTAAATGTGTCACCATGACACACCCCACCCCAGGCTGGAATCTTTATCTCATATTTGGTATTTATCTCGACGGACATGTTCGGCCACTAATGGAGCAGTAAGCCAGATTTTTCTGGCCACTGTGTAGAGGCTGTAAGTGCACTGCTTGCAACCTCTCACCACCCTGCCAGCATAGGTCGGCAAACTCACTCATTAGTTAACTCACTCGGGCTTGCTTACTCAGATGAGTCTGAGTGAGTCCGGCTGAAAAAAAATTTTCGTTTGTGAGTCCAGCTCAGAAAAATTATGTTGAGTCTGAGTCCCAGTGAGTCTAAAGAGCAAGATATATTTTAGGGGCAAAGCTCCAAAAGGCGTGGGTCTGTCCATCTATTGTATGTATGTACGTGACTGCCTATACTTCCTCCTTTGCCAACTGCTCACTACTTCGTCCTTGCGAACATCCCACTACGCCCAATTACCAATCCACCATTTCACATGACCATTAAGCCATCATAATGAAGGGGTAATGGAAGCAACGTATAGCTACAACTTACGAATAATAAAATTTCTTGTATAAATATATACAGCGTTTGTCACGTTTTTAGTGATGTAGTGGGCGATATTCGTAGATGGTTTATAGTTAAGCTATGAAACCTTCCAGCTTTTCGCCCCACTCATCATCATTCACTCCGTGGATATGCTGTGATTTTTTTGTGTGTGTGTGTCTGAGTGAGCTCTACTTTTGTTTGCCTACCTATGCCTACCAGTGGTCATAGTCAGGATATGGATTATTTTATCAATAATCACCTGCCTAAACAACTATGCTTGTCAAACATGAATATCTGTGAAACATACAATGACTTTGTATGAAGGCCTTGTTAAAATATTTTATGATCATGGCACAGAAGCCTTCTTTAAAAAAAAACGTGAAGCAATATCGAGAATTATCAGCACCAGTAAAATTATGACACGCCATAAATTTTAAGGATGAGCAAATATGCAATGACTTAACATATCAAATTGAATACTTTTCTATTGTATTCAGTCGAGATTATTCATGAAACTGAATATTTTTAATTAGTTCACTAATGTTTCAAAATGTAAAATGCTCCAAAATAAACAGAAAACTTATTCAGCAATATGATAGGTTGCATCCCAGCTGGCACATTATCAGAAAAGACATGAGAGCTTATGTAGGGCAGCTGACAACTTTACTATAGAAAAAGGACTTTACCAGCTCTACAATAATCACTTACCCTTTCTTCAAAGTTCTTAGATTTTGAAGAGCCTCATTATTTCTTAGAGATACTGCATTTCTAATTTCAAAATTTTCAGGAGTTCTTAGCTGTACCTTCGTCAGTCCAACAGCCGACTTAATACACCTGTTTACTTGCAATGAAAATCATACTGGCAACAGGGAAAAGGCAATGAAACATTTTACTATGTCAAAACTTGTTGCCAATCGAGTCTTGTACATAGGATCACATGCTCAAACAGTAGCTGATAATCATTGGGTGTGTTGGCATCAGATTCTGCTGTAACTGAGCACAAGCATGAAACACCTGGAAGGCACCGTATGTATGCATCGTGGTTAAATGAGGTTTTAAGTTTTTGTGAAGGAAGGACCACTTCTCAGTGACAACTCGCATTACTGCGCAACAAGCAAAAAAGAAAATGGCAATGCATTTTTGTATACCAACCATAAATTTGAGCCTGATTAATGGTTGTCTAAGCGGCAGCAGGCATCGTACAACAGTAAAATGACTCCAAAACTCGGTTCGAAGGCTTCCGCACCAGGTGACATCGCATTGTTGTTGCTGTGATTTGCCAACTATTTAAAGATAAACATCCTACTCAAATCATGAAAGAATGCTCGATTTTATCACTATAATTCAGGGCCTGTCCAAATTAGACAGGTATATGTCACAATAAACAAGTAACCGATTGCTATTACAATTCCTTTAAATTGTAACTGATTACAGACATCAAATATAGCCTCAGCAAAATAAATGAGCAATTACAGAAATGTAACCAATTACTTTGCTTTACTTTTATTCAAAATGTTTTATCATATACTAACTATTGCATGGTATTTTGCACCATCAAAAATGCCCACTTTTCAATTATCTGCAAGATAGTATTAAACCTTGTTCACATGTGATTTTTATCATAACCCATCCTAATCCTGGGTGATTTCAATCTTCCAAACAAAACATGAAACGATCATCCTTCTTTGCTCGCTCTTTTCAGTCATAAACTATTGCCGAGGTTTTTGTTTTATCACAGCTAGTAATACAACCGACACGTGTATCGATGTTGCATGTGTACACCCAACTTCGACCTGCTTTTGACATCCTTCCCTGATAATAGGCTAGATATCATCTACTTGCCTGCTATAGGTGAGCACTGCATTTTGATATAATCATTCACCTATTTATTCACGATGCTTTAAAGGCTTCCATGTGGGTAATTGTACAAGGTGTGGGCACACAGAAGATATGGCTACTTGGGTTAGATTTTGCAACTTTATAGATGGTCTTCAAAGTTTTCTTTGAAACGATAGTTATATAGTGATTAGGATATTATCAGATGGGAGGGCATTATGTACATTGTGGAGCACTATAGAGAAAGAGTCAACATTGACATGGCAGATAAACAGCATTTTGATGCATACATGTGGTCAGAAAAACAGTGGCTCGACTATTGGTTCAGTTTCCTGGGATAATGAAATGAAAAAAAGCTGTGAAGCCTGCGTGGAATGCACAGCACAGTCACAGCGAAAGCTGGAAGAGCAGCTTTTCAGAGCCTTTTTTAAACACTCTTTGGGTATCTTCTACAAGCACACTTGCACTGTACCCCCTATGCTATTATTCATCATAACTTTTGTGCAGTAGGGAGACATTCACCATGTCGTCTTTTGTCATTTTTTAAAGAATCGTGGTACCCGCTACACACGTGTAAGAAATTTTGTGCAATTTTTTTATGCTGTAGCTGAGAACGATGAAGAGTTATATTGCCTAAAGTTTTTGTAATGATTTGAAGCATTCAACGACCCACTCATTGTGCAATTTGCATTGTGCGGCACCTGGTTGTTTCTTTGCTGTTATAAAACGCTTTATGACCCATAATAACGCGATTCTCTTCTCCACATCAGGCCTGTTAAAGGCCACTTTGCAACGGAGTTTCAAGCACTGGTCTGGTTTAGTGGTAGAATACTGGACTGATACGTAGGAGACCCAGGTTTGAATACCAGTGTGTCCTTGGAGTTTTTTATTTACTTAGATTTTTTCTTGTTTTGTGTGATAGTGGTTACGGACACTGGTGGTGGCGGACTACTGCACACCCGATTT
The DNA here is from genome assembly GCA_013436015.1 of Rhipicephalus annulatus. Lineage (NCBI taxonomy): Eukaryota > Metazoa > Arthropoda > Arachnida > Ixodida > Ixodidae > Rhipicephalus > Rhipicephalus annulatus. The sequence goes on along the minus strand of WOVY01002628.1, from coordinate 797,216 downwards.
TTGTTGTGATCTCATAACAGCTTTCACTGTAAAAAATCTGCAGAAATATATTTTAGTACATTTTCAGTGAGAGGCCATGGAGAGAAGACAAAGCTTAGGTTGTAGAGGAAAATGAATTGATTTGTTGGAGCATAGTCCGAGCCATTGGCCATAGACATACACTCAAAGCTCATTATAACAAAGTTGCATCTCACACAAAAATGACTTTGTTATATCCAAAAATTTGTTATAAAGGTATATTCCTAAAATCATGTTTATTGCAAAATTATTTTTTGTTTAGCTTGTTATAACAAATATTTTGTTATATCTGTACTCGTTATATCAAATATTGAGTTAGTTTACCAACTTTGTCGATGTGATTGCAGTTTTCATGGTGATGTAGTGGCTTTCATTATCAAGCATGACATTGATATATTTATTGCGAAGCGTTTTCCAGCGAGAATAAAGTCTGCTTTTGAACCTTTCATTTTTTGACGTCATTTTTTCTCTGTGTGGTATATTGGTGTCTCAATGTTGAGGATTATTTCGTGAGTACCTTGAATAATGAACTGCAATATCTGTGAAGAAAAAATATTATTTTCATGGAAATCTCTACCTTTCCTTCCAGTCTTTATTTGAGATGATATAAAGTATAAAACTTTTTCATCAGACACACTTCTAGACATCATGTTTTCCTTTGGCCTTGAGAAAATGGTAAAGACACCCCACAAGAGGGAGTTCGATACTTGATCTGCTATTTACAATGAAACTCTTTACCAGAATCACTATCGCTATTGAAACCGATGTTTCTATAATTTGTTATGGATAGGCATGGTCAATGTAAATCATTGACAACCCCAGTGGAAAGTGTAGTAAAAAATTTCAGTCCAGAGGATGATGTTGCAGTAATTTATTATTTAAAACACATCTCACCACATCTGTTAGTGATGTTGATAGCACCTGACAACAGTTCCGTGGTATTGCGGACTTCAGCACAAAAAACATTGTGCCTTTTAAGAGAATATGCGAGCGTTCATATAACCCATGCATAAATCGTGAGATTATGCAAACTAAGAAAAAAAAGTACAAGACCAGTACACAAAATTTTTCTGCACTCAATGAAAAATTGTCAGAGAGTGTTAGTAACGCTAGCCATCAATTTTTTTAGGGACACACTACCTGAGTCCATCGAGTCAGAGCCAGATAAATTTTGGCAATACTTTAAGCAAAATAATCAAGAAGTTTATAAAATACTAGTTGAGGAGGTCATGTTTAGAGCACTGGCACTAGTTACTAATCATTTTAATAAGTAATTTCAGAGTGTTTTTTTTTTAACCACAGTATTGTGAACTGTGTGGCCCGATACCTGCAATCTTAGATGATGTCCTGGTAACTCGTGAAGGTGTTTTACAAGTGTTAAGGTTATTCGTCAGGCCCTGACGGCATTAGTAATCCATTCCTACAATGCTATGCTGCAGAAATTACTGATTTCCTTTCTACCTTTTTCAAGTCATCACTCGAATATGGTGAGATACCAGCTCATCGGCATACAGCTCATGTTGTGTCGATACTTTAAAAAGGTGTTCGTCATTCCTTGAAAAACTACCGTCCTGTTTCTATCACTAGTAACTGCTGTAAAATGTTAGAGCATGTTGTTGCCAATTATGTCAACACATTTTATCAGAAAAAAAATATTTTGTCATCATATCAACATAGTTTCTGATGAAATATTTCTATTAACTCAGCTTGGTGCCTGCAGTGCATGAATTCGCACAGGTTCTAGAAATATCTGGGCAGGCTGACATATTCTGTTTATATTTTGGTAAGGTTTTTTACAAGACACCTGATAAAGAACTATATAGGTAGCTTGATTAAGATAAAAACTATTGCGCTTTCTTCTGGTATTGTTTGGTGGATTCATGCATATTTAAAAAACATTAAGTCAATTTGTTGAGGCCAGAGGTTGTGCTTCTCTATGTGTTTCTTACGGTATGCCACAAGGTAGTGTGTTAGGCCCCTTAATATTCTTAATATTTATTAATGATTTAGTTGATGTGATACATAAGGACATATATCTAATCGATTAGTCATGGACGGTTGTGTCGTTTTCAAAGAAAAGTGTTGTGTAAATCAGCAGATGTTATTTTAGCAATCTCTCACAAGTATAGACAAACGGTGCCAGAACTGGGGTATGTAACTTTATAGTGGCAAGACATTTCTCATGAAGATAATAAGAAAGCAAGCTCCTAGCTTTTACACTAACTGTATTTGCATTAACCCAGTCAAAGGTGCAGAGAAATACGAATTTCTAGAAGGCACTTCGACAAAAACACTTATGTGGTCAGATTACATTACAAGCATATGCATGGATTCACTTAGGAAACTGTGGTTTCTTAAAAGAAAGCTTAAATCCTCCACAATGAAGAACAGATTACTGGCATACAATACCTGTATTAAATAGATCAAAACTGATACAGTAAAACCTCCTTAATATGAAGTCACTGGGGCCGTGAAAAGTTTCCAAATTAAGTGGATTTTCGAATTAACAGAACGTACAAATAAGTTGGATGCAAGGAACTTGGAATTCTTCAAAGCAGGGCTGGTTGTTCGCTATGCAGGCTAGTTTGCGGCTCAAAGTGTTATGTTTTCCAGCAATACCTGGTCTGAATTTTGTCGCAAACGCGGGAGAACGGCGGGCTTCGCGGCTGCCACCGGGGAAAAAAGAAAAAAAAAAAGAGGACGCTGTTCTGATCAATATAAACACGCGCCTGCGAAAAACAAGACATCTCCACTGCAACACGTTTGTGACACGCCGGCAGCATCTCGCAGCGTCAGCACGTCATCATGCGACCGTTCTTTCTGATAAAATAAAGAAGGCAATAATGACCAGTGTCACGAAACTCGCGATGCATTTTGGCTGGAAGACATGATCATTGAAGCTTTCGAACTTGGTTTTCGAAGTAGGCGTTGCATGCAAGAACTCCGCAAGCAGAGCAAGTGAGCAAATTGCTGGAGCAACCGGCAATCGAAGCTTGGTATACATTGCGAATTATGTCAAACTGTCTTTTATTCATTCCTTTACAATCCCGGAAAGAATGGGTAAATCGTGACGCGCTGACGTTGCGAGAGACATGCAATGTGCTGCCCGCGCGTCATAACTGTGTTGCAGTGAAGCACAATGTGCTTTCCGGAGACACACAATTTAATTGACCACGAAACCGGTTTTTTGTTTTTTTTTTGCTTTGGAAGTAGTGAGGCTAGATTGATTTAGCTGCCAATTATCAGTATCACTACATTGCATCGCCTTGTAACTCTTGAATGTCGTCGTTTCCACAGATTTGCAGCGAAATCGGGAACTGGCACATGTGGCACCCAAAGTTTTTTAATTAACCGGACTGGTGCTGACCGCTGCTTCAAATTATCAGCTTACATTTCAAAATACGAGACTGTGGAAATATTTTGAATTAAGCGGGATTTTGAAATAACCGAGTTCAAATTAAAGAGGTTTTACTGTATATATATGCCTTGGTTGTTGGGACCTTCAATCTAAAAAAGATGTCTTGATTGAATTATAGTTCAAGTGAGGGTTGTGATATTTATTTTAGTGAATTAATATTGTAACACAATTTATGCAACTAAATGGCATCAAAACATCATTGAAATATTCCAGGAAAATGTTCCTACACGAAATTTTTTCCAGTAAACAAGTTACAACTAGTCTACACGGCCAACTGTGTGGAACGTATATCTTCTAGAAAAACAGGGCATAATCATAAATATTCATTGGTGCCTCTTTTTGCTCATATTAGTGCTTTTACAAAAAGTTTTTTCGCCAGGACTGCTGCTGACTGGAACTCCTTACCAATAAGTGCTTTTCAATCAGAAAATACTAAAAAACAACTTGACACTTTTTTGTCTAGTTTATTAGATTTGAATGATATGAATGAATATGGCATGTCGGCAGTGCCTCAGTGCATTATTTGTAGAGTTTTATTGCGAATGAGGGTTTTGTTCTTTAATTGTTTAGGTGCTGTAACACTGCTGTTCAAATTCTCTATAAGTTGTCTGAATAAGTACTGCTACGTTGTACAACTTTTTTTTTTTCATTCCTCCATTCATTCATTCATTCTTTATTGCTTAAAGGCCCCAAAAAGCGGTCTTACATAAAGGGTGGGTATACAAAACTAAAAAGAGAAAAAACAATAAAAATTATGGTGGCAGAACTGCAGACACTTCTTTGATGAACTCAGATGAGCAGGTGATAGTAGTGATGTCATAGGGAAGGCCGTTCCAATCTACAGCTACACGAGGGGAAAAAAAGATGAAAAAGTGACGGTGCCCACTTTGTGATGAGCAACATTCAAAGAATGACTGGTGCGATGTGATACTCGTGTCCCTTCTGCTAGAGCCTAAGTATAGAGCGGCAAAACCTGTAAATAAAATAAACAAATAAAAGAATGAATCTGAGACATTGGTTATGGACAAATTCTAGAGAATTACTAATTATGTTTATTTATTGGTTGTTATAAAAAATTATACAGGCATATTGCAGTTTAGATCAAATAAAAGTTTCATATGTAGCTAGTCTAGTTGCAGGTGATGCTGAAGACAAGTTTTAATATGGATAATTACCAAGTAACCAATAACAGAAAAAAATTGGAATAATATTTATAACACCTGTAAGTTTTGTAGGTGATCTTGAACAAACTGTTTATATAACTGAAATGAGTGGATGATTGGTGGTGGAAGGCAAGGAGTTCCAGAGTTTCGATGCAACATAATAAAATGAGTTGTATCTGTAGTTAGTCCTTATGTAGGGTATGCGAAATGATGCGGTTAAGGTGGAAAGTAATGAATATGTGAATGTTTTATATGTTAATTATGCTATTGATGGGCATAGAACAGCATTATAAAAGTTTGTAGGTAAGTAGTAAAACATGATAATTGAAACGATCTGCTGTATGCTCAGTAATTCATAAACATATGAAACTGTGTGTTTTTCGTATGAAAGGAAGGGCACGCAGTGCCGTACTCCATGCTACATTTAGAGATTTCAGCATTATAGGGTATGTTCCATAAATTGCTATCCCATATGTGATCTCATTGTCTCTGATGAAAAAATGTAGCACAGGCTGTAAATAATTGTTTTTTTTATCTTACTTGTTGTCTCATGAACATGCATGCCCATTTTAAGTTGGCAAACTCACTCATGAGTTGACTCTCTCGGACTCACTCTGATTGAGCTGAGAGTCTGAGCGACTCTAGGTGAGGAATACTTTCGTGAGTCCGAGTGATTCCAAAGCCCCAAATATATTTCTTAAGTAAGTCTCAGTGCATTACACTTTCTTTTGCCGACCGAACTTGTGTGTCCGAGTACACACCAAGAAATTTTGTGTTACTATCCCTCTCTATTAGTGCATTATATATTTCAGGATGGTTAATTGAAGTGAGGTGAGTGTTTTTGGGGGGAAAAGATAGTATATTTACTTTTAGAGCAGTTGGAAAGGAGTTTGTTTGCATGAAGCCAAGACGTTAATTTTTTGCATGGCTGTTGCTGCTTAGTTGCATAGTATACTTTTGTTTTTGTCTGCTGTAAATGTATTAATATATCATCTGCATAAAGGATACAATCTTCATACGTGATGGATGGTAGATATTTATATAACATAAGAAGCGAAAATTCTCCCGAAAACAATCCTTGCAAAAACACTCTGTTTGTCATACATCGACTAGACGACACACATTTTACATGTATATGTATATATATTTCTCTTTATTATTTACATACTTAGACAGAAGTGTTCATGTGGTTCCACGTATTCCATAGTGTTCTAATTTGGTTATTATTGTGTCATTGTCAAGCATATCAAATGCTTTCATGAGGCCAATAAATATGCCCATTTTAAGTATAGTTTATTTTCTGATTTACTTTTTTTTCAACAATATTATGTAGAGAATGTTCTGTTGATTTTCCATTCCTTTCAGATGCATAAAAATTATGTTTTTTTAAAAAATTGTTGGGTATTCAGTACATTATCCTTTGTACAACTCTGGTCAATGCTCACAGTATGGTGGTTAAACAATGATTAGCAATTTTCATCTTGTCACCTTTTATAAACATGGGCATTATATTAAGGAACCAACCTGTCTTGCAAATATAATTGATGACATACCTTATGTTAATGGCTGAGCTACTGATGTAGAAAAGTGTTTTATGATTTCAACCTATACGCGATCGTCTCCAACCAGTTTGGCACGTGTTTTTAGTGCGAGAATTGCTTTTTTGATTTCATTCCTAATTGCCAGATTACGAAAATTCATTTCAAGCTTTTGTGCCGGCCATGAAGGCACAAATATGGCATGATATTGTGTTGCTGACAGTGCCTACATTTCCAAAGTGATTATTAAAAACATTGCTCATAAGGGTAGTTTTAACCATATTGTAATTATCATTAATAATCCCTGGAACATATTCACTGTTCCTTTGTTGGGGGCATAATCAATACCTTTCCGCGCCATCTTACTGTCCTTATTAGCTTATGCTATTTTTGAACCGAAATAGCTCTGCTTTGAAATTTCCAAAACTTTATTAAGGTGGTCATTGTATCGCTCGTATTTTGCTTCGAGACTTATGTTAAGCTGTCAATGCTTTAACTTTTTATACATGCTGTTTTTGTGATTCATGGAGTGCAAAAGACCAGCAGTTATCCATGGTGTGCATTTGAAATTAGATTTAGTAACAGTGATTGGTGTCTCTCCTACCGTCACATGTGTTAGCAAAATGTTAATGAATGGGTTATATTTTTTCTCGGTTGATCCTGCAGAATGCATTTCTTGCTTGTTTTTTTTCTGGCCAAAGAGTGGAAAATCAGTTTTGTTTTGTTTAAAATATTTAGGTTTGGGAAAATATTCTAATGCTTCAATAATTGAACTAATATTAGAGTATTCGAAATCACTTTGATTCAAGTTTAAAATAATGAAAATTTTGAAGTATCCAAAATAAACGAATAGGTGTACGTTAATCCACATGTAAATTTTTGTAAAGATGGCTTCACCGTCTTAAAGAAGTGCTGAGTCGTGAAAGCATTTGTTTATTATATATTAGTTAGCATGTAACCTCCTGTAAAAATAATTTCACTGCAATAAAAAATGTTAAGCTGTCAAAATATTTATTTAGGAGAAATTTGCACTGCCACAAAGCTCCAATAAATAAACACATTACCTTCATGTTGATTAATTCTTTTCAAGTTCAAAAGCTTGTTGTACAGTCTTACATGTAGTAAGTATAATAATTTATAAACCTTTCATATTTCACAGGTCATCACTAGCATTCTACCGAATCTCAAATTCTGCTATTATTGAAAGTCGTTCAAAAATATTGGCAGGTAATAAGGTTATGACTGATATGCCCATTTTTCTTATAATGCGATTTTTGTGATATTTGTATTTGATATTGCAAACACTGGCAGATAATCAGTAATGTCACATAAAATGGTGTCTGTTACAATTGAAGGTCAGTGATGAATGGTTCGTAATAATGTGGTCAAATACACTTTGTCAGAGCTTGCTATAGGAGTAGTAGATGTAGATCTTAATTTTAGCAGCACACTAGGGGACAAAGACTAAGAAGAAACAATGTGCACATATTGTGCACATTCTTTCTTCTTATTCCTCGTCCCCCAGTGCATTGTTATAATTAATATCAATACATACCATGCTTGCTCCAGTTTCCATTCTCATGTAGCCAATGTTATTGATTGCACCAGGCCTTCGCCAGTGAGTAAGCCAGCATAAGGATAATAAGTGGAGTCCTTCTGAGTGACATTAATATTGATATCACCCAGTAAAATATAGTGAATGTTGAATTCAGCATATATATAGTAGTTTTCCAAGTTGGAGTTGGGAAAACGGCTTGATATGTCGAGCAGTTTTCCAAGTTTTTGAAAAATGTGTTCAGTGTTGTTATATCGTGACCTGTATACGACAAGATTTTATCAAGATTCTTTAGTCTTCTGTGGCTACAAGCTTTCATATAATTCTGCAATACCCATAGTTATCTGAATAAATAATGAAAAATGCCCTGCACCTCTTATTATGACACATTGGTTAAAAACTTTTTTGTCTTCTGCAATGTTTGCCAATGTCCTACTTGCTAGAATGATTGTGCAGCCAGTACACTCGTGTGATTGCTCACGTGGCTGGTGTTGCAAAACTAATTTATTTGCTGACACACAACATTCATATCCTGGTTCTAAACATTGGGAAGACCAGTGCCATTCTAATATTTTAACAAACCTTTCAAGCAGTAAATGAATATATCTTCACTGCCGTATACTACAAACTACACTCCACAGTACGAATTTAAAATACACTTCAAAATGAAACTCAGCTTAATTTTTAAAATCTTCATTACTCATTAATTACATCGCACTCTTGATGCAATCGTCAGTCTCACACTAGATTGTTCTAAAGTTGGGTAACTGTTTTGATAAGGTTTGTCATAAACATTTATATTAAAAGTCATCTGGCCATGGCATTAACATGTTGTAGTGCATTAGATGCTTCCTATAAACCTGCACTTACTTGGTAACCCTCAATGGCCATTACTCCCCGCTTTGAAGCATAACTTCTATAGTGCACTAGTTCAGTGATCAGGTAAGCCCAGTTTGTTCCCAGCTTATACCAACAACTTTTTTGTTTACTGTCACCTATCATTTACTCATCATTTGCTGGTAATGGTGTTATCACATGTGAAATAACTAATGCAGATGATTTCAACTACCTGCCATAATTACTGTGTGTAGCTTTCCGGCAGGAAAGTGAACGTAAAATTATGCAGGTGTCTTAAATAAATAATAAACATAATGCATATATTGCTCAAGTAATAGTCACTTGGAACTTTTTTGGTATTTTGGGTGAGCAGCTGTTTGTTCAGTTATTTTGAAACACCCCTACTTACTACAAAATTAGCAATGCTAACTATGTGCTTGACTTTCGTTATAAATTTTATAACATTCCATCTTTAAAAATAATTCTTTATGCTATTTTTATACAACCAAACAAAAACATGCCCACGCAATATGTGCTTTTATTTACCATGTTTTTCAAAGCTTGTGCGAATATTCGAATACTTCAAATGATTGAACATATAGTAGGGTATTCAAATGCGCTTTGATTCAAACTTAAATTATTGAAAATTTACAAGTATTCGCAAGAAAGGAATAGGTGCATGTACAACAATCCGAATATACCATTTGTAAAGGTTGTTTCACTGTAGTGTAGAAATATTAAATGGTGAAAACATATATTTAGAGGAACTCCGTTCTGCCGCAAAGCCCCTCTTAAAATTTAAAAGGGCCCTGCAACACTTTTTGAGCATTCTTAGAAAGCACTTCCGATCGGTAGTCGAGGCTACCGAGGACACCCAAGCGAAATATTTTAGCGCAGCACGCGGCATGTGATTCACAATACATTCTCAAAGTCAGCTAAAGATTGCTCTCTTATCTCGGCAAATGATTCCACAATTTCGGATTCCACAATTCCCCCTGTCATCCCTTGCTGTTTAGCTTCCAGCACTTTCTTTGGGAGGAAAAGAGAAAATGCACTTGCTGCGTGTGACAAACATTTGTAAATTCGTGCATACTGAACGGATTCTAAAAATTTCTGCGGTGGTGAATTTATGAGGCTATAAGCTTCTTTAGTGAATCCAACTTATGGCTATTTGAAAAAGTGTCGCACAGTCCCCTTAAATGAAAATATTACCCTTAGATCAATTTATTTTATTAAGCTTAAAAGTTTGTTATGACAGCTTATATGCTGTAAGTATAATACATTTTTAAATAACACATATTTTAAGGGTTAATTTAATTATGACTAGCATCTTGCCAAAAGTCAAAGCCTGCTACTGCTCGAAGTTGTTTCTAGTTCCTTTGAACAAAAAAAAAGCATTTGCATAGAGGCCCAATTACAGTTTTAAAAAAATTGATAGTATGCAGGTTAGTTAGGTCAGGATAAGTATGACCATTTTTTCTTACATGTCATATAATATTCAAATTTGATTTGAAATCAATCAACCAAGATCACTATTTGCTTCGAATTCATTTCGCACCTAAAAATTCATTATTTGCACGAGCCTAATGTCTTCTAAACAAATTTGCCCAGTGTCTACAAAAAAAAAAGCCTTAGAAATATGTGTTTTGCCCTGCTCGACACTTTTGTGGTCTCACTCAACGCATCATAAGGGCTCAATGGAGCACTATTTGGGCTAGTTGGTACAAGTTTCATATATGCTGCGAAAGTTTGCACTGCATAGCTGTAACAAGGGGGACACTGATGAAGGCACAGAAGTTGCACCTACTCATTTTGGGAGCTCTTTTTTCTATGATTTAATTCGTGCGTGTCTCCCTTGAGCTATGCAGCACAATCTTCCACAACACATATCAAGCACAATAAGGGCACAAGGACCTCTGGAAAAACATTATAGGTCTTGCAACTTGTGACTTTGTTCAAGACCGACTGTACAATGACAGTTGATTCAAGGCGATTTGATACCGTGGTTACATTAATAAGTTAGTTAAAGTGCTGGATAATGGTATACATAACTTGTCAAAAAGAACCAAACATGCACCCTTATAATGAGGAAATATTGTCATCAGTTTAACATTTGTTTATGTATCACTCACTTGTGGTATAATTACAGAAAGTTCAAATTAATTATAAAATGTTTTGTGTCATAAAATGTGTCATAAGAAGATGTGCAGTGCATTCTTGATCAGTTACGTGGATACCTATGGGCTTTCCAGAATTGTATGTTTGTCTCTCAGGAGTTGATAGTCTAAAATTTTTGAACAGGAGATGTGAAAAAAATTTGCATAATGATTGAAAGTTCTTCAGTAACATTACGTCCTAATGCATACTTATAAGCATTCAACAAATATTTTATGGAGTGATACAGGCATTTTTTACAGTATGATGGCCACTTCAGATGGGCACCGTGCTTAGGAGCATCAAAATTTGAGATAATGAAGCAATATACTATAGACAGCAACTTTTCATTACTTCTGGAGCTTCGGTGGTAAAAGGTGCATATTCTTCTGAAGCAAACAATTATCAAAATTTAGTTTAAAAATATGCAGTTAGTTTCCTATATATAGAAGTGAAGTTTACTTTTATTTTTTTATAAACCTGCGCAATTTCTTTGTGTGCCTGCTCTGGAGGTTGAAATAGTCAAGGAACAGACCAAGGTTCTGTCCTCGGGCTGCTCTTTCACAGATATAATAAAGGCTTTCCACTTAATGTGTTGTCCAGTACAATATATGTCCTTTAGGAGATGATAGTGTGTCGCACAAACAACATTCATAAGCAAGGTCTACTCTCTAGCTCGACCTCCTCTTAATCCAGGAATGGTGCTGCAAATTGTGCATGTCCTTGAATGTAAACAGGATACTCCCATGTGTCCTTTCATCAGTGTTGTAATAGTGTAGTGGGTTCTTACCCCTAACCAAAAGTCACATTTTAGCTCAGTACAAAGCATCTGATTTTCTAGGAGGACATGCATCTAGTGACGTGTCTCGGAAACATAATACTATTGAGTTATCAAATTCCTGCAATTGGTTACTAGGTAATTATATCTGCGCAAAAACTTCTCTCCAGAATTATCTTTAGCCACACTAGCTGCATATTAAACCTCAATTCAATTCAAGTAGAAAATTCCTGTCATTTGATAACAACCATCAAAGTTACGTACTTATTTCTTTGTAATATAGGTCCAGAAAAAATGTGTCAGATTCATTCTTGTGGATGACATATATGAAGTGTTGCAGCTCTAATACATAGATTGTCTCTTTTCTCACACACCTCTCACTGGATAGGTGCTCGACAACTATGTTACTGCAGATTTTTAATTTGTTACCCCAGAATACTATGTCAATATTCCAGCAAATGTTTTTCTCGCCACATGCATGCATAAAAATGCTGCGAATCTACCATATGTGCATCAGTGTTCATTTTTTGCATAGTTCTCAACAATGTCATGCCCTTCTATCTGATAATGCCCTATTTAGCAACATATTTCTCATTTGAAAGTGACATTTGAAGGCCATCTGTAACATTGCAAAATCTAACCCAACCAGCCATTTCTTCAGTATGCCTGCCCCTCATGTAATGTCTCACATTGTAACTTTTGAGGTATGATGAATAAATAGGTGAATAAATAAACCGAAATGCAGGTGGCAAGGTCACTTACGTAATGCTACCGATTTGCCGTGTTTATGCGAAATTTTTCTATTGATTTGAGACTGCTCACAGATGACTTCCTGCTATACACTTGAGTAGAACGTGTCGCTGACCAGGTCTTGCTTAACGATGCTTTGTGTGAAGTTGAAAAATAGTGTGTAAATGGGACGTAAAAATCAATTTTGACCAAACTACCTGGCAGTCGATCAATAATCAAATAAGAAAGCCACTATAATGTAAAAAATAAATATAAAAAGTGAAGTGATCAATTAAGATAAAATATGTGGTGTTACACTGCTTCGAATCTAAGCTGGAACAAGCATATTGGAAATATCTGTGGTTCGGCTAAATGTAAGTGGGCATTCTAAGGCCAAAGTTATGAGATGTCATGCCTGAAACAAAGATGATGGCCTCTAAAACAGCAGTGTGCCCAACCATAGATGGTGGTATAATCTGGGATCCACACAGCCACAAGCTAGTATATACGAGCTTGAATCCAACAAATCAACAACCAGGTTTACTTATTTGTAATACCAGAAAACACAGTCAGTGACCGTGATAGTTCAAAGAGCTAACGTTCAGAATTCTACACAAAGAGAAATCGCAAGCTTGTCTTCCTTGAACAAACTGTATGATAAAACACTGAACATAAATCCTACCTTGTGCTCCTTACACCCTCCAGCCAGAGTGTTACTGAGTATAATTAAATCATCTATATGATGTTTCACTTTGTACTACAAGCATTGATGTACTCGAGTTTTCCTTTCTACTTTCACAATTATCAAATGAAACAATTAAGCTTGATCCAAGTGAATTTGTTAATTGTCAACCAGCTGAAGTTTTTCAGTGACATTTTGAAGTGCTTTTTACATAGCAATGTTCATGTCCTCTGATACTTATAACAGCCTGCAAGGACTTACAGAGCTGTAAAAAATAACACAAAAACACACACACACATATCCATAAGTGTTTCTGCAGCTCCAGTGCTTTGTATTCATTGTATCATTTAGAAACAACGGATGAACGAGTGAAAATGTTTTTCTTCCAATGTTTTGTCAGGTGATACAGGGCACAGGCAAAAGATGCACTTATTATATACATGAGTACAGCAGGGGGCCCCTATCACGTGCTAAACTATTATCGTCATAGATATGCTATACAGTAGACTCTCGATAATTCAAACTATGATAATTCATACCTTTCGTTTATTTAAACAAAATTAAATTTTTTGGTTGACCCTCTATTCTTTCAATGTATTTAAAAGCCTCTTAATTCAAGCTCCATCATTCGGTTATTTCCTACTTTTTGCAGTTCCATACCAAAAAATATCTGCTCCTTTCCCACGCACATGCACTACTATTTAAAAATTTGTGTGCTTATATAATCTTAACAGTCTAAAAATGAAAAGAAGGCACCTCAGGCCTTCAAAAAAAATCATTTGCTAATAAACAAATGTTTGAAATAAAGCACATGCATGGTAAACTGTAATGCTTTTCAACTGCTACAGAGAACTTTGTACAGAAAGCGCATACCTATAGCGAAGAGTCAGTTGGCAATTCACGATGTTATTTAAAGATGTGATCAGCAGTAAATGGCCATTAACCTTGCAGAGCTTACACCTCTGCTTTCTGTTCATTGTGTATAGTTATGGTTTAAAAATACTTGAAAAAATTTTAAATGTGATAAAATCAAGGCCTAATGCACGAGCCTAAATCATAATTTGTGGTTTCACCTCACCCAGAGTCATCTATCTGAGAACTTTTGATGATTCAAACTCACTGATAATTCAAACAAAACTCAGAGGTCTTTTTGAGTTTCAATTAATGAAAGTTGACATATCGTGCAACTACAAAAAACATAGGTACTTGTTCGATACCGTATATACTCGTGTAAGGGCCGCACTTTTTTTTCGAAAATTTTGCTAGGTGCGGCCCTTACACGAATCAGGCCGATTTAGTACAGGCAGTACAGGCCAAAGGTCTGTACTGTTTATGCAACAGTAGCAGAGTGCAAGAGTCACAAATGACATGCCAGAAATGTTTTTATTCGGATTCCATTTCGCTGTCCTCGTTCTCGGAGGAGCTCGCCTCGGCGTCCGCGTCTTCCCAGAGACGGTCATCTTCGGTGCCGTTCATGGAGTTCGAAATTCCCGTTACCTTGAAGCTTTTAGCAACTACTTCTACTGACATGGCACGCCACGCATTCAAAATCCATTCACACACCTGTTGGAGCGACGCCCGCTTCAGCCGTCCTGTAGGGGTCTTCTCGTGGACGCCTCCAGCCATCCATTCAGAGTAACATCGGCGAAATTCCACTTTGAATGGTCTGTTGACGCATACGTCGAGCGGCTGCAGCACACTCGTCAGGCCACCGGGAATGACGGCCAAGTCCGTACGAGTTGCGGCAACTCGGTTCTTGACGCGGTCGGTCAAGTGGCCCCTAAAGCTGTCCAAAACAAGGAGGGCTTTCCGTTGTAACAGCCCTCCAGGTCTGTTTGCCCAGACGGTCTTAATCCAGTCAACGACCAGTTCCTCGGACATCCAGCCCTTCTCTTGCGCACGTACGACGATTCCCTGAGGGAACTTCTCTTTTGGGAGAGTCTTCCTTTTAAATACGACGTACGGCGGAAGCCTCCTGCCGTCTGCCGTGATGCACAACATCACAGTGCACCTTTGGCGTTCTGCACCAGTCGTGCGCACAGACACACTTTTCGCACCTTTTAAATCCACTGTGGTGCTTTCCGGTGCATCGAACCACACAGGTGTCTGGTCCGCATTCCCAATTTGGGACAGGTCGTATTCATGCTCCCTCCTGAGAGCATTCACGAAGCGATGAAACTTAATGACGTGGTCTTCGTACTCGCGCGGCAGTTTTTGGCAAATCGTCGTTCGGCGCCGAATAGAAAGCTGGTTACGGTTCATAAACCGCGTAGCCCAGCCCCGACTTGCCTTGAATTGTGCCGGGGGTATTTCCATGTGGCGAGCGATGCTGAGGGCTTTGACGCGTATCATGTCAGTCGATACGGCGTAGCCGTCCCTTCGTGTGTCGACGACGTAGTTGACGAGCTCGCTTTCGAGTTGCGGGTACTTGCACTTTTTCCCGCGAAACGCCTTTCGGCTCCTGTTAGTAGCGGCGAGGGCATCTTTCTGATTCATCCAGTAACGCACGCGCTTCTCATCGACGTCGTACTTTCGTCCAGCTTCCCGCTTCCCGTGCTCCTCGGCATAGTCAATCACTTGCAGCTTAAATGCTGCAGTGAATGATCTCAGATGCCGGCCCATCGTCCGTCACGTGCGCTGGCTTCTGCAGGGTTCACTACAACCAACAAAGTGACACCGACGACACCGATCTGAAGTCGCGCTGCCAACGTATCGACACGATGCTAGGAACGATGCCAACAAAGAGGCCGCACAAGGCAAATATGGCGGCGCGCTGTCAACAGCGTGGTCGGTGCGTCGGCGGAAGTAGAATAAAAGCGGAAAAGCGTGCAGCGCCATCTGGCTGTAAATGAACTAACTACACTTTTCTGGCGGGACATTTTGAACTTTTGTTTTTTTTTTTTTTCGAAATATCCGCTTTCAAAGTTGGGGTGCGGCCCTTACACGAGGGCGGCCCTTACACGAGTATATACGGTATAGTTGTGACTGCATAGAAAAATTGCGAGCAAGACACAGTTTTCAACAGCAAAGTGTGGGCTATGCACAGGAACAGCCTTACTTATGGAAGCAAGAACCTAAATATGGATGGAATTCCATAAAAAATGCAGCAGCAGTGAGAACAGGCAGTGAATGTGAATAAGAAATGAGGTGTGCTGATGGTAACAAGGGTAAACCAATTAGAAAATAAAAGGTAAAATATAAACTATAACGGCAGGGATAGTGGAAAAACGAACTCGACAAAGTGCGCCATAAAAGCCGGTAAAAACAGATCTATAACAAACCTAGAAAATGAGGTTAATTAGTAGATATATGAAAGAATTGCTCATCTATTGCAGGGTCAGGAATGTCAGCTTTCCAACACTTTCATCAATACCAGATGATATGCATCCCTGAATTTATATATAAGGAAGGATTCACACACCTCTCGTTCATGGTGGGATCAAAAACCAGATTCCAATATCGTTGTTGTTAGTTGATCAAGCAAATGACATCTTTGAAAGGTGCAGGTTAGGATATATGGCCATACATGCCTTGTCGTTATTGAACATAATCTAAATGGCATTTCAGTTTGACCTATGCATTGAAGTTTGCAAGCTGAGAATTCTAGCAGATAGACATAGTTGTTGGTATTGCTGTTGAAGCTTCCTTTAATTTTCATTGTAGAACCATTTATAGCAGTATGTTCAATAATTCAATATATTTGCACACCTTCAGAATATTTACAGTGTTAGAATTTTTATTCTGCATATATTTTTCATGCTGGCTTTGTATGTTTCCTACTAAAAGCTTCTGTGCCATGTTTTAACAAAGCCTTTATAGAGAGTGTTCTACTCATCCTAGACTTGTTTTTTACAAAAGCAATTGTATTGTTTGTCTGTATTCATTTTCAACAAGCATAGTTGTGCAGCTATGTGATAGATATATCGACCCCTATTCGGCCTATGACCACTTGAAGCTGGGAGGCAGGTTAGTGAACGCTGTCCAGAGTGGATGGAAAAATTTGGCCTATTGTTGCATGGGTTACAGAGCATGTCAGTTGAGATTAAATATGGGATAAGGATTCTAGGCAGAAGTTGTGATATAATGGCATGTAGACTGTTGGAAGCTTCATTTAATGCTGAGAAGGGAGTGATTTATGTAGTATTAGTGACACAACCATTAAAACTTTGAAATGTGGAAAAGTTTCTTGAGCAATGTTTAGGGATTCTTCTTGACATTAAAAGACTGTGACATAGTACATTGCCATACTATACATGTGTCTGACTTCTTACATATTTGCTGACAAAGCGACAAATACAGACAGATGAAAGTTAACACATGTGATGTGTTTCTCGCCTTATGTACATAGGTATCATTTATTGCCTCATTGAAGCTTGAACCGTTGTGCCAAGTTTTAAGCTTCATTAAACTATTACTTTCTATGCGGCATCATTGACACAAGTGACAACGGGGCATATGCTAAAGCTCTTGTATGATCACAGCCTGAGGGTGACGACCAGTTTACCTTTGTTGGGAAAGAAAGGGCTGAAGTTCAGGATATCACTGTTTGCATAGGTTGTAAGCGCTTCAGTAGAATATTGTGAAAATATGGTGATCCCCTAGAGATTCCCCTTGATAATGCCTTAATAACCAATATATTTCTCATTTCAAAGCAACCTTTGAAGAACATCTGTAAAGGTTTTAACCATACCAGCCATTTGTTCGGTGTGCCCAACTCAAAGGTATCATTTATTCATGATACCTTTGAGGTATCATGAATAAATAGGTGAATAAATAAATCAAAATGTGGGTATGCACTGATCACCTATCCAAGGCAAGTACATAATATCTAGCCAGAGTAATATCAGAGTAAGATGTCAAAAGCAGGTCGAGGTTGGGTGTACACATGCAACATCGATACACGTGTCGGTTGTATTAATAGCTTTGATGAAACAAAAAACTCGAAAATAGCTTATGACTGAAAAGAGTGAGCAAAGAAGGATGATCGTTTCATGTTTTGTTTGGAAGATTGAAATCACCCAGGATTAGGATGGGTTACGATAAAAATTACATGTGAACAAGGTTTAATACTATTGTGCAGATAATTAAAAAGTGGGCATTGTTGATGGTGCACAATAACACAGGATAGTATATAAAACCTTTTGAATGAAAGTAAGGCAAATGTAATTGATTACGTTTCTGTAGTTGCTCTCTTATATTGCTGGGGCTGTAATTGCTGTTTGTAATCAGTTAAAACCTAAAGGAAGTATTTGTATTAGTAATTGATTACCTGTTTCTGTAGCAAATGCAAGTTTGATTTGGACAGGCCCCAGACAGAACTATAGCGATACAATAGAGCTCGATTTCATGACTTGAGTAAGATGTGTATGTGTAAATTGAGTTTGCAAATCGCAGCAACAACAATTCAGTGTCACCTTGTGCTGAAGTCTTGGAAGTGAATTTTGGAGTCATTTTACTGTTGTATGTTGCCTGCTGCCGCTCAGACACACATTAATCAGTCTTAAAGTTATGGTTGGTATACACAGGCGCATTGCCTTTTTCTCCTTTGCTTACTGAACAGTAATAGGAGTTGACACTCCTATTACTTTACAGTAATAGGACGAGAGTGCACATCATTACTGTGCAGCTTCAGTGACGAAAGTGTACATCATGACGGCTGGAGCCGTCCCTGCATGGCACCAGCTAGATTTACTGTGGCAAGCTTCATACTTTCGCTTGAGACAGCTGCGTGGAAACCAGAAAGGGACACTGTGCTAGGAAATATTTTTAAGTAAATCTAAGGGCCTGCGGTGAGAGGACTATGTGAATGTCTGATGTGCCATCTTGCAATAGAGAAGCAACATTTGTACCTTGTTTGTTATCTGTTAGTAGAATCTGATAAACATTGGTAGTACAAGTTCATGGCTACATAACGATGATGGCCACAAGATGCCTTCTTGTGACCTGCAACCTTCTTCCATGCCCCTCTTGGTGCACTGGAGGTTTTGCCTACGTATGTACTAGATTGCTGGGTGGGTGCTCCTGAAGGGCTTATGATTGAGCTCACTTTTACCACCTGCTTATGGGCCAAACCTGGTGCTGGAGCTTCTTTGCCCAGTAGAAATTTTTATGAACAAAGAGGTTTCAAGTATTACACAAACAAAGCTTGAGCACTGAAAGAATAACATACATATATCCTATACACAGACCTCTCCTACAAAATACACACAAGAGCCCCAGGTTACCTCTATGGTGTGCCTGAATAAATCATAAGAAAGTATGTAGTCTTATTGATGTCACCTTTTTTTTTTAATCGGGAAGTTTACCGAGAAAAAACTAGATTGTCATCAGTAGCTTGACCTGCTCCATGCAAAACACCAGTAAATATAGACTGCAATGATGGTACCAGAAGCAACAGCAAAAGTAAATTCACCCTCTTGGAAACTTCATTTGACATAAAGACTGCCTATGCATTACAAACAAAGTATTTCTAAAATTTTATTGCTTCTAATTCCTCAATTTGCAAAATTTGCTGTAAACCCAACAATTATATATATATATATATATATATATATATATATATATATATATATATATATATATATATATATATATATATATATATATATATATATATATATATATATATATATATTGACCTTCGAGGTGTTTCAAAAAGTGACTAGCTCAATTAAGGTAGCTACAAGCCTTAGCGGTAACCCTATAAATGGAGGCTTAAATAAGTACTGCTGTGTGCTAATCCTGTCAAGAACTTTTGAGCCTGGCCCTTTATAGCAACCTCAAGTCTTGGGGTGCGATGCGTGTACACACCTGATGGCAGGCACTTGCCTGCCATCAGGTGTACTATCATCTCGTGTCATCATAAGTTTGTTGAAATCAGCTTGCTCTGAGTTCGGGCAAAATGTTTCAGAAACCAATTTCTTGCAAATGTCAGCCTGCTTCATTTACAAACTGCACATAAAATTTTCTACCTTTATTAGAGTCTGTCATAGGTATTTAGCACTTCTCGCAATAAACTAGCAGTTTATTGCCTTGTGAACTGCTTGTCACAAAATGTTTTTCCATGGTAAATGGTTATGGGCTCGTTACAAAGGCTGAGATCAGTGGCGATGCTCTCCACCGTATCGCCGTTTATGAGACAGCTAGGGAGACGACGCTCACACACGAGGCCTAAAGACAGTGCTACGTAGTACATGCTTTACCACAATACACTGCGTGCACTTCGCCCCATAACCCGACTGCGGACAATGTTGACCAATTTTAGAAAGACGTTTGAGGGTCGGCATTTTGAGCTGCTAAGAAAACAGATTGTCACTATCCGTGACAGCATAATTGTTACGTCGGGGGTTGTTCAGATCTCTTCCACCTTGCGCATCCCGTATCTGCCTCGCGCACTTGCGCAGGACAAAGCTTAAAGAAAGAACGAAAAGTGTTGGTAGTAATTTACCCAAATGACAGTCCAACTGATACCGATCGACCCTCAGCAACACGAGCACCACACGTTCACGCACGTAGTACGTACGCCACAATACTAAAGTTGTGCGTCAAACAGGTATTCACAAATCATATAAGACATTTTAATTCACGCTCGTACAGCTCGTTGTCACTGCTTATATATTTGGCAGCAAACACTTCGAAAGATTTGGTGTTAACTATACTACAGTTTACTAGAAGGGGGCAGTAGAGTGAACGAGGCGGCCGCGCCGCATCTCGGCTGATTCTCCGGCGCGTGACAGTAGCGGCGGCGCTGTAGTTCCATGGTACTGATATAGTGCTAATGGCCAACAACAAGGAAGATTTGCAGAGATTGATGGTCATCTGCGGTAATGAGGAAGATAGGTTAGATTTTAGATTCAGTAAGGAAAAATCAGCAGTCATGATTTTCAATGACAACGAAGGTAGTGAGCTTAGAATACAGGAGGTAACGCTAGAGATAACAGATAAATATATATATCTGGGCGTATGGATAAGCAATGGGACCGAGTACCTGAGGGAACACGAAATATACGTGACGACTAAGGGTAACAGGAATGCAGCAGTGATGAAAAATAGGGCACTGTGGAATTACAATAGGTATGATGTTGTGAGAGGAATATGAAAAAAGGTCAGGTTCTTGGTCTGACGTTCGGCAATGCGGTCTTGTGCATGAGATCAGAAGTTCAAGCAAGATTAGAAATTAAGCAACGTGAAATAGGTAGGCTTGTTTTAGGAGCTCACGGGAATACACCAAATCAGGGAGTACAAGGTGATATGGGATGGACATCATTTGAGGGCAGGGAAGCTAGCAGCAAGATAAAATTTGAGAAGCGATGGAGAGAAATGGGGGAGGAGCGCTGGGCTAGGAAGGTTTTCAGCTACTTGTACATGAAGAATGTCGATACAAAATTGAAGAAGCGAACCAGGCAATTGACTGGTAAATACTTAGAAAACAGCAGGTGGCCAAACCAAAAAGAACTATCAATTAAGAAGAAAGTGAAGGAAACGGAGACTGACATGTGGAGAATGGGCATGATTAAGAAGTCCGCACTAGAGATCTATCGAACTTTTAAGCAGGAAATTGCCAAGGAAAAGATCTATGATAATACCCGGGGTAGTTCTCTACTGTTTGAGACCAGGACGGGAGTACTGCGAACCAAGACATATCGGGCCAAATACGAAGGGGTAGACACAGTATGCAGTGCGTGTCGAGAGGAAGAATAAACTGCCGAACACCTAATAATGTTCTGTAAAGGGCTTCACCCTATAGTTCAGGATGATGGCGCAGAGTTTTTTAAAGCACTGGGGTTTAGGGACCGGGAGGGCTAAATAGACTTTAAGCGGGTAGACTTAACTAGAAGGAGGTTATCTGATTGGTGGCTAAAGTCAAGGCACGAGTGAAAATTAAACCCTTCACTGCAAAGTACGAATCATCAAACTCACTTTAAAAAATAATAAACCTAGTTTTTGGTTCATTAAGTATTACGGTTTGTGGCGCTAGCCACCGCCCGATCTAAAGAGTACAGCCATATCCGTCCGTCCGTCCGTCCGTCCACCCATCCGTCCATCCGTCCGTCCGTCCGTCCGTCCACCCATCCGTCCATCCGTCCGTCCGTCCGTCCATCCGTCCATCCGTCCATCCATCCATCCATCCATCCATCCATCCATCCATCCATCCATCCATCCATCCATCCATCCATCCATCCATCCATCCATCCATCCATCCATTCACTGAAGATCTCGCAAGCGTCTGCATTGGGAGCACGCGCACCCGAGCCTGCGAAAGCGTGTAATTGCTCGTTTTTAGCGCGTGTAATGCGTTTGTGAGCATTTATCAGTCGACGAACCTGCTACATACCGTGGTGCACGAGTGAATATGCAGGCATGCCGAAATCGCGTTGAGGCATTCACTGTTTCAACAGCCTGCCGACCCAGAAAAAAAAGTCAATCGTAATTTCACGGATCCGCCTAGCTTCTTACTCAATTAGCGCTTTGAGCTGCGTTACATCATAAGCGGCTACTGGCGAACTACAAAGAGAGGAGAAGTATCAAAACCCCGAATAAATCATGCGCTTGTTCGTCGGCAGTATCTACGATATCCAGAGCACAGTGTTCCTCATATGAGCTATACATGCGCTCAATTGTTACACGAGAAATGTGAGTATAAGTAACGTTGTCACAACATTAATCGGTGACGACTCTGTTTTTTTATGCCAGTTTAGTGGAAGATAATCATTATTGCTTACCGAAAAGCTTAATACATAATAAACTTATTAAAACAACACACGAACATATTAAAAATGTGCCACTTGTATATATAGCTTCTTTGTTAATCTGCGTAAATTCATTGTAACCATTTCGCAATTTGTATCGGCAGCTTAAATTGTGCTGCTTTCCAAATATTCTATTGGCATGACGCCATTGCAAGCGAGAAAATTTATGATGATGTTTTGTATCACAAGCGTAGTTTTATTATTATTATCAACGGTGTAGGCAGAGCCAGTGGTGCATCTTGTTTTGAGAAATTTACCTTCCTTTTATATGTACACAGTAAACACAAACACACACACATTATATATATATATATATATATATATATATATATATATATATATATATATATATATATATATATATGCAATGCCCCTTACCACAGCTACTATTTTCAGGCGGTGCATTTCTCGTCCGACTATGTTACACTTGAACTAGTTTTGAGACCTCATACTGTCGAAAGGTGAAATCTACAGTGCACATTTGTAGAGACACGCTATATTCAGCTTCGCCAGCTGTAAACTATTGGCGCAGGGCTACCCATGGCAGATTTCTTTTTTTCTTTTGAGGTGGTGGGGTGTGCAGCAGAACGCCTAACTTTGGCACCTCGTGGTCGCTGTGAATGCGTGTAAATATTTTAGTATACCCTGAAAAGTTAAATTACGAAAACATTTCGTTGTGTAGGGAGTTTAGATTCCCTTCCTCTCCCCTCTTATGGCTGTTTGGTTTCTGCGTGCATGTGATACATTATTTGTTTTTTTAATCTCACAGCTTTCTGACCACAGCTAACTTCCAATAAATTGGCTCTGTTATTCTGAATATTGTAGACGCCCAACCAACGAGCAAGAGTTACGAGAGAAGAAATCATTATAATACACACCCTTTTTGAATTATTTTCGATCTCTCACAAGGTCTTTTATAGAGCTAAAATTCAGCAAATTGGCGTGTCATACTTCAAGGGCTATGGCATCATGTGTTCGACATGAATGATGAGCAGGTATGAAGAAATCTGCATCAAGAAAGCGTGACGGAACAGCCGAAGCGCATAGCAGTTCCTGCACGCGGTGCGTGGCTCTTTCAGTACTATCGACTGCAGCGCCGCCGCTGCGGGCAACGCGGAAGGGATCAGGCAGCGAGGCGTGGTCACGCCACTAAACACTTCTAGTACACTCTAACTATACTGAGCACCGCGGTGAAATCCGTTCGCCCACCAGTGTAAACACAGTGACCTCGCAAGAACTGAGAAAAGTGCAGTGGCGTAACTAGATAGGACGGCGCCCAGGGCAAATATATTTCCGCGCCCCTCATTATCCCCCCCCCCCCCCCATTAAAAGCGCTAATGTAGGCTTCCGCGATTGCCTACTGGCGCGCGGCGGGCCATTTCGGAGGCCAAGGGCCACCAGTTCTGATTTCGATGAGCTACGCCCGCGTTTTTGTATAGTATTTTTCTTTTTTTATTCAAACTTCCGGAAGTCCCTTACCCGTCATTGTTCTCTTCCAGTCCACACTGCAAAAAGCTTGACGGCACGGGCGCTTCCCAGGCCCAAGTTTCTCGTACCTAAGCTTTCGCGCTATTTGTGCATCCCAAGGAATGCAGGGTGAGTACAAAACAAAGCAACCAGCTAGACACCGCGCCCTCGGGTCTGGTATGGGGGTTAAACTGGTCGGAGTGTTCTGCCGTTTCGCTCCGTTCGCTGTTCCATTGATGGAGGTCATCCTTGTGCGGCCGCATTCTTTCAGGGAAGTTCTTGGTTTCTCCAACGTACGAAGCGGGGCAGTCGGCACATGCTGTCGGGTACACTACGCTCTGCGCTTTTTTCGCAGGTGCGTGTTCTTTGGGCCAAAGGATGAACCTGCCCATGGCGGTGGATGGCATGTGGGAAACGTTGACCCCCGCCCTTCTATTGCTTTGCTGGCGCCCGCGATGCAGGGAATCAACAAACGTCGCCGTCGTGTCACGCTTTCTCCGTCTTTCCTCCAGAGAACTCTGCGAATAAACGCCTTTGTTTAGCCTTTGGTGCCGAGGTCACGGATTATATTCGCCCTTCCTTCCGCCGCTGCGTGGACGATTAGTCGTTGGACGATCGGCTATTTCGTTGGAGTTTTCTGTTCTTACTCAAAAAAGGTGCATTCGAACTTTTTTATTTTATTTTGTTTACGTACGTGGTTGGTTTCAGGGAAGCTTTCAGTAAGTGGTTTGGGAGGCTGGTGGGGTTCGCTGAAACTCATCTAACCCAGTGCTGCGGAGCACAAAACAAAGCTTAGCCGAGGGTCATGGGAAGGCACGGAGGTAGCGCAGCAAAATGAAAATAGAGGATCCTTTTCCCGATGCAAAAGCCATTGCGGCAACCCTTTCCTTCACCACCATCCCCACTTCCAGTCGTACATTACAACCTCGCCCCTCCCCCCTTCCAGGCGGTTTTACGGAAAAAAACATTGACAACCTTTCCAGGGGGCGCCAACCCGAGGACTCGGCTTGGCGCCCCCTCCCTAGTGGCGCCCGGGGCACTTGTACCCCCTTGCCCCCCCCTAGTTACGCCACTGGAAAAGTGGCAGTGACTTTGACGTGAATCACTCTTACACAACATGATCGCGTCCGCACAGGCAGAGGTGGTTTACAGCTCATGGCCAAAACCAACACCCATCACGGAGATAAAACATAAACCCACCACAACATAGTTCCGTGAGACACTCTACTTTAAGCCAAGCGTTTGTGCCGGCATCTGCTCAAACACTTCAAGCCAAGCCAAGTCAAGTCGGTTTTAAGCGGTTATTGGGCGAACGGAGCGTTTTGCCCCTCAAAACGCCCGTACTCCCGGGGGAACCGAAACACTGCCGGCAGCACGAACCCGAAAACAAACAGTCTGGCCGCACTGCTCGTGAAAGGCACACGATACGTTGATAATAAAGGAGGCGTTGATAATAATTACAGAATGTTTGCCGAATACTGTCAGTGAGGTGTTACAACATATTCAGTTAGAGAAGCGCAGGAACGTTACCGGTATACTTTTACTTACTGCAGCGAAGGTTTCGTGGAGTGCGATGGATATATCAGCCAGCGCTGGACATCTGTGCTCCGAGCATCTGCGTTGGGGCTATGCGCTGTACGTACCTTGTTTGCACATGAACGCTGATGCATGTATATTGTTCACGACTGTACATGCTAAAACGTTACTTACGTGGCCTTTATTTCATGTAAACACCAATCGACTCGCAATAAAACAATTTATTGTCGCAAGTTTGTGTGATCGGCGTTAACGTTTCACTCGGCCTGGATGCGGCATCACTCACTTACTAAAGTAAGTATGCAAGATACTTGTGAGCTTGTAGTAAGTAGTTTACTGCATTGTACTATATGGAAACGAGATAAATTGAAACAGGCAGTTGCTCCAACGAGCGTGGGACAGCCATGACGCAGATGATGACGATGACGGTGTCGTCTGCGATGCGAACGGCCAGCCGCCATATCAAAACACCCTGGTGCTTTGAAACCCATTTCGTTTTATACGATCGCAGCTATAAATTATACAAACAATATTCTCAGTTATTATTTCTTCAAGAAAGCTATTTGAGTGCAGAAGATAATAAAAAGTTTTTCAGTTGTCAGTAAAATATTATTCTCTAATCTTTGTGCAACTGCTATCGGAATCCAGACAGCGCTATCATCGCGTCCAATTTTCGTCCCCATTGGCTCTATGCAGCTCTATGGACATGTCACCCCACTGCTGTCGCCTCACAGCGAAAAATCTATTTGGATCGGAGCTCTCTATGGCAGTGATTGAGGCCTGCCGGAACAGCTTTGGAGGAGAAAGTTTTTTGCTGCGGGTCCACCCCGGATCGAACATCATGATATTGTCCACGCCACACGAACAAGTGGCGGGCAGGCTGAGAGAGATCAAACAATTGAAAATCAGAGGACGAATGCACCCCTTCAATGCGTACGTGGCCGACCCAGAAGACGTGCTGCGAGGCATCGTTCACGGACTACCGCCCGGAACCACTCAGGCCGACCTAATGGCAAACCTACGAATATGGACACAAGGGGTGAAGATAGAGAGATCCAGAATGCTGGGCTCTTCGAAGTCAGCAATAATAACTTTTACGGGTGACGTGCTCCCTAGGTGCGTCTATTTTATGGGTGCAGAGGCGATCTGTTATCCCTACAAGCCTACCGTACAGGTTTGCAAGATTTGTCGATCAACTGGGCACCGAACCGATGTGTGCCCGACTCCGAACGCCAACGTGTGCTCCAGTGTGGGACGTGTGATCCTACTCAAGGACACGAATGTGCCCTGAACTGCGCCATATGCGGTGAAGAGCACGCTTCAGGAGACAAATCGTGCAGAAAGATATCGAAAAATAGTGGCTCCCCGAATATCACGAGTGGAGACGCCTCGAAGACAAACAGAGTGTACCTACGCCGAGAAGGATTTCCCGCAACTTGTGCAACACCAGCAGAAACATCCTCGTTGGTTCAGCTCAGACCGAGAGGAAGCGACGCTCCAGAAGCGGCAGACATCTAGGTCCAGCTCCAGATCACGATCAAGACCGAGATCAACATCAAAGACCCCGCAACAGCGAAACATCAGCAAGCCTGCAGAGGTCCCTGGCAAGCCAAACTTGAATAAAACACCAAGCAGCAGCTGGGAAACAAGCTCCGCCCATGTAAGGAAAGAAGAAGCAGCAGGAGCAGCAACCACTGGCCTTAGTACGGAGGACGTACAAAACAACCAACCAAACAAGGTGAGCTGGGCGAGTCCAGTGCCTCCCAATGTTCCGGTAACTGATAGCCCCCAGTATAGGAAAATTCTAGAGGAGAACAAAAGATGAACACAAGAAATTACACAGCTTAGAAATCAAATGGCTGCGGAGCGGAAATAGTATAAACTGACCATCTCGTCAATGGAAAGCAAATTAGAAAATACAATTAAGAAAACACAAAACCCAGGGTCGGTAGGCAACCCCACCGAGGCGCGAGAGCGTCTAGCCAACATGAAGGGTAGCGCAGAAACGAGCGAGAAAACGTTTGTCGTAGAAATGAAAACGTTTGTCGTAGAAGAACTGAAAATTCAGAGGCAGTATGTTAACGATGTTGTAGGAGGCCTGCAGAGGGCACTAAACAAACGCTCCCTGTCCGCCCCAGTTATTTACAAACCATCCAACGCGGGCCGCGACAACATAGATACGACCAAGCAGCATGACCAAAAATAATATAAAAAGTGTAGAACATCTAGAGATTTGGCAGTGGAACTTTCGCACTTTTCACAAGCGCGCCGCAGCACTCCAAAATTACATGAACTCGGTACCAATTCAGCCAGACGTAATATGCCTGCAGGAGGTTGGGCCCAAGATGGTCAAACTGCAGGGATATTATAGTTTACACGATTCAAATTATCCCCGCGTAGCCTCGCTGGTTAGAAAATGTATTGCAGCAAAGATTGAGCACATAGAAAGTTTGCGGATAAATCATCAGATAATCACTCTCCTTCCACTGAAGAGAGGCAAAGTGAAAACGGTAATATTAAATATATACAACCCTCCCAAAGATAAACACGAGGACCTTAGTGCACTACTTAAAGATGTCGTCGGCATTGCAGGGGCGAGAGATCGACTTGTGGTATTGGGCGACTTTAACGCACCCAGCACCACCTGGGGTTATTCGAGAGATTCCCCTAAGGGAACGCGTCTCGAACACGCCGTATCCAAACTAGGATTGAGCTTAATTACTCTACCCACAGCACCTACGAGGCTGGGCAACAGCGTAAGCCGAGACACGTTCCCAGATCTGACATTCACACGTAATATTAACGACACTAACTGGACAAACCTTGAAGAGAATCTCGGCAGCGATCACTACATAATCAGCATTTCCCTGTCAACTCCAAAACTACGTAGGGTCATAGGAGACGTGGTGATCACTGACTGGGAAAGGTACAGACGACGCGATCCCCCACCCGACTTTGTACCAGAGTCGATTGGGGAATGGTCAGAGTACATAATCTCAATTCACAAACAAACATCTAAACGTATCGCAAAAACAGCAGAGACTCCTGCAGTCGACAGGCACCTGCTCCACCTGTGGGAGAGCAGGCGCCGTATGCTGAAAAGGTGGAAAACCCAGTGACTCAACTGGAACCTTCTCCGCAGAATCGCCGCTTTAGGAGAGGAGGCAAATCAATACGCTAACAAAATTGCAACTGAGGGATGGATCCAGTTCTGCAGTTCACTACAGGACACTCTGAGCACTGCGAAAACTTGGGCCATCCTAAGGAACATGCTTTACCCCGAAAAATCAAAATCGGCCACGAACAGAACACTACAACGAATAATGCATGATTTTCCGGGCACAGAGGAGGAGTTAATACAAACACTTAAGGACAGATACATAGGAGAGAATACCGATAGTTGCAGTATTGAAATGCAGTACACTGGCGCGAAAAACGAGAGACTCGACGCCCCAATCACCAAGGAAGAGGTCTTTGCGGCTTCCCAAGCAGCCAAGAAAAATTCTGCCCCTGGTTCAGATCAAATCACAAATGTAATGATAAGGAACCTCAGCGATAAGGTTATAGAGGCACTGACAAACCATTTTAATGACAACTATTGGCTCAAAGGGAAGATACCCGAAAAAAGGAAAGTAGCCAAAATTATTACGATACCGAAACCCGGGAAGAAGCCATCCCTGCAGGCACTCAGGCCCATATCTTTGACGTCATGCATGGGAAAGCTTTTCGAAAGGGTTGTTCATAATCGGTTCCAAAACTTTATAGAGGACAACGGCCTTTTTCCAGCCACTATGCTGGGTTTCCGCTATGGCCTCTCCACTCAAGACGCATTTCTCATATTACAAGAGGAAGTTTTGAGCTATATACCTACAGAAGAAGAACATATAATACCAGCCTTGATTTAAAAGGAGCATTCGACAATATCTCGCATAAGACCATCCTAACAGAGTTAAACGACATCGGATGTGGGAAAAACAGCTACAATTACATCAAGGCATTCCTCACAGAAAGGCGGGCTTCGATAAGCGTAGCACAAGTCACGTCAGACGCTTTTGAGATGCCAAACAAAGGTACCCCTCAAGGAGCCATCCTCTCTCCCCTGCTCTTTAATATTGCCATGTTAGGACTCACGCGAGCTCTGGATGGAGTTCCGCAGTTAGGATACACTTTCTATGCGGATGATATCACCCTGTGGGCAACGCGTTGATTTCTGGCTAACAAAGAGCAGACACTTCAAGAGGCGGCAAAAGCAGTTGAAAACTTTGCGAAGGCAAGCGGGCTCAGCTGAGCCCCAGAAAGATCTGAAATTATCAGGTTACATGGAAAAAGATACAAAAGTAACGGAAGCATCGACATACACATTGAAGGTGTCAAAGTACGTGAGGTGACCGTCGCATGTATTCTGGGTTACAGGGTTGAAAGTAATGGACGAGCGAACCATACAATAAACATATTAAAATCATCCACGAAACAAGTTGCACGAATGATCCATAGAATAACATACCACAAACAGGGAATGAAGGAAGGAGACACATTTAGATTAGTACAGGCACTTGTACTCTGTAAGGTTACGTATAGTCTACCTTTCCACGTGTTAAACAAATCGGAAGAAGAAACCATCGAGTCTATAATTAGGGGCGCCTACAAAGTGGCCATAGGGCTACCGGTAAGCACACCAACCCAAAAGCTTTTGGACTTTGGTATATATAATACATACCCTGAGCTAAAGACAGCGGTACTGACTGCGCAGAGAAATCGTCTAAGTCAAACGAAAGCGGGGAGATAGACACTTGCTAGGGTGGGCTTTCCGCCATACCCCCAGAACCTGGACGAGGTTCTTGTAGAAATCCCGGATCCCGTCCGCAGCAAGATCTGGATCTCACCGCTGCCCAAGAACATGGATGTAAAAACAAACAAAAAGCGCAGAGAGGAGAGAGTGCAATGTCTCCGAAAAACATTAAAGAACAAATCAAGTGTTTTGTATGTGGACGCTTCGAGGTACAATTTTAAACGGTCAGTTGCATCAGTACTTAGCAACGACAACTGCATGGTGACATGTGCATCGCTGTACACGTCCTCGATCGCCAAGGCGGAATGCTTTGCCATTGCCCTTGCAATTAAAGCGCAGGAACAGATAGATGAGCAGACAACTATCATTTTTGACTCACAGGAAGCGTGCCGTTTCTTTTTAAGAGGCCGCCTTCCGATAAAAAAAATGGCAGCATATCCACGGAGTGAATGATGGAGAATGGGGCGAAGAATTCGTCCGTCCATTCGTTCTTGCTTCCGTCCGTCCATGCGTCCGTCAGTGTGACCGTCCATGCATCCATCAGCCCGTCCGTGCGTGCGTCTGTTCGTGCGTCCGTCCCTGCGTTCGTCCATGCAGCCGCCCCTGCGTCCGTTCATGCGTCCATCCATGCATCTGTCTATGTGTCCGTTCGTCCATCTATTCAACACTCCAAGTACCACCATCTCGCATCTTTTCATTATATATTCCGCATATAGAAGCACCGCCATCCAGTGGACATTCTAAGGACTAAACGAGAGGTGGCACACGCACACTCTCTTACGGCTTGCGCTTCGTGTCTACTTTTCACCTTTAACCACCTCGAGTTCATGGTATATACTAGTTCACTGTATTCATGGCACTGCGGCCAAACGCTCGATAACCTTTTTAAAACCGAAGAGGTTACACCCAGCGAGTATAACGTAGCAACCCTTTCTTGTCAGATAGGGCTCAATATACATGCCAATGGCTGCTAATGGGAAATGAGAGACAGGGTAATTCCGCTTTTGCTTTGTGTCTACTTCCCACCTTTAACCACCTCGAGTTCATGGTATAAACTTGTTCACTGTATTCATGGCACCGCTGCCCAACGCTCGCTAAACCTTTCTAAAACCAAGGAGGTTACGCCCAGCGAGTATAACGTAGCAACCCTTTCTTGTCAGATAGTGCTCAATGTACATGCTAATGGCTGCTATAATGGTGATCGCAGCCTGCGCGTTAACTAAAAGCCGAATGCTCCTGTCTCTCATTCCCCATTAGCAGCCATTGACATGTACATTGAGCACTATTTTTCATTGTTCAACAACGCACAGAAGAAATATCTCACCAGCACCACCTTGGAGGTCAAAATGTTATACTTGTTACATACTACGGGGGACGAACGGGTGCCGCTATAAGGAGCTTCGCCCCTAAAATAAGCTAATTCTTGGGCGGAAGATTGACGAACAAATACAGGCTGATTTGGTGTCCAGGACACGCAGGCCTGGAGGGGAACGAAATTGCCGACGCTTGTGCTCGAGGGCTCACGAACCGAGCAGAGTTTTCAAAGCACATTCGATCCTTTGAAACACTCCAAGAGGAAGCTATCGAGGAGGATAATGACCCATCCAGAATTGCCCCTCGCGAAATTCTTGCTAACCAGCGAGGCATGCGACAAAATACAGCGCCCCCCACAAATCATTAGAAGGGGAAAACGCGATTGACCTCCGCCGAATTCAAACGGGAGTCTTTCCCAATCTTCAAAGATTACACAAAATTTTTCCAACGCTATATGGGCATGCGTGTCCGTGGTGTGGCGGCTCGCCATCGCTCTATTACATTTCGTGGGGATGCCTAAAACGACCACCAAATTTAGATACCTTTTTAGGTCAGTACAAGCTTTGTAATACTTTCGAGCAATGGGAGGCACAGCTCGCCAGCTCTGACCCAGAGGTGCAGCTTGCACTTCTGCGTCACGTCAGACAGACGGCGGCAGCCAGTGGAGCCCTGCACTTGGGGCCCCACCCATCAAGCTCATGACCCCTGTCCCACACCCTTGGCAAATAAAGTTTTTTTTTTCCTTCCTTTCCTTCCACTGCTGTCCGTCCGTCCGTCCGTCCGTCCGTCCGTCCGTCCGTCTGTCTGTCTGTCTGTCTGTCTGTCTGTCTGTCTGTCTGTCTGTCTGTCTGTCTGTCTGTCTGTCCGTCCGTCCGTCCTTCCGCCCGTCCGTCCGTCCGTCCGTCCGTCCGTCCGTCCGTCCGTCCGTCCGTCTGTCTGTCTGTCTGTCTGTCTGTCTGTCTGTCTGTCTGTCTGTCTGTCTGTCTGTCTGTCTGTCTGTCTGTCTGCACCTGCTGGGCGAGTCGTTAACAAGGCGGTCACGTACCAAGAGAGACATGCATGTACAGACCCACGGCTTAAGGAGCTTCGCCCCTAAAAAGCAAAAAAAGTATCCATGCATCTTGCGCCACACACACACACACACACACA
Source organism: Rhipicephalus annulatus (assembly GCA_013436015.1). Lineage (NCBI taxonomy): Eukaryota > Metazoa > Arthropoda > Arachnida > Ixodida > Ixodidae > Rhipicephalus > Rhipicephalus annulatus. The sequence goes on along the minus strand of WOVY01002628.1, from coordinate 764,340 downwards.
CACACACACACACACACACACACACACACACACAACAAGGCTGCAAGAATTAAGAATTGAGAGAAAATGTTCGCATTTTGGCCTTTACAAATCTTGCAGATCAGAACTGCATAGTTCAAGTGAAATCAAGTTCATATATCGTTATGACTCGGATCACTAGTATTAACTGCATTTTCCTTGACGATCAGATCACAGGTTTTTGGTCTCTCCGTTTCTCACCCCCTCGTTAACTGCGAGGCACTTCGGTGGGAGCTTGTCCAACGTTTGCACATAGCGAAGTTTTGCTACAACAAAACGACAATTATATAGTAATACTACATTTAGCACTACTACTACTACTACTACTACTACTACTACTACTACTACTACTACTACTACTACTACTACTACTACTACTACTACTACTCCGACTGCAACTACTTCATGCCGAGATGTTGATACTTGCAGAGCTCTCAGGTTGGAAACTTCGTGGTAAACTCAGCTGTTGATCAACTGATGCTGTAAACTTCAGGAAGCTGACACACTCTCTGTCAATCAGCCAGCCGACGCAAACTACGTGCGGCGCGTAGGGGGAACACGCGTGTATACATCTAAGCGTGTAACCTCGAAGGTGCATACATCTGTACTTTCTATACAGATACCACGAAATACTTTTATGACGTTTGCGAGAACTGGCCTCAGCATAGTCCAGCATGGTTCAGCATTCCCATGAATGGTATCGACGAACGTATCATGCCGAATGCCGTTCAAATGTCGACATAAAGGGACAGCAACGATATGTCTTTCTAAGACATTTTGGTGGTACGAGCAACGAGTGACACTCCTGTTACTTTCGCAAGCACTTCCCGTCGAGCACTCACTTCCGCTTTTCCGATAATACCCCTCAGCGGTTGTGGTTATGTTTGTGTACGCAACGTTTTTAGGGGCAAAGCTCCTCTCGCTGTGGCTTAGTCCTTCCTCCGTCCTGCGTTGTCGTAGCCACCCACGCAGCAGATCCACGGATTGAATGATGACGAGTGGGGCGACAAGTTTGATAGGATGGAGGACGCTCAGACCAGACAGACCGACAGACAGACAGACCGACAGACAGACAGACGGACGGACGGACGGACGGACGGGCGGGCGGATGGACGGTTAGAGGGACGGACGGACGGATGGATGGACGGTTAGAGGGATGGAAGATTCACGGTTTATCGATGAAACCCTCCGAAGCTTCGCCCCCCCCCCCCATCATCATTGTGGATATGCTGTAATTTTTTGTTCTGTGGAGGGGGGAGGGGGGAACAATAAGCCATTGCATTGCCTAACTGTCGTTCACCTGAACCACTGGCATGCCTTTTTGATTTCGTTTTCTCACTTGAATAACAGTTTTATCTTTTTTTTTTAAGTTAAGCTGTTCAATTTCCTGAAGAAGATATATTAGGCGTGTCGTGAAAAGATTCCAGCCACTTCTTTTTCAACTGGGGCATGCAGGAACGCAGCGCCCTCAGTCACTGCGATGTGGCACGGTTGCATGCTTTAATGAAAGCCAATGTAGTGCGCAGGAATTCGTCAACTTCAGCAGCAGCACCATCGTTCAGTTGGGATTTAGACGGGCTCTCTTGACCAAAATATACTGCACGTCACACTGCCGAGGATTTAGACACACTGACAAAAATCCAGGACTTCAACAAACCGCTCATTGTTACAGTAAGTTATTCACAACCCGGTTTATATAATGAACACCAAAATTACACACAAGCACGCCGCTCTTTTCTGAGGTAGCTGTCTGCGCTAGATGCGTATTGATAATAACAGCACCACAAAAAAAGTAAAAAAAAATAGGGAAGGAAAGTCGACACTGGACAAGTGCTTGTCAGTCCACTTTTTTTCCCCGTATGTGTCCGTTAATTTTCGTGGTGTTTATCATCACTCACATTTTTCTCCGCGCGCGTGACAGGGCATAATAAGAGGAGGTGGACGTCGCGAGGTAACGGAGCATTTGCAACATGCACTTACCTTTTCCGCTGCGAAATGAGGCGATTCTTGAGCGCTATCACACGTAGCCACATCCTGCGCCAGGAGTCGGTGGTCGCGATCCAGACACCTCACAGTGGCACCAATAAAATCCTCAAACCAACGGACGGCACTCACGATCACACGCACTCGCCAGCTTCGCGTGTGACTGGTTAAGCGTCCAGAGGCTGTTTTGCGAGCGATCCTGTTAAGGCTGGGGACCGGCGGGGGGCTGGGAACCGGTAGTACCAGCGGCAGCAGCGGCAAATGACGTCCAGGAATCAGCAGCAGAAGCGAATGCCGCTGCGCCTTCCGAAGATACGTGAGCGATGAGCGAAATGCTTGTTCCGCGTCCCTCACTCGCATAGGGAAATCGGTTTCGCGTTGCGCCGAAACAACACCTTCGGTGGCAGCGGCGACCAGCTGATGCCTACAGCACATACACCGCAGCCCTGCCGGTTCGTACGTTTTGGCCGCTGCTCGCCAACGCACTCGCAACGAGCGGGAGGAGCGTGTGCGCTCAAAAGCAGGCGCACAAACGACGACCCTTGTGTCAGGCATTCCGCACCGTTTAGTCATTTATTTGTTTATTTCGCCCCTTTGTTCTTTCCGTAAGCGGAGCCATCTGTGCGCGCCGCCGAGAAAGGGCACCAAGAAAGATGAGAATACTGTGTTTATCTTGTGCCACCTGGGCGCGCCCACTACTCTGGCCCTGCACGCGCAAGTATATATACTATACCACGGACGCGTCGCGCGGGAAGTAGAAATGCTGCTCCCTCGCACCGAGTGAGGTAATTGTTAAGAACACCTTTATTTGGCCGAAAAAATTTACGACTCAATTGGGGAAGCAGACTGGTCCGGCCTAACTCTGCTTTCCTGGTTTCTTGCCAGAGCCAGAACAATGTTACCGCCGCTAGGGATCATCGCCCAGAGGCAATCTCTCAGTGGTTATCGTGTGAACAACGTATGGGTTGATCAATGTCGGCAAATGAAAGTTATCTGCCTCCATACAGACGGCTAATTTCTGCGCCACAACCCCAAGTCGCGAGAATATTGCCAGTGGCTTTGATCATGAGGCACAGGGAAGGCGAGCGACTGTATTCATAATTGTAAACTCGTAACGCTGTAATCTGTGTGACCATTCTTTGTGTATTGAACTCTGCCCTTAGACTCCAGCGGAGCATACACCAGAGCATAGTCCTTGTGATGTACTCTCTTTTCGTTTCTTTTCTCCCCTTCATCCATTCCCCAGTGCAGGGTAGCAAACCGGATGTGCGTCTGGTTAACCTCCCTGCCTTTCCTTGCATCTTTATCTCTCTCTCTCTCTTTTCGTTTTACAGCAAAAGTTGTTTTGACACCAAAACTCGGGTCACGCGTGGCGCCGTTGTTGTTCGCCGCCGCCGGTGTTCGTAATAACACCGCAAAAAATTAGAAGACAAAAAAAAACGTAGTACTAAAGACACAGTGGGCTCCAACCCGGGTCTGGTGGGTGCCATCCCAGCATTCTACCACTGATACACACCGGAACTTGGGACTTGTAGGCAAACTTGCCTTAGGCAGGCCTTGCGTCGGGAAAGGAATCGCGCTAATATGAATAATCAGGCGTTTTAGAACAGCAAAAGAACAACGAGAAGTCGCACAATGCGAATAGCGTAACGAGTGGGTCATCCAATGCTCCAACCCATTACAAAAGCTTCTTTTTGGTAACTTAATAACTGTGGCGCATACCCACTTCAGGCATAATTCCTCATTGTCGTCAGTCACTGCATGGCACAAAATGCCTTGCAAGTGTTTAGCGGATACCACGGTTCTCAGAAAAATGACGGAGGATAGCATAGCGAATGGCGGGCTACTACCCAGAAATTATTAATAATAATGCCGTAGTGGGTACCCAGCCAGTTTGTTTGTAGCAGTTACGCAATGAGTGTTTACAAATGGCTCTGAAAGACAGCTATTCTAGCTTTCGCTGTGACTATGATGCGCCTCCCGTGCAGGCCTGGCGTTTTTTTTTTAACCCTTGTTCTCCAGTTTTTCGTGTTTTTGTGAGTTTATTCAATATTGATACTATAATGATGCAATAAGGGGCTCTCATATGCTACACTCGTATGTTTGTAGTAAATAAATAAATAAATTCGGTAGATCCCACGTACATTCGGATTCAATGTTAGGCGAATCATGCCCATGCATGCTGACTTGTAATTTTGTTATTGAGCGACACGTTACGTAGTTGCGCAAAAAAATATGCACTAATGAACGCACGGTCATACGCTAAACAGCCGTCTATGTTTTATGTCACCAGTTGTTTACAGTTGCGTAACGATACCAACAGCAACAAGGATATTAGCAACACCAGAAGCAGTAAGTTGATATAAATATCTGCTTCTCGCGAGGATCATAGCCCTGCTAGATAAATAAAATTAACTTAAACGGGTGAAACCTGAGTACAACTGATGTTGACCCAACGTGACGGCTGTATCGTAGAAGTGCATATGTAATGTTTATAAAATTGGAAGGCCAGCACGGCAACCATATTTGACGTTTCATGAACATTAAAGTATATCGAAAGGTATACTTCCGCGCAGTGCGGCCCAACCCTCGCTAAACTTTGTTTAAGGGAATTTTATTTCTGAAAGAAGCATACATACACAGAAGACATTCATATGTTACACTTTTCGTTCTCAATACATTGCTAATATATTCCAATATACATTCAAATGCACAATAGGAACTGTTTGTACCTGCTAACGGAAATTATAACGTGAAAGAAAACTACGCGCAGGGGTACGTGTGTGTTTAGAAAAAGAGGTTAATGGTTTTGAGTACAAGGTACTCTACTACGGGAGAGCAGAAAGCCGTCCCGTGGGCCTGAGCATGAAAAGATGTTGCTGTTACAACAAAGATCGTTGTTTAGAAAAAATTGCTTAAACCAAGGAGGTTACGACGTGGCAACCTTTTCTGGTCAGATAGTGCCCAACGTGCGTCCTTCTGTTACTGGTTTTGTTTTTCAGTAAGCATTAAATTCAAGGCCAATAATATTGGAAATTAAGTCACCGATACTCGTCTCTGTAGGTTACTTGATCAGAAACAACGATCTTTCTATTAATGAATAGCAAACTCAATTCAAAAGAGTACGTGCGTGCCGCTCCTCTAGTCCGGCCGTTGAGGTGGCTACGTATTACTACTACTACTACTACTACTACTACTATTACTACTACTACTACTACTACTACATATATTGCGGACGCACGACCCATGGCTTAAGGAGCTTGGCCCCTGAAAATCGCAGCATATCCACGGAGTGAATGACGATGAGTGGGGTGAAGTTTCGAAGGGTTTTGTCGGCAAACCGTGAATCATTCGCTGGCTGCGTCCATCCGTCCGTCCAGCTGTCCGTATGTCGGTCTGTCTGTTTGTCTGTCTGTCCGTCTGTCTGTCTTTGTCTGTACGTTAGTCTGTCAGTCTTCAGTCTGTCTGTATATATGTCCATCTGTCTGTCTGTCTGTCTGTCTGTCTGTCTGTCTGTCTGTCTGTCTGTCTGTCTGTCTGTCTGTCTGTCTGTCTGTCTGTCTGTCTGTCTGTCTGTCTGTCTGTCTGTCTGTCTGTCTGTCCATTCGTCCGTCCGCCCGAACGTACGCCCTTCCGTCTGTATGTCTGTTTGCCTGTCCATCCGTCCGTCCGCACCTGCTGAGTGAGTGATAGAACTAGGCGGTCACGTACCAAGAGAGATATGCATGTACCGACACACGGTTTAAGGAACTTGACCCCTAAAATGCTTTCCCAACTCCCCGGGACTTGCATGAGAAAACGAAACACTGCACAACAGCCATATACGATGAGTAATTCTTAGTTATATATCAAGTGATGTGTCTTTCGATGTACTTGGATACAACTTGCACGTAAATATGAACTTTTTTGTACGTTCTAACATAAGGCGAACTGCCTCCCAACAACGTAGAATGCCGAAGGAACACCTACTCATCAGGTAGAGCGAGCACGCATCCTCGGACTTGACGTTCAAGCAGATAGACAGCAGGGAAAGACACACCACTTCTCTACACGCCACATGGAGAAGATCATCGTCATGTTCCGACGCGTAAGTAATCGACGCTCGGGACTTGGGTAGCGAGATATGCTTGGGCCATTGGATGCGTGCATTTATCACCGCTTCAGTTGTCACCTTCCTTTTCACCGGGCTAACGCAAGGACAACATGAATGAACGCACACGCTCACCCGTATAAAAGGCCATCAAGGTCGCTTTGGGGGTTTCGCCGCTATGCTTCTGCGCAGCGCTTTTTGTCGCTAGGAGTGCACAATACCATTGATGAAGTACTCGAGGCTTAGTGGTTTAGTCAGCGCCAACACCTTCTTCTCGCTCCGACAGATAGACAGGTACTCCACCACCTGGGTCACCTGCAGTCCCCCCTGGACCTCTGGAAACGTAGAGAGCTTTCATGCCACTCCAAGTAGTTCGAGTACTCCACGTACATCCCCTACCACGCATGATGCCCCCTTTAATAATGGTCGTCGGCGAGCACGGGTGAGGTACCTGAATCGCACTTTCAGCGAGACTGGGGAGAATAGGATCTGCTATACGTACGCGCCTCGCACGACAAACGGACACATAGCGGGGGGGGGGGGGGTAGCGGCACTCCTAATATAGTAAGTGCTGCCTCAATCTCCTCCCCGCATTCATCCACTGACTCGGGTGAAGTCCTGGTAGTTACCTTGGCCATCCAACACACCTTGAGCCTCCCCGCGGATACCGATGTCGGGCTTTTCTAGTTGGTCGCGGCATTTGCGAAACCCCCCACTCTATATTCTTTTGCACACATCAGAAGTTGCTTCACATAACATCCACATCATACACCTGCTCTGGACTCTTGGTCTTGCCTCACTGTCGGGTAATGAACGCGCTCCTGCTGCCGCTCAAAAACACTCACCTTCTGAACAGCCCCACGCAGCGAGGCGGCCAACATAGAGCCAGGTTCCCCACTTCTCACATATTACGAAGTGACACAACATTGCGTACGCCAACGCCAGACATACCAACTCCCACAAGAGTACTTCACACGAGAGGAGGCTGTCGCACTTCGCCAGCTGCAGACCCGAAGTTTCTTTAATCTGCACTTCCTGCATAGAATATACCCGACTCCTTATACCAATGCCTGTCCAGGGTGTGGCGCTGTCCCCACAACGTTTCAAGTTACCGTAGAGTGCAGCGCTGCCTACTTGCCACTCCTCCCACCAATCTGTGCGCACCCGAGGGCAGTGAGAGGGCACCCTTCGCGATGGCGCCCCCAAGGTCTGTCGGGCGCGCGTTCTGCAGGGCCCAGGCCGCGAACCCGGGCTGTTGCAGAGGTTGCCGTAATTGTCCTGGGATAGGGACCTCCACGTTTTTCTGGCATTTGCATATTAAATGTTTTCATCAGCTTACCTTGGATCTGTCCTTTGCCGTGTTTATATTATTATTTTTATTTTGTCAGTTTTACAACTTTACTTGTCGTCCTGTATTAGAAGCACTATCTTTTTTTTTCGTTTTCTTTCTTTCTCTCGGGCTCTCTCCTTCTCTGTGGAACGTACGGAAAAGCCGAGAGGCTATGTACCTCAATCTCTTCAGAGCAATCAAGTTAAAATAGAACAGAACAAATGCCACCCAGTAAGCCCCCACTGTGAAAGCCTACAAGAGCGTATACGGCCAAATATGGCTTCCGATTTAAGGTTGTGCTACCCGTGGGAGTTGCTTCCAGGGAGGTTCGTTTATTTCGACACCGATCATTGTAGTCATAGTGCTGCAAGATTCAACCGTGAGATAAGACAATTCACATATCAATTTTCTGTTCAGCCGAGGTGGCTCAATCTTTGCTAGTGATAACTGTGGAATGCGCCTGCGTTAACGTGTAATGCACAACTAAAATTCTTACTTTAATGTCATGCTCTATTTAGCAGTTATTTTTTTTCTTTTCTGAAAGCATATCGAATCTAATCGGTGTCTAACAGTTAGCCTTTCCAACAGATGTCATCGAATTGGTTGAGCACGGCGGTAAGGGAGGGTTACCTCTGATTATTTCCATCTTCGACATGACTGTCACCGGCATTGGTGTCGGTCGCTCGTGTGCAGATGTGATAATGTGGGAAATTTTACTGCCCTAAACCACGATATGTTTATGAAGCACTCCTGAATGTAGGGCCCTGACAACTTCGACTCTTCTACACGCACTGATATCGCACACGGGTCTCTTCGTCGAAGTTCGACCACCGCAGCTGGGATCGATCCCGCGACTTTCTGGGCAGTAGCCGAGCAGCGTAACTATTGCACTGGCACGGCAGACACGTGTAGCAGCTAGGAAAAAAAAATGCAGCTCCCAACCTTACTTTATACATCTCTCAATAAATCCTGACGATAGCCAATTATAGAAAGTAGGCGAACTAAAATGCAGTCGAGCGTACGTTTCAAGTTGAACCAATTCCAAATCAGAAAGCGTTAATTGGGTCACACATATGCAATGTTTCCTGGCAGCACCCGTCCGAAGCGATTGCGGTAACTTTCTTCGGGGCAGCTGCTTTCAGAGCAGCTCATACTTGCGCCCTGCTCGCTCAGTGTCCCATCTTCACAGATTCACAATACAGTTAGAGCCATCAATGAAGCCGTATGAGTGAAAAATCATTTAACGTTGCTGATATACGAAATGCAGCGACGGAGAGGCAACACTGAATCGGTTTGTGTCGTTATTTGTTTATTTATTTGTATTTGCAGGTCCCTTGGTAGCTTAGTTACTTAGTTGGTCAGATGGTTAGTGAATTACCTGGTTGCCGCGGCAAACGAATGTTCCTATATATATATATATATATATATATATATATATATATATATATATATATATATATATATATATATATATATATATATATATATATATATATATATATACAAAGAGAGAGAGAGATGTAAACATTTGATTTGGAGGAGAGGAATTAACGTATTTTCCTTCTCCTGTCCCTATTTTAAAAGCATGCTCGTTATCGGGCACAGGTGGTAATGAACTTTTACAGTCCGCACATGTTCAGTCGGGCCTCAATACAAGTAGCACGCTTTCACGCTCTGAACGAGTCCTTTGCACGATGAAGAAATGATAAGAAATAGTGCAGTCGATAAACCGGAAACAATGCCACCGACCCGAAGAGAAGCCACAGTGTGGACAACGATCAATAAAAACCCGGCGCAAGACGCCGATGAAGCCTCGCACGCGGTTACCCGAACGACGTCAGTGATTGACCAGAAAAAAAAAGAAGAATGAAATGTAGATAACGAGGTAGAAACGCAAACGTCTCCCGTACAATCTATTGGCCCCGTTATGGGCTTTCCCAGCAGTGAAGCAAGAATCACACTCGTTGTCTTATCTGCAGCAGCGATGGCGATATAATGTCTCCCGTCCTTTTTCAGCCTTTTGTTACCTCGGTCAAAGTTGAGCACATTGAAGAGACCCTAAAGAGCAAAACAATTTTTTCATGGATTGGTTAAGTACAATTTCACAATCTTGAAAACACCCACAGGTCGCGGGGTCGAACCCCAGCCACGGCGGCTGCATTTCCGATGTAGGTGAAAATGCTGTAGGCCCGTGTGCTCAGATTTGGGTGCATGTCAAAGAACCCCAGGGTGTGGTAATTCCCGGAGCCCTCCACTACGGCACCTCTCATAATCATATGGTGGTTTTTGAACGTTAAACCCCACATATCAATCATCAATCAATCCTGAAAACACCACTCCCACCTGAACACGGCGCTTGGTAAGGGAGAAAACGCGTGAAAAGTAAATGTGGGTGGCGAAGCCACGTTTACATTCCCGCCCTAAACACTGGGACGTAAGAAATTTTGAAGGAGTCTACTGGGGTGTTACGTAGCGTATACAATCGATAAAAATGAAGTACAGTGGCACGTGTGGGTGCCCCAGACTTAGCACACGAAGTTACAGAAAGTTCAACCAAGCCAGTGCCACGAAAGTACCAAATATACAGTTAGGAACATCTCACGTCACGCACGCGGTTCAGAAATCAAACTGCAACCTAATTTTCTCGGCTAACAATGAACTTATTATGGAATTAGAGTTCTCAGAGTAAAGTTTATGAATATAAACTAAGTCATTGTTCCTCGTAAGTGTCCCTTTAACCCACCTTGATGAAGTTGATAGCCCGCTCTCTAACATTATCGAGGACAGCAGGAATATCATATATTAAATATCAAATATCATTCGCCAGGATAATTCTATAACACCTGCATCGTCCGTACCCCGCGTGTGCGTGTGCACTGAGTGGGAGAGGATAACTCACGGGACTTGGGGGCGTGAACCGTCCCTGTAGCGATACTGTCGTTTCTAATCACAAAATTATCGCCGAAAGAGATAAAAAAAGAACAGAAGGACGAGCTCCACCATGCACCTAGTAGCTTTTCGTTGCCTTCTTTAGCGCATCGCTGTGATGCAGCGGCGCTACACGGCTGCGGACCCTGGCAGAACTCACGGGTACCGGTGCGCCGATCGCATCTCGGTGGACGTGAAACGCCAGAGGCCCATGTACTGTGTGGTGTCATCATCATCATCATCATCATTATCATCGTCGTCATCATCATTATCATCATCATCATCAGCCTGACTACGTCCACTGCAGGACAAAGGCCCCTCCCATGTTTCGCCAGTTAACCCGGGCCTCTGCTTGCTGCTGCCAATTTATGCCCGCACACTTCTTAATCTCATCTGCCCACCTAACCTTCTCTCTCCCCCTAATCTGCTTGCCTTCTCTGGGAATCCAGTCAGTTACCCTTAATAACCAGCAGTTATCCTGTCTAGGCGCTACATGCCCGGCCCATGTCCATTTCCTCTTCTTGATTTCAACTATGATATCCTAACCCCCGTTCCCTAATCCACTCTGCACTCTTGTGTCTAAGGTTACACCTACCACTTTTCTTTCCATTGCTCGCTGCGTCATCCTCAATTTAAGCTGGACCCTCTTTTTAAGTCTCCAGGTTTCTGCTCCGTAGCCAAGTACCGGCAAGATACCGCTGTTATATACCTTCCTCTCTAGGGATAGTGGCAATCTACCCGTTATAATTTGAGAGTGCTTGCCAAATGTGTTCCACCCCATTCTTATTCTTCTAGTTACTTCGATCTCATGGTTCGGCTCCACGGTTATTAGCTGCCCTAAGTAGACATAGTCTTTTACAATTGGAAGTGCACTATTACCTATCTCGAAGTGCTGCGCTCTTCCGAGGTTGTTGTACACTACTTTCGTTTTCTGCAGGTTAATTTTAAGACCCATCTTTCTGCTCTCCTTGTCTAACTCCATAATCATGAGTTGCAATTCGTCCCCTGAGTTACTGAGCAATGCAATGTCGCCAGCGAAGCACAGGTTACTAAGGTACTCTCCATTAACTCTTATCCCTAACTGTTCCCATTCTAGGCTTCTGAAAACCTCCTGTAAGCACGCGGTAAATAGCATTGGGGAGATTGTATCACCCTGCCTTACGGCATTCTTGATTGGTATTCTGTTGCTTTCGTTATGAAGCACTATGGTAGCAGTTGTTAATATTGTCTAGAATGATGATATAGCGATTTAGAATTCAATCTTGTAATGTCGGCCTTCTATTCAAGTGCGTGCGAGACCATAGAGCAAGAAAAAGATAAATATCTCAGGCGTTATTTGACCAACAGAACCACTTTTTTTTCAAGCTATATCAATATAAAACACACGAGGAAGCTATCTTGAATACACATTTTAAAACAGTCTTTTTGAAAGCTTCCTACCGCATCGGTTCCACACTTTCGTAAAGACGAAGTGAGCGCGCAGCTTGAGCTGCATCTTTATTACCTTAACCTTTTTTTTCCCTACGATTCTTACTGTAGTCAACCACGGTAGTTTTCTGCTCATGAGACACGCATGTAAAAGAATCCGTCTCAATAGCTGCCGATAAGACAGGGTTAAAATTACCCGACAGTGGCACGAACTTGACTCAACTGTTCGTACGCACGCCCTGAACAACACGTAGCGTCGTCTGCTCCAAGCTTGGGAGGATAAAGGGGCGCACGCCATGCTGCACCTCTCTGCACCTCCTTTTGAGCAAGTGCAGGCCGGCGGTTAACTCGTGCAGCACTAGGGGCAGCTCGGCATATTCACTCATGAGTACACTCACTAACACTCACTCATACTCATTTGAACGAAGGGAGTGTGAGTATACGAGTGAGTGAGTACTCCGAGGGTGGGTTAGACCTACCACGTGAGTATGAACGTGAGTGAGTAGAGTACTCTGAGAGTGAGTAGAAGTGAGTATGAAATGAGTGAGTACTTCGAGAGTAGAAGTGAGTATGAACATGAGTGAGTACTTCGAGTGTGAGTAGAAGTCAGTATGAACACGAGTACTTCGAGTGTGAGTAAAAGTGTGTAAGAACGTGAGTGAGTACACCGAGTGTAAGTAGTGAGTATGAACGTGAGTGAGTACTCGTAAGTGTGAGTGGACGTGAAAGAGCACTCAGAGTATGAGTAGTCGTGAGTGTAAACGTGAGTAAGCCCACATGAGGGTGATCGAGTAGGCGTGCGTATGAACGCGAATGAGTACACATGAGTATGAGTAGTTGTGAGCGTGACTGTGAGTGATTACTTATGAGTGTTAGTAGTCGTGAGTTTGAACGTGAGTGAGCACTCAATAAGTATAGTAGGCGTGAGTATGAATGTTCGGTAACATTCATGAGTATGGGCAGATATCTGTGATTCCTAGTGACCAGCGGTTAACTTGCCTTTACTCTACGTCCCCTTCCCAATGACATTTCTGCTTGATTTCGACTATGATGTCCTGAACACTTGTTTGTTCGCTGATAAAACCCTGCCATCTTCTTGTCTTTATCAGTTACACCTATCATTTTCCTTACCATACCCCTGAAGTTGCAAAATAGTATGTCTACTTACGACAGGTAGTAAATGCGGAGCCGAACCACGAAATTAAGTAACATGAAGAATAAGGCTGGAGTGGAGCATATTCGGCAAGCATTCTTAAATCATCAATGATAGATTGCCACTATCCCTCAAGCGGAAGGTGTATAACAGCTACATTTTACCTATACTTATATACCTACGGAGCAGAAACCTGGAGGATGCATAAAGGGTTCAATTCAGTTGAGGAGGAGGCAATGAGCAATGGTAAGGAAAATTATAGGTGTAACTCATAAGGACAAGAAAATGGCAGGATTTCCTCAGGGAACAAACGAGTGTTCAGGACATCATAGTCGAGATCAAGCAGAAATGTCAGGGGAAGGGCACGTGCAGTAAAGGCAAGATAACCGCTGGTCATTAGGAATCACAAATATCTATCCATATTCATAAATGTTACCCAACATTCATACGCACGTTCAAACTCATGGCTACTAACACTCATACGTAATCACTCACATTCACGCTCACGACTACTCACACTCATGTGTACTCATTCACGTTCATACGCACGCCTACTCGATCACCCTCATGTGGGCTTACTCGCGTTTACACTCACGACTACTCATGCTCTGAGTGCTCTTTCACGTCCACTCACACGAGTACTCACTCACGTTCATACTCACGACTACTTACACTCGGTGTACCGACTCACGTTCATACGCCTAATCACGCATGAGTACTCACTCACGTTCTTACTGAATCCTACTCACTCTCGGAGTACTCTGTCACTGGTCCCGTTAATTCGGGAGGCGATCGCCGGGCTAATTCCAAGGGCCGAAGTATCGGCCCCCCGAAGCACACCCCGAAAGCGTGGACAATTTAGAAGTGGTCCTTTTTGGTGCGCCAGCGGACGCCGGCTGTGGCCCAAAGAACAAGTCAGAGCCGAGAGTTGATAGACAAACCAAAATTATATTCTCAATAATGGCAGATCAAAAACAATACACAAGTATGCACACTCCACAATAGTTGAATACAATATGTCGCCAATCAAACAACGTACTACACAGTACAATCAGCCACACTCGAAACAACGGACACAGACAACAATACGCACTACAATGCAGTCGCATGCATTGAACAACCAAGACACTTAAAGACTAAAGAGATAGAAAACCTATTCAGTCCAAAGTTCTTGAAACAAAAGTCTGGATGATACTCTTCCGAGAATCACTCACTCAAAGTCCAGCGTTGTTGTCGTTCCGCTGCCCCCGAAGTTTCTCTTCCAGGAAACCTCGCGTCTTCAATTGGCCGCTCTCCAAGCTCCAAACTTGTTCGCCGGAAACACGTCGGCTTCACACACGCAGCTGTTGCCACGCGTCTTCGCTCGATAGCGGTAGACACACGCTCTTGCCTGTAGCTCGAGCCTTCACCTCTCAAGTGGAAATCCTCTTCTCCTGCTTTGTCACTACGGACAAAACCTTCGCCGACTACACGGCGGAATCCCTACGCGCTCTGGCGCTAACTTCCGTCTTCTCCTGATCTCCCATCTCAGCTGCTCCATTAAATACCTTCCGCGCGAGATTCCAGAAAGTTCTCATCATTTCGTCGGCGCGATGCGCAGCGAAGGCTGGGGGAAAGGGCGAGACGATAGGGGGCCGTCCGCGACGGATGACTCAACCCGGCATCACCACGGCCCTTTCCATCGAGAAATTTCGAGGGCTTGCTCGGCCGCCGATGCGAGGAGGTTTCGTCGGCGAACCTACGCTTCCGGGAGGGGAGAGGGGCGCGCGCCCGGGGAGTCTTTGGATGCTTGTTTTTTTATCGTTGACCTCTCGGCGCTTCGTCGCGAGAATTCGGCAGTGCGCCCGTTTTTGAGCGCTCGTATGTGACACTGCCCCCCACTTTAAGAATATTATCTCATAATATTCAAAACCACACAAACGAGCGCGAACAGTCCCCACACTCTAAAGACTGTAACACAGTCCGTCGCTCATAACACGTCACATTCACAATAGATCCCTCAGTACATTTGTACATTGTAATTCAATCTCACAACACATGAAATATAACCACAGGTACATGAGTACAACACACCATCACACATTCCAAACAATACAAATGTACAAAGTTCTCTCATTACAACAATGGTACAATACTATACATCACTTCACCGTAACAAACATTTTGACTCGTTCGACATACAGTTGTGACACAGGATACCAACCACATTAACACAACATATGGCACTCAGCCCTGCCAAACACATTCCGATTCCACCTCAGCACCTATCCCGTGTACCTTGAGCGGCGCTTGCGCCCTTTCTTGCGGTGCTCGCTCGACCTCTTCTTGTTTTTCCTCGTTCTTTTTCGGCGAGTCCTTCCCAACAACGGTATCTGAGGCGGCGTCTCAGGCATCGTTGTCACTTCCGACACCGTTAACGGGTCATAACGTTCATCGGGTCCTGTCTGTTTATTTACCAGCTTGTTCATGTCACGGCATTTGGCCTGGCTGGGCGACTCCGTCACCTTTACACTGTCGGTCGCTTGAGGTCGAGCCGACGTAATTCCGGCTGCCCAGCACGTGAACTCATTCAACACGATCATCTTCCCATTCACTGTCCTTGCACCTCGGCTTCACCTTGGGCTCAAGTGAGATCCGTCACGGGATGCTCCTCCACTGTATCTCGCGGTCGCTGGGTTGGCGAGGGCTCTATCTGAGGGTCTTCTCCCACACATTCTGGTTCGTTGGGCCCTCACACCCCGTCGATGTTTCAGATGACGAGGTCGTACAGGGGGGTCGTCATGCATAGAGCGGTAACCTTCCCGCTAAAGTACGGGGTTTCGACCTTGATCTCTGCTTCGGGAAGCATCCGAACCGTACTGTCAATTAGGCAAACCGGTTTCGTTTTTCCTGTTAACCCACTTTCCCGCACCAAATTTCTTCGCACGATAACAGTGGAGCTACCGGTATCTCTTAACACCGTAACCTTTTTGCCGGCAACTTTTCCAGGCAGCGTTGGCATTCCCTTCGTAACAACGGTTGGCTGTTTTGTCATTACAGCACCCACAATAGGGATTTCCTCCCCATTTTTCAACTCTACGAATCCATCGGTGACGTCATCAACGGTTTTTGGTGCCACTTGCGCACAGGATACCTGGTGAGTTTGACTCGCTCCGTTACGACACGCGTCTGCCTTGTGCCCAGTCTGACCACACTTGAAACATTTTACAATCGTAGGGTTCGTGAAGTTAGTTCGACAGTTGTTAGCGCGATGACCCTCTCGGTTACACAGAAAACATCGCGGAACACTCTCCGGTGCACGCTTCTTTTGTTCGGGTGCCGATTTTTTTGAATCTTCGGGACACTTCTTCTTGACCTTGGCCAAATTAGTTCCACCTTCCGCTTCCAAGAATTGATCAGCCAATTCAAGCATGCCTTCAAGTGACTCAGCCTTCCTATCTTTCAAGTACAGCAACAGGCTTGGGTGGCAACTAGTGAGAAATTGCTCTCTAATAAGGAGCTCTCTAAGCTCATCGTACTCCTGCGCTGTCCCTAAAAGTTCAATCCATCTGTCGAAATAATGGCTAAATCTGGTGGCGTACTGCGCAGCCGTCTCACCATCAGCTGGCTTTCTGTCCGAAATCTGTCCCGGAATCCTTCCACAGTAAATCTAAATCACTTCAGCAAAGCAGCTTTCACCTTTGCATAGTTGGCTGCATCGGTCGGCGTCAGCCTACCGTACACACTGAGCGCTTCACCACTCAAGCAAGTACTCAAAGCAGTTGCCCATTGATGTTCCGGCCAATTCTGGCTCCTTGCAATCGTCTCAAATCTGTGAAGGTACGCGTCAAGGTCGTCCTTCCTTTCATCAAACGCTACGAGCAGCTTGCTTGGATTCAAGCGGAAGACATGATCTTCTCGTTCGCTGCTTTCAACTCTAGCTTGGACCGGAGTTTCACTTCGCTGTTGCAAACGGAGCCGCTCGAGTTCTATCTCGTGCTGTCGCTGCCGTTCTCTTCCCTCTCTTTCTTCTTTCGCCCTCTCAGCTGCCAGTCTTTCTCTCTCTAGCTCCAACTTCAATTGCTGCTCTCATCTCTCAACTGTCGCTCCTTTGCCTCTCTTTCTTCTTTCGCCATTTCAGCGGCCAACTTTTCTCTCTCCAGCTCCAACTTCAATTGCTGCTCTCTTTCTTCTTTCGCTCTCTCAGCTGCCAAGCTCTCTCGCTCCAACTCCGCTGCTTTTTCTTCCTTGGCCCTCTCAGATGCCAACCTCTCTCTCTCCACCGCCTCTTTCTCCTTCTGGCTTACCCACTTCCGTAGTTCGGCGCCAGAAAGACCCATCTTCTCACCAAGAGCTACTAACTTTTCGAGATCCATGGTGTCTCGCAAATAAAGTCTTGCCGCGTGCAAAAAAATATCTGCCTAAATCTGTCTATCGGAACACTCCCCTGCACTCGTTAACGAGAACACTGAGCAACACACAAAATCGTTCCGATAACAGTATCAACAACTCGAGGCTCCTTCTCACTACTTTGGACACACTGTGCACCAAAAGGTCCTCGTCGCGGACGCCAGATTAATTGTCACTGGTCCCGTTAATTCGGGAGGCCATCGCCGGGCTGATTCCAAGGGCCGAAGTATCGGCCCCCCGAACCGCACCACGAAAGCGTGGACAATTTAGAAGTGGTCCTTTTTGGCGCGCCAGCGAACGCCGGCTGTGGCCCGAAGAACAAGTCAGAGCCGAGAGTTGATAAACAAACCAAAGTTATATTCTCAATAATGGCAGATGAAAAACAATACACAAGTATGCACACTCCACAATAGTTGAATACAATATGTCGCCAATCAAACAACGTACTACACAATACAATCAGCCACACTCGAAACAACGGACACAGACAACAATACGCACTACAATGCAGTCGCATGCATTGAACAACCAAGACACTTAAAGACTAAAGAGATAGAAAACCTATTCAGTCCAAAGTTCTTGGAACAAAAGTCTGGATGATACTCTTCCGAGAATCACTCACTCAAAGTCCAGCGTTGTTGTCGTTCCGCTGCCAGGAAACCTCGCGTCTTTAATTGGCCGCTCTCCAAGCTTCAAACTTCTTCGCCGGAAACACGTCGCTGCCCCCGAAGTTTCTTTTCCAGGAAACCTCGCGTCTTCAATTGGCCGCTCTTCAAGCTCCAAACTTGTTCGCCGGAAACACGTCGGCTTCACACACGAAGCTGTTACCACGCGTCTTCGCTCGATAGCGGTAGACACACGCTCTTGCCTGTAGCTCGAGTCGTCACCCCTCAGGTGGAAATCCTCTTTTTCTCCTGCTTTGTCACTACGGACAAAACCTTCGCCGACTACACGGTGGAATCCCTACACGCTCTGGCGCTAACTTCCGTCTTCTCCTGATCTCCCATCTCGGCTGCTCGATTAAATACCTTCCGCGCAAGATTCCATAAAGTTCTCATCATTTCGTCGGCGCGATGCGCAGCGAAGGCTGGGGGAAAGGGCGAGACGATATGGGGGGCTGTCCGCGACGGATGACTCAACCCGGCATCACCACGCCCCTTTCAATCGAGAAATTTCGAGGGCTTGCTCGGCCGCCGATGCGAGGAGGTTTCGTCGGCGAACCTATGCTTCCGAGAGGGGAGAGAGGCGCGCGCCCGGGGAGTCTTAGGATGCTTGTTTTCTTTTTTTATCGTTGACCTCTCGGCGCTTCGTCGCGAGAATTTGGCAGTGCGCCCGTTTTTGAGCGCTCGTTTTGTGACATACGTTCATACTCACTTCTACTTACGCTCATGAGTGCTCACTCACGTTCATACTCACTTCTACTTACACCAATGAGTACTTACTCACGTTTTTACTCACTCCTACTCACCCTCGGAGTACTCACTCACGTTCATACTCACTTCTATTTACACTCATGAGTACTCACTCACGTTCTTACTCACTTCTGGTCACACTCCGAGTACTCACTCATGTTCATACTCACTTGTACTCACCCTCGGAGTGCTCATTCACGTTCATACTCATACTCACACTCAGCTCGTTCAAATGAGTATAAGTGAGTATGGGTGAGTGTACTCATGTGTGAGTATGCTGAGCTATGATTGTAGGCGTCAGTATGAACGTGAATGAGTGCCGGTGTGAGTAGGCGTGAGTATGAGCGTGAGCGAATACTCATGAGTGTGCGCGGGTATGAGTGTTAACGTGAGTGAGTACTCATTAGTGTGAGTAGTCGTGCGTATGAACGTGAGTGAGTACTCATGAGTGTGAGTAGTCGTGAGCATGAACGTGAGTGGGGGCCTAGGAGTAAGAGTAGTCATGCGTATGAACTTGAGTGAGAAGTCATGAGTGTGAGTAGTCGTGAGTATGAACGTGAGTGAGGGCCTACGAGTGTGACTAGTCGTGAGTATTAACGTGAGGGAAACCTCATGAGTGTGAGTAGTGAATGTGAATGAGGGCCTTTGAGTGCGAGCAGACGTGAGTATGAACGTGGGAGAGTGTGAAGGCTGAGAAAATTGTAGTGAGTGAGTATGAGTGAGTAGTCTCTCAATGTGCCAACCTACGCTTGTACCGTGACAAAACGATACAGGCAGTGCAGAGCGCGCGCGCTGCACCAGTAAATCAAGGAGAAGGGTGCTGCACCCGCTGAACTGGTGCCGCCGGTGCAGCCAAATCGAAGAGACCTATCTTTTCATCATATATTCATCATATACAAGTGCCGCCATCCAGCGGACATTCCAAGGACTGAAGAGAGGTGGCTACCTATTAATACTACTACATACATTGTGGACGCACGACCCCCGGCTTAAGGAGCTTCGCCCCTATATGCCACCCACATCTTTCCACGGGGAAATTCGCGTAAATGTGTCGCAGAGTGGTATCAGTAAAATGTTGCGTCATCGGGTATGGTTTGGGAATGCTAAATTGTCTTGGTTGTTCTTATTTATAATGAATGAAGGAGAAGCGTCGCCTTCAACGAGAGGTGGGACGCGGATGTTTGATCCGGGGCCTAGATATTCGGGGTGGCCAGTGAATGATTGTGCAGCTCGAGCAGTCGATTTTTACTAGAACACGCCACCTGCGTCGGCTTTGCGAGGTAATAAATGGTTTGAGAATGTTTATTCTTATTTCGTCTTTATTATTCTTATTTATTGAATGAAGGAGAAGCGTCGCCTTCGTCGAGTGGTGGGACGCATGATGTTCGATCCAGTGCAATACATATACGGGGTGGCCAGTGAACGGTTGTGCAGCTGGAGCCATCGGTTTTTACTAGCAGACGCTGCCTGCGTCGACTTTGCGAGGCGAGAGGGGGAGCAAACAGCTGGCACGAGACGCAAGCATGCGGCACGATACGCGAGCATGCGCAGTGGGGGTGTGTACATCGCCGCCGACGCGCAACGCGCGGAAATGCTCCGCATTAAGAAAACACACACAGAAAAGTTGTCTGCGAAATCAGTGAGGACTAATGTACGACGTACACTAGCATACTAGTACTAATGCTACCACCGAACCCTTACTTGGTGCTACTCACCAGTAGTAACACAAGTGAAATATTGCCGGCTCAGCTCTACCGAAATTATTCTTTATGCTATCACACCTAAATCATTGTATTCAAAAGCTTCTATTTGGGCGGTTGGTGGTGGTGGTCAAAATCATTTATTCATACTATAGACAAGAGAGATAGGTGTGGCCTCAAAGCCCGACCCCTTATAAACTTCAGGAGGAGTCCCTAGTCCGGGACCCCTGTGGCTTCTGCGGCGGCATGCGCCCTGGCCACGAGGGCTCTTTGACCCTCCAAGGCTGAGCAGCCGAGCAGGGCAGCCTCCTAGCTCTCTCGGGTAGGGAGTGAAGGGGAAGTGATTGGGGCGACTGCCGGTTTAGATGGGCATGCCCACACCATGTGGAAAGTATCCGCAAGCGGATGATCACAGTGTGGGCATCCCCCTGAGAAAGCCGGATTGTATGCTGAATGTACCTCGGCCAACTAATCGGCTTTCAACCTAATGCTGAGCATGAAATCTAGGACACTTGGACGACACTTGGCTAGCGGTATCATCAGTCACGGCCACATGAACATTTACCAAGAGTCTGGATGATAAGTGAGCGTAGCGCGCCATAGAAAAGTAGTTTCGTTGGAAGGGTGCCATTTGAAAGATGCACAAAGCGCAAGAATACGAACGCATGTGAAACAGAGGCAGAGTATTTCATCTCACTGCGATTCACAATAAGACATTCACAAGAAAACACATAAGCATTCTGTTTGTGTGTTCTGTTATTGCTCTCAAGTTTTCTTCATTTATTCGAGCAACGACAGCGTCACGTGCGGCTGCGGATGACGTTAGAGCACAGGTGTCTATGTAGAGAAGCGCCGTTAAAGCACTCTCAACTACGTAGGGCTATTTCTTCTTGTATGTCATCCCCACATTCTCCGGGCACGCGCGCTCACAAGAAGAAAGGCAAGCAGCATGAAAATTGAAATTCGACCAATTTCTGTGGCCCGTAGCATTGCACATTTGGGCAGATGTGATCGTGAACGCCCAGAGCACGCAATGTGCCTGTCAGCTCAAAATGGTCAGATCTGGCGAGGGGCCCATTTTTCCTTTTAGGCGCGAAGCTTCTTAAGGCGTGGGCTGTGCGTCCCCTGTATTTAGCCACCTCACATTTAGTTCTTTCAGTGTTCACTAGATGGCGGCACTTGTAGCTAATGATGAAAAGATGCAAGATGTTATAAACTAGACCGCGGTATTTGTAGTATGATGAAAGATGCGAGATGTTATAAAATAGGAATGATGTCACATATGGCGCGTGTCATTAGGGGAAGGCAATCGTTCAATTTATTGCGGCGACGTACGCTAGGGGGAGCGTTGAAATAGAATCGAGTGGGCAAAATGTAACAATTCATGATTTGCCCGGTTTACCTCCGGAGCTTTGTCTACTCATCATCATTCACTTCGTGGATATGGCGGCACTTTTAAATGCGAAGCATTTCTTGGTGAATTTCGGCGACTTTGAGCGTATCTATCTATCTATCTATCTATCTATCTATCTATCTATCTATCTATCTATCTATCTATCTATCTATCTAGCCGCCTACGACTGTTAGCTCTCCTGGCCGTTTCGATAATGGTATCGATACCAAACTTGGTATGACAACATGACTGTATGAAGAACATATTTGACTAGTCATAACATGAAAATCATGACGTGGATGTCATGAGTGTCATGTTTTACATTTAATAGTCCTGTAGCTCTTGCGGCGGTTTCGTTCGCATGACATGTTGCAAAACTGGCATGTATGGCATAACTGAATGGCGAACACAAGCGACAGACCCTAACATGAAAATCATGATATGCGTGTCATGTAACAACATCACTACATGCCACGCTCATGATGTGCTGGTGGTCGTTTCGCTAGCTTTACTTATACCAATTTTGGTATTACGGGACGTGAATGGAAGACGAAGGTATGATACTGGTTCAAACATGATAAACATGAGATGCGTTTCATGTAACAACAAGACTACATGCTACGCTCATGATGCTCTCGCAGGCGTTTCGCTAGCTTCACATGTACCAAACTCGGTATTTACGTGACGCAAACGGACGACATAGGTAAATAACACATCCAAACATAATAATCACAATATGCGTGTCATGTAACAACATGACTACACACCACACTGATGATGCACTCGCGACCGTTTCGCTGGTTTCACAAGTGCCAAATTTGGTATTACGCAACGCCGATGGGTCGCGAAGGTATGTGACTGGTGCAAACATCATAATCATGAGATGCATGTCATGTGTGAACATGACTACATGCCACAGTCAAGGCGCCAATACATTTCGACGTGACGCGGTGCCCGTGCTCACCGGCGTTCATTTCGTCGCGTCACGCTGGCGTTGCCAAGCCAGGCGCCGGTCCAGCCATATACACGCAGGCGCACGCCGCGCTGCATTGCTTTGACGCGTGCTCGTTTCAGCGCGTCCGGAGTCCCTCCATCACAATAAGAAGGAGATGCAGTGTTGTCACTGCATCTCCCTGCGCGAAACGCCGCATGTCGCGTTTCGCGCTGGTTGCCGTCGGGCCGTGCCAACGGACGCTGGTCGCGCCTGCGTCAGACTATAGAGTGCTCGCGTTTTGCTAACGTAGCGTCGCTTTACCCAGTGTGCGCGCGCGTCAACGCTACATTGGAGTATATTGGGCCCTTCATGATGCACTCGCGGCCGTTTTGCTAGCTCCACATATACCGAATTTGGTGTTACGTGACGACAATGGATAACGAATTATATGACTGGTGCAAACATGATAATCCTGATACACGTGTCATGTAAGAAAATGACAACATACATCGCTGATAGCGTGCTCGCGGCCGTTTCGCTAGCTCCACATATACTAAACTTGGTATCACGTGACGTGAATAGATAATGAAGGTAAACGACACATCCAAACATGATAATCATGACACGAAGTCATGTACGGCATCATTTACCTCCAACTCGTAACGTTGTGCTGATTTTAAAGTGGCATATCAACATTTCTCATTCGTGCTTTGCATATAATCGATTCCCACTGTACGTGGGATCTGCCAATTTTTTGTGAATAATGCCTTGATTTGTAGTAGTGGAGAAAACTGTTAAATCGTGGTAACCCCAGAGAGCGAGAGACCTGAATTATATACAGAAAAGGGTTGTACTTTACTAAATAAAGTTGCCTCAGAACAACGGAATACAATTTCTAGAGAATTCTTTAACCAGTTCAGAACAAACATATATGCTGTTAGTATTCTAGTAGATGTTAAAGATAGCTATAATTGCAAAATAGTTTTAACGCACACATTAGACGTCTTTTAGATGTAGATTATCTTCGTGTTGTATCGGCCACTGTTGTTGAGGGTTTAAAAAAGTCTGTTACGTCAAGTCTGAACATGGTGGCAGAAATCGAGAGAAAGAAATGTGTCACTTATATTGTATTCTTTATACTATCACACCTAAAACGTTGTATTCAAAGGCTTTTATTTGGGCTGTTGCCTCATCCCATCCAAATAAACGTAAGCGCCACGATACTACAATATTAGCAACGAAAGGGATCGGACGCGGGCTGCGTTCTTGTTTCTGCTTTGCTTAACTGAACCATTTAAACAAAGTATTTTCGCTGTTTTTAAAAAGCCGCTTCGAATTATTTTCAGATATGAACATATCTTTATTTGCGGCCGTCTTCATTGTCGACTGAATCGAAACGGAGTCAAAGTCGGCGCCAATTCATCGCCAACAGCTGACCCGCCGTGCCTCAGAACCAAACCGTCAGCCGCAGCGGCGGCGACATCGGCATCCCATAAACAAAACATGGATAGGTACAAGCGTTAAATGCGCACGAAAAGTCATATTTTAGTGCTTGGTGGGGGCGCGGGGGGCCTCCGAAGCAAGCCCGCATTGTGAACCATGAACAGTTTGATTCTATACTCCGAACTGTGCAGGAAAGTGTTCGAGTCGGACCTCGAAGACCATAGCGCCTGGGCTGACATATATCGCCTGCTGTCCCTGCTGAGGCAGGCACTTACGTGCAGTGTTTGCGGTAACGTCCTGGTCGTCCCAATGACTTCGAGTACGTCCAAGTGCCGGCACGCTGTGTGCAAAGGGTGCATGGGTCAGACGATGCGGCTAAGCGCGCCTTGCGCTGACTGCAACAGCAGCACGTCCGGTTTCACCGAGAACAAGCAGCTTCGCATCGTGCTGCAGTGCTACAAGAACATCTGCCTGTACCTGTGTATGCCTAGGTTTCAGAGGAAGTGGGGCAGTCTGAACGGTGGTACTAATGTCACTTTCAGAGACATCGTCGTCGAAGGGTCCCGTCTGACCGACAATTATCGGCGCGTGGAGCCCAGCTCGACGAGCTTGCCGTCGACTTCGTCGTCCGTAGTGCCTTCCTTGGCAGCTTCGTCTTCGTTTTCCCCTTTATCATCGCCCTGTGTGGCAGCAGCATCCACAACTGTACCTGCTCAAGCACCGCGTGTGGTGAATCGGCCTTCGGCCGTAGCCGCGGTGACTAAAAGTGTGAGCGGTGACAGAGCGCGTCGCGCTGTGCTGCTCAATGGAGATGCGATGGCAATAGCGCACGACCGTGCGACTTCAGCGCCGTACAAGCTCATAAAGGTGCCCGCAGGTAAGTGCCGTTGCTTGAGAACAGCCTGTTTGTTTGGGAGGTATTCGAAAATGCTGGTTTGAAACTTACTGCACGGTTGTTACCCCCGCATATTTCAGGGGCACATACCGCAGTTTAGCTATCGCTACCGCGTGCTTCTTTGGTGTTTAGATGTCGCCTAACGTTGAGAGAACGACTTGCACGTTTAATTGGTAGTGCGTTCTTTGCAGTGAACTGCTGCATTGTCGTGAGTTCGTGACAATGAGTGCAAAGAATCGTGTTGTTTCAACGGTTTTCCCCGTTTTGACTGACGAGAGACGCTGCCACAATCTCGCTCACTTTCGCTTGTGTTTGCAAAAAAACTGTGTGTGCGAATGAGAACTTATTACTCTCTAAACGGTTTCGATCGCTATTTCGATGTGTTTTCTAATTTGTGAGACTGAGGGGCGAATAGTTTGAATAGTATAGCTACCCCTGTTTCCAGGGCTGGCTGGTTTGAGTGTCGAAGCTTCCGTGGATTTTCACGGGGCGGCGCGCGTTACCGCCTGCGTTTTGGCGCTTTGTAAAGTTCCCGCCAGATGGCGACGCCGTTCGGTAGAGCGGTTTGTTTAAACTTTGGCAGGCAGAGACTGCTGCGGCCCACGAGCCACCCCCACACAGAAACGGCTGCTGCGCCGCACGGAAGTGACGTCATGCATTTTCCGGTTAGGCGTTTTGTTTGAATAGTCGGCAGTGTCTAGCGGTACGTCTACACATAACGATAAAAACAGTTAAAATTACGTCCAAACGAAAAAGTGAACGAAAATGTTAGTTAGGTTTAGAGTGACAACAATACAAAACCGGCTTGTTTGTCATGTCATACTGGTCGGCAGCTGTGGCGTAGTTGGTTAAAGCAACACATCAACTGGTGAGGTCGGTGGTTCAAGACCCATTGCAGTTATCAACACTTTCTCTTTCTTTTTGTTCACGCATGTATTGTTTTAACATTTGCGCCTCCTCATCAGCCCGACTTGCTGCTGGTGGTGGTCCCGTCCACAGGCCCTTCAATATTGCATCTGCAATCTAGAAAATGCAGTACGTCCAACAACTGTAATCCGCACATCATACTGAGAAACTTTATGGCGCACACTCTCAGATGAAGCTGCGGTGCAGTGGACGGCCATGCTAGCTCCAACCACCAGGTTCAACTAAGCATCCAGCAATCACATGAAGCAGCGACGACACTCCAGTCCTCCTTGGGAGTGGCCTAGGCCATGGCCACGATTTCATCGGAGTTTTCACCACCTAACACATCGCAGGCGGCAACCATCTCGCTAGGTGTTCTGTGATCTCGCAGTGTTTTCCTTTCGCAGCCGCAGCACCCATAGCGCCCCCTGTATTTAAAATACTTGTAATATGTATTTAAATAACAAACCTAAGCTAATTGACTCGTTAAACACCTGCTTAGTAAAGGTTTTTTAGGTTTAACACATTACACATAAATAATTTACACATTTAACTAGCTTTAGGTAATAAGTTTTAAAGTGACGTAACTTCCGTGCGGCGCAGGAGCCACTTCTGTGTGGAGCTGGCAGCTTCGCTGCGCGGCGCAGGAGACGCTGCCTTAAGCTTTTTGAAACTGCGTAAGGCTTGTACGACTAACAGGTGGGTAGCAAAACAGCACGACGTCTGCTACGCTACTTCCGGTTCGAGGCCTATCCCTTCGCTGCTTCAAGGTGCCTGCTGTGTGGTTTAACCGGGAAGGAAACAGGTGTGATTCTGTGACGCTTTTGCTGCCGCTTGTTCAATGATTGTGTTCTTCAATACTTCTTGTGGATGCATATATGATATTTCCCGCATTTCATAGAACGAAGCGAGACGTGAACATGGGCACAAAACGAGGAACGTTGTGAGATGGGTTTCGAGCACAACGTGCGGTTATGCTTTGCAACACGCAGTAATCATTTGCAGAATCACCTCGATTTAGTATTTTCGAGCGCATACACATACCGATACCACTTCGAAATCACTCGCACATATGTGCACATGCTTATGAATGTCTGCATGTGGACGCGTACTTTGCATGATCAAGTTTGCCGATATAGTATATTTCTACTGCATAATCCACATTGCTAACTGTCTGTCAAATTTACGGAAGTGCCGATAACTTGCATTATATTCCAACTCATAGCCTTAAAAGCAATGATGCACAACTGTACGATGAGGGCAGAGAATTTCGCGTGCATTAGAAAAAATGCTTGAATGTGTGAGGGACGACACCTAATGTAAAGAGATATTGAAAGGTGTAAAACAAAAAAAAAGCCAGAGAACTAGGAGCGCGTTTTATTTATAGCGTTCGAAATGCAACATACTACGGCCATTCGTTGTATAAAGCCCGGAATGGTATCTTTGCAACCCAGAAGTAAATGAACCATTTTACGGGTATGTGGGCAGCATGAAAACAAGCGAAAAGATATTTCGTGTTCCTATGATGTGCAGAAATTTTCGTATGTGAGAAAACATGCACGATAATAACCTTTGCTGCAAAACAAGCATATGTCCAGAGGTGCAACCCGCTTCAATGAAAAAATGACCGCTCGCACCATTCTAACTACCTCGTAGTGATTGAATTTATTATTTAACCATGCTGCATAGCACTCCAAGTATAAGGCAGCAATCTGCAAGAAGAGGGTACCACGAATGTAAGGTGGAACACGCAAAAAGTGCCGGCACCTGCAAGAATGCCCTCACGGCGTCTCGAATCGGAAGTAAGCGCAGACGGGTCCCGTAGCCCACAATCCATTGCGTGAGCCACGATTTTGCTATCCACCTATTGAAGTGCATGGTTCGTTCTCCATGGCTTTCATAGGGTGAAGGCAGCTAACGTATGCTTGAGACAATAAAACACGGGCGTTTGATTTAGCCTCTGTTGGCAGGCCGAGGCTATCTGCCGCACAACCTAGCTCACCGCTGCTTGAACAAAACTGGAGCTCCGTGTCTTTTCTAATAAATCCGAAAAGATTCGATAAACGCCCCCCTGTTATATTGTAGACAATTGGGATTTCTCCGATAAACCCTTATTTTTGCGGGCAATATACATACATACATACATACACACACACACACACACATATATATATATATATATATATATATATATACGTATACATACTGTCGATTCCAGGGGGATTAGAACAGGTGGACAATCTAAGGCAGTGATTAAGTACAGTCAATAGAAAGGGAAAAATAATAAGAAAAAAAATTAACAACAACAACAAAAAAGAAAACATATAAACACATATGTCAAAGCACAATCATATTGGCACTTTACTTAAGTAACAAGAAAGATCACATAGCACCATATTATGTTCGCGAGGCTATCAAGTCACTTTCTACTAGTTTTGTGAAGGTGGCTAAGGATGTGCTACTGGTAATGGAGATGGACAGGTTATTCCATTCTCTGATCGCAAGCGGGAAGAACGAGAATTTGAAGGCATCTGTGTGAAATCTGTAAGGGCATGGGTATGAGAGTATTTGTGGCGGGTAGTTCTAGCTGCGGATAGCTTTATGTAGCGGGACTTGTCTATGTTTAGTTGACCATGTAACAGTTGGTACATCAGCTTTAAGCGTGCCAATACCGCCCGGTTTTTTATGGTTAGTAGTCCAGCCTTTTTAAGCAGCTCCGTAGGTGAATCTGTTTGGTTAAATTTGTTAAAGATGACCCTAAGTGCTTTTTTTTGAACACCTTCGAGCTTGCTGGTTAGTTTTTTTGTGTACGGGAACCAGGCAGTGTTTGCGTACTCCAGGATGGGTCGTATAAGTGTATTGTAGGCCAGTAACTTTGTGTGGTGGTGCTTGCTGTAATCGCCTTTTTATAAATAACAGTCTTTTCAGCGCAGATGATGTGATGTAATGAATATGAGCGTCCCACCGTAGGTCATGTGACAGAATGACCCCTAGATATTTATGTTTCGTGACTTTAGAAAGGGTAGCTGAATTGATGACGTAATTGAAATTGTAGGGATTCGTTTTTCTAGTTATACATAAGAGCGCGGACTTTTTTTCATTGATGTTCATTTGCCAATCACTGCACCAGGCTGAAACTGCATCTAGCGCTGTATTTAAGGCGATATGGTCATTGTGTGAGTGGATTTCTTTGTACAGGATGCAGTCATCTGCAAATAATCTGCATCCAACATTAACAGATGAAGGAAGATCGTTCACGAAAAATTAAGAATAATACCAGCGCCAAAACACTGCCTTGCGGTACGCCAGAGGTCACCGGTACGATTGAAGATTGGACATGGTTTAATTCCACGAACTGTGACCTGTCTGTTAGGAAGTTAGTAATCCAGTCAACAATTTGGCCCTTGCCTAGAAGTTGGAGTTTCAAGATGAGTTTGCTGTGCGACACCCGATCAAATGCTTTCGAGAAATCTAGCAGAATAAGATCAATTTGTTTTTGGCGATCGATGCTTAATGAGGCATCATGGACCATTTTAATGAGTTGTGTTACAGTAGACATGCCCTGGCAGAAGCCGTGTTGAAAAGGGGACAGTATTTTGTGTTCTTCTAGGTGTTTCGTTAGGTGCTTTAAGATTATGTGTTCGAGCAGTTTACCAACCGTACATGTTAATGAGATGGGCTGATAATTGGAAGGTTTGTTTTTACTTCCGGACTTATGTATAGGAATCACTTTTGCTATTTTCCAATCCTTTGGTAGGGTACGCGACAACAATAATTGGTTAAAAAGCAGGCACAGGTATATTGTTATCCATTCGGCATATCTTTTTAAAAACGCGTTAGGTATGTTGTCTGGTCCGGAACTTTTTTTGCCATCCAACTTCAATAGTAAGTTGAAAACTCTCTCTTCTGAAACGAATGATCACTTGATAGATTTCTCGTCTCTAATTTCTGTGTGAGGCTGTTTTCCGTCGTCAACTGTAAAAATTGATTAGAAATGGCTATTTAATACGTTTGCGGAATAGGCATTTTCTTCAGGCATTTCGTGGGTCATTTTACGAACCTTGGGATTCATGTATTGCCAAAATTTTGTTGGGGAACTTTTTATGAACCGAGGTAGTTTTTTTTCAAAAAAAAAAAGTTGACTTGGTGGCCTTTATTTTATTTTTCATGTCAGTTATACCTGCACTCAGATTTTGTCAGCTATAAATATTTGGTTTCTCTTTTAGGTTTTTCCTCAAACGGTTAACCTTTCTTTTAGCATGTGTAACGGCACGTGTGACCCATGGATTCATCTTTCTGGTCTTCTTTTTCTTCGAAGGAACGTGGTTTTTTAAGCAGAAAAGAACAATTTCTTTGAATTTATGCCTCAACATTTCGATAGTCGCAGTGGAGTCAGAGGCTAAATCTTGAAATGATGGAAATTCGTCGAACAGTAAGTTATGTATTGCTACGTCATCGGCATTACAAAAGTCTGGAAATGTTTCATCTGCGTATGCAGGCGTTTTACTGTCCTTTATAGGAATCCTATAAAGAATTTTTGCGGCGTTGAATTTCTTAGGCAATAAGCTCTTTTAGTTAGTCTATTCAATGGCTGTTTAAAAAAGTGTTTCAGGGCCCCTTCGAGGCGAAGCTTAAGGGGCCCCCCATTTTTTTTAGGAAGGCGATTATGTGTCCTTAATCCGCAACATTTACACGTGTCGCATAACGGACGTCCTTTAACCGCAGAGTTTTTGCCGGCGTAAATAACAGAATGAACAAAAAAAATAATGGGAGGAGACGGCCAGAAATGCTGGGCGGCAGTGCATGTAATAAAGACTGATTAGAACAGGCAGGCAGTATGACCTTGTGTCGAAGATGCCTCAAGATATCATTATCATCTTCTCCTGGTTAGAGGTTGCTAGAACAATGAAATGATTCATTTACCAGTTGTTTATATCTACCCCGTTTGCGTCACTGGTCTATATCTCTGACGCATTTATAAACAGTGAAATTGCGTTCCATTTGCCCTCTAATGTGTGTTGTCGTGCTTGCATCTTTGCAGTGCTAGAGATCACACGCTCCGGTTCGGATTCTACATCGGCGTCGGAGTGTGGCAGTGCCTCGGCAGCGGCTCCTAAGACGCCAACGACCGTGCTTCACTATCAGCGGCCAGTGACGGCGGCACGCCGGGGATGTCGGTGCGGTGCGGCGAGCTTGAACCCTGGCAAGCTGACGTGCTGCGGCCAGCGGTGCCCCTGCTACGTGGCCGGTGCGAGCTGCAAGATGTGTCGCTGCAAGGGTTGCCGGAATCCTGTGGACAAGATCACCCAGCTGTGGGGCGAAGCGCTGCAAGGGGGCAGCCAGACGGGAGTCGACGGCACGCCGACGTCCGAGCCGCGGACTCACGTGGTGCACATCTTGCATGTAGACGAGTGACACAACGCCGTTGTGTGCCTGTATGATAGGTGCATCATTGTGTTTCATCTCATCATTGAAGCCACCAACTATGAGGGTTAATGATTCGAAGACAATGCGAGCGTGTGCCTTCCTGGGGAAGGTTTTATGCCGTGGGGGTAGGTAGACCTAGTGGGACTTCAGCTTTGCAGAGACCAACTCGGCTGAACACCGCAGGCGGGTTTTGCCATTGGTCACTCTGTGAGCTCCATCAATTCTTGCTGGTCTTAAGCGTTGTTTTAGAATGCTGGTCAACAGTCTTGGTTTCTGGTGTTGTACTGTCAGTATGTAAGTGTTTTGAGGTAGTCATGGCTTGATTGATTGATATTTGGGGTTTAACGTCCCAAAACCACCATATGATTATGAGAGATGCCGTAGTGGAGGGCTCCGGAAATTTTGACCACCTGGGGTTCTTTAACGTGCACCCAAATCTGAGCACACGGGCGTACAACATTTCCGCCTCCATCGGAAATGCAGCCGTCGCAGCCGGGATTTGAACCAGCGACCTGCAGGTCAGCAGCCGAGTACCTTAGCCACTAGACCACCACGGCGGGGCGGTAGTCATGGCTTGTTGATGGGACAGTTATGGAATAAAGCACCATGATTGCATACTGCAAATGAAAAAAGTTTGCTGTGAAGTTTATGCATTGCCATTTTCTCAGACATTAAGAAATTTTCGGTGGAGATAAAAGTTCAAAAGCAACAATATAAACGTATGTTTATAACAAGGCCATGATTTCTATGTGACAAAAAGCATTTGTTGAAGGTCTAAGCGTATTTAAAAATCTGCTATTTCTGTTCGCTCCCTGCTTCAATTTTATTATATTCATAACAATTATCTGTAAGAATTGGCAATGACAGTATATGTTTTAAGAATAGCAACTTCAACAATTAAAGTTTGCCAAATGTAATTTCACTATCTTCAATTTATCTGTGCCTTGTAACTACCTACATGACTATTCCACATCCTTTCGTTTATGGTAATTTCTCTAACTGTACAGTCCATGAAAAAGCTAGTCAGTATTTTCAGTACCGCCTCTTTATTAGAATGACTTCTTACGAGTCTGCATTCGTGGTGCCCATCTTTAACACTGTATTATGCGTTTGACGACGGTCTACTGATTCACGGTACTCCTGAAAGTCTCTTCCTTCAGACTCCAGATTAAGCTCAGAATTGACTATGCTTGTTGCAGCTATCTGCTTATCTGCTGCCAGATTACAGCCCAGAAACCTGCTGACCAAAGCAATAATTCTATTTTCCTGGCTACTTCGCAAAACAGATTCTATTTGTGCCAAAGTGAGCGTCAAGTTGATGAGACTGCTCTTAATCTGTATGCTGTAAGCCATTAGGAAGCGCCTGCCGATATTATGTACTGCACTGCTTTGCAAAGTCCAAGCGAGAATCACTGCCTTGGAAAATACTGCTGTGGTTTTGAACCATGCATGGACCCTCTGCTTGGTGAAAATGCTTGGCAGCTGGTTTTAAGCGAAGCCCACTAATGAAAACTACAACTTAGTGTTCCTGAGCTACCATTCATAGTTCCTTGTCTCATCCAAGTGTCTGTTGTGTTCAGATGTTGACATGTCTTACCTTAGGTGCAAGATGGGCCAAAAGTTTGGTAATAACTTAAAATCCATCAAACATATTTAATGTTTCGTGACTATTTTTTTTAAAAGTGCACCACTGGAAGACCACCAGTTATGATTATTGATCACTGCCCCAGACTAAGAGATCAACATTCACTTGCACGTAATGTGTGTTTTATCATTTCAAAGTATAGATGATGATTGAATACATTAACAATATTTCTTACTTAGCACACTTTATTAATATAGCTTAGTTGTGAAGTAATTTGTCGTATCACTCAAACTTTAGCACTGCCAAGGATGACAATATTGGTATTTGGAGTAATGCTGTAGCTCAGAATTTACTGTGGTGAGTTTGCTATGCCCTTACCTGGGTAGTAATACTCAAATAGTGCAGTACTGGTGCTGAAAATGAAACCATTCCTTGGTATATGGCATAGAATGTGCATTGGCAGGGAGAGGGGGGGGGGGCTAAATTATTCTAGCTAACACTGCTGCATATTCTTGGAAAATTAATGGTTGACACCCCTAAAATTCACTTCTTCACGACATGGCAACACCACAGTTAAACTTCCTGCAGCTTCACCAGTAATGACTATCACAATATGCTCTGCATTGCAATGCATAACCAAAATTTGGGGTGGGAGCTTCTAAGAAATCCTTAAATAATTATTGATTTTTATAAATATCTATTGGCAAAAACCTGGTCATTGTTTCACTGTTTTTATCATAGCAATCTCTAAAGCCAAATTATGGGCATCTCTCTGCTTTACGGTGCCAAGTGTTTGTGCTAGGTGTTAAAAGAAGGAGTAAGTAAATTTGATTTTGATATTTAATGACCCCTTTGCACACTGAGGTGTCAATAGAAATGAAAGATACAAACAGGAACTGAATTTCATCCACTTTTCAACGCTGTTCTCGTGTCTTGTCAGTGCGCTCTACTGCCATTCGCACTTGATAATGCCACAAATGCCTGCAATGTAAAAGTATAATGTATTCCTGCCCAGAAGTTATTTCAGGCTCTTTTTATTTTGTGTAAGGAGCCATTTAAGTGCAGATTTTTAGGAATGTGCTAAAGGTTGAAACGCCATAAGCTCCCTATGCAAGTTGTGCTTAGTTGTCATTTTACCAGGGTGCCTGTATTCTGGAGGGCTCCGTTTCACACAGAAGTCTTCAATGTGTAGGTGGCTTGTTTTAATTGTATTATTGGTTGTACTTCTCCTGCTGATGCCTCTGTTTTAGGTGAACATGCCACTTGAGCCCCATAGTTGTCCTACTTTTGCTCCATCTTGCACCTGTATTGCAACATGCCTCCATTGGGATGTATGCACAATGACTGATCCAAAAGTGAAGGTTTGAATGAATGAGCCTCGGGCTGCACAGTTGTGCGCCGGTGCGAAATTAAATGCTCTAAGTAAGATGCAAGGAATCCAGACTGTAAATTTGGTTTTCTCAGTGCGAACTGCTTGCTCGGAACTTTACAGCTCTGTACAGTTATTGTTCATGTCTGGTGTGTGTAAATAGCTTGTAAATATATACATATTTCATATATGCAAATTCCACACGTAAGTGTGATGGACATGCTGGCGACGTATTTTTACAAAGATAAATGATATTACAGTTCAGTAGAGGTTGCACGTTATGGGCCAAAACGATGACTTACTATGGCATTGCTAAACTGTCTTCATTCTTTTGCCACAAGGGATCTTAAAATGTCTTTTTTTTATACTGGACTACTTGTGAATGGCCTGTGGGGCAATGCAAAACGGTTTTGCTTCTTGGATATTTACTGTCTTTTGTATGTGTACAGTATTGAGATCTCTTCTTGTTAGACACGGGTTTTTATTTCACTTTGTCTTTTTATGTTCCATGCTGTGGTTGTTCATATTTGCCTGTCGCCAGCGCTGCTATGTGCACAATAACATACTACTGCTTCTGCAGAACACGCCCAGAAAACATAAGTATCTTAGCCATTTGTATTGTAGTCACTGCTGTGCTGAACGGTAAACCCGAAACATAAAATTTGGTTGCTAATAAACTGCGCAAAGCAGCTACATGCTGTAATATTCCCTTATAAAGCAGACAGATTTTTCTCAGATATTTGGTTGAAGCAGCCAGAGTTTAGGCACTTCATCTGTAATGTGCTGATTATATTGATTCTCTAGTGTTTCTTCCTGTGAATGTCGCAGAATATATGAACCGTCATTGTGAACTCACCAGTAAGGGAATGGTAATTCAGTGCAATTAATGTGCGCATGGAAAAAGTTTCAGTACAGCCATACTACATATGTCTACAAATGCCTTTGAACATCACAGGCGTGGAGGACAAACAGTCGTTGTCTAGAGTTATCTAGGCACCAAAGGCACAAAAGCAGTTTCCGAAAGCTCTGCAGAGTAAGGTGGAGTTGAGCCCTCATTTTTGAGGATTTTCGACGTTGTGTGATCTACAGATCTTCTGGCAGCCACTCTATACCCATGCACAATGGCTTGTATGTTATTTACTAGGTAATAACATCCTCGCGACCCTAACGCCAGTGAAACTGTCTGAACGGGGAAGACGCGAAGGCCACATAGCGAGGAAACATATTTATTTACATGGAAGCTTCGTGATTGCTCTAGCTCACACGTCCTGTCACCAGCAGAAAGTGCCTTCACGGAAAGGCGTCCAACAGTAATCAGTTCTACGTTGAGAACACGGTCTATGAGTGCGAAAAGGGCAATCAGTTGCAATGTCTCACTTCCATAATCACTCACAACGACCCTGCGCTTACAGCCGCTACAAATCACTGCTGAAAAGCACACCTCTGGAACTTACCATGCATGTCCGCCAGAAAATCGATGATCTATGCAGCAATCAGTTGGCGACATGAATGTGGGTTGTTGTCTGAGAACTACCATGCATGGTGCATGCGACGTCTTGCCAGCCACAGTAATTAACGCATGGGTCAAATTGGTGGTTAGCCTTATGCAGGCGCTGCAAGAACATTTAAACGCGATCACGCTGTCCAGTTGTAACAAAGCATTTCATGCACAGCTTCTGTGCTTCGGCTTCCAATTAACAGGAAAACAATGGAATGGCAGATAATGAACAACCATGGCATTCACTCTGATTTGGTTTCGGTGCTTGTTTAAACGTGGTTCGGTGCTCACGATGATATGGTGCGGCGGCCCTGGGTTTCATGCGCACCGTCTTCTTCCCTTGTATGTAGGGCGCGCTGTCGGCGCCTGCCCCCCCCCCCCCCCATTTTTTTCCCCTCAGCTCGATCGCCAGATCGCGCCCACAAGTGCTACTCCCGTGATCTCGGCGTACTTGCATGTAGATGTCTGTTCCTGACTGATGAACATGAGGAGCTATCTTGTATAGTTTCGACTTCGCATGGCTTCACGCTTCGAGAAAATGCCCGCGTCGCGGACTGAACTTTTTTACGCGTTATTTTCTTCTTTAATTTTTTGTTTGTTTCAGAGTTTAGCTTCTCGGGCGCTGCGCAATCCGTGGCAAGTGAGTACCGCGCGGACGCATTGAATGCCTTAGCAGAATTGGCGCGCTAGCGATTAATTACACGTTCACGCAGTTGCAAGAAGACGGCCACACTTTGTACCGTTTTTGAATAACTGGTCGTTATCGGTTGCGACACGAGTAGGTGTACGTCATCCATCCATGAAAGGCCGACTGGGTATTGCGAAGTCTTGTTTCAAAAATCATTTCTGTTATTCTACCGCCTTTTATACCCGCAATCTCACTTTTGTTCGTGAACGATGCCATGCTGTTCTTCGGAGAGTCCGTTTCTGCAAAGAAGGAAGGCGGGGATGGCGACGTTGGCGTTTTCGTATAAAGCCGAACCTGGGGTGCCGCGTTGGCTGTACGTGATATTCTTTATTATCAAAACGGGAGGTTCATTAAATGAGTTATAGTCCTATTCCGCGTTCGTAAACCAGCAGGCGCCTTCGATATACTGAGGCGTTTGTAGCCGAAACGCTTGGGTGGAGCCTGTGCGCTGCGACGTGGCTTCAAGCGCCTCAGTATGTCGACGGCGCCTAGCCGTTTATGAACCTGGAATAGGTCTATAACAAGGAGGTTTAAAAAAAAATGCTGGAGTAGAATTCATTGCCTAGGAGTGAAGCCGTGCCTCTGACAAGATGGCGGCTGTGGCGGCCATCTTACTAGGGGCATGGTAAGGTATCACCGTTTAGCGATTAAGAACAGAGCGTATCCCTCGCACGCCCAACGAGTGTAATGTGGAAACTTTTTCGGGTCACTCAGTGCTACAAGTGCGTCTTAGAGTTACTAGTTTTCCTTGGTGAGCCTCTTATTAGAGGCTAAGCTCTTGGGAAGTTCAGCCACCCATACTCGTTTCTATGTGCTATTTTGTCGGGAACAACTATCTTTTAATATAGAACTAACGTAGCATTTACACTAACATGTCAAAGCCACTTGATTTCTAAGTGGGCACTATTAGAAAAGAGCATGTTTCCGCCATCTTGGCTGTGGCAAAAGCTGGCTTCACTTCTGCTGGCAAGGCATTGCGGAAGCTTCCACTCCAGCAATTTTTTTTGAATCCTCCTTGGTCTATAACCGCTAACAAAGGGGTCGATTTGAGACGCTCGCTCGTTGCGAAACACTCTGCTCGGACCATGCACGGTAAAAGAATTTCGCCACGCTCGTTTTCAATTATGTGGCAGCAGCCGAACGCTGAACACGTATACGCGAATAGATTTAACTTTTTTTTTTCGTTCTTCGTTACTCTTGACTAGTTCGCGTCGAACAAAAAAAAAACATTCTTCTAAGTTATTCATTGTCTCGTTAAGATGAACGACCGCAGAACATACGCTATTCTTTGCAGAGAACGGTCATTTCTCGGGGAGTTAGTCGAGCGGATAAAGCAACCGTTTCGCAATAACTTTTTTTTTTTGAAAATTTTCTCTCGTTTTCTCTCTCTCTTTTCGTGACGAGCTCCACCGTTATTTTGGACGGGCTCTAGCAGTTTTTTCTCCTGCTCACGATTTTATGTCTCTTTTGCAACCATCACTAACAATCTCTTTCGGGGACCTGCTGTTATAGTTTTATCATGTGTCGTATTTTTGTTATTGTGGCGAAGAGAATGCCTCATCTGATATTTAAATCACTCGTGATTATAGACTTCATACTTTTTTCCGTTTCTCTCGGCTCGTTTTAAGTTTACGAGCTATCGTTGTATAGCATTATTTTGTGTGTGCGTTTTTTTTCTATTTTAAATGTTCGATGCCAAACTGACGTTCAAGTTGGAGCGCAAGTACGCACAGGTCCTCAGTGAGGACCTGCAAACTTTCTGTTAAAAAACAGAGAATAAAAATGTAATGAATTGCGTGTGAGTGTTTTTTTGCTGCATTGTTTGCTTCCTTTGCTGGCGTATTTTCGTGGGGTGTCTCAGCTGCAAAGCGAGGTAGTGTAACGCAATGAAAATCCGGTTCGTATTATTTCCCAGTACAATGAAGCTACCGGCTGCAATTTTTTATAGTGATGTTTAATTGGTTATTTGACTATAAGTGCTACCCTAATTACCGAGGGGCGAATGAGCGATTTGTAGGCATTCTAAAGGGACGTCTAATCGCGGTACTTTCGCAACGTCTTTACAGCGTGCTATTATCGGCTAATAGAGCAGCTCACCGAAAAAAAAAAGTGACTACTATGCATTGCTAAGTAAAGACAACTCCAACAGACTCGAACACTTTTAGATGGAAGATGTAAAGGGGGAATAAAGGCAGTAATCGAAGCGTCCTTTCCTTTTCTCTCTCTTTTTAAGATTTGTAGGGCTTTCTAGGTGAGTCGCTGAAAATTTGCATGCATTTAGTACTTAAAACACCGTAATAAGAGTGCTTTTAAAGTACATATAAACGCCTTATTGGCCCTTCGATAAACAGGACAGTGCCTAGGAAGATAGATATTAATATAATATGCTAATCGAATCTCGTTAATCATAAAATTGCTTATGTCAGCTCCATTGTACTAGGAACATAGTGTAGGCTAGATTAGCCATGCATAATGTAGTGCATCTCATTTCTTTTTTTAATCTCCGTGTATAGTAGTTGAGACACCTTGTATATCGGCTGTTTGAACGACAAAGTTTCGAATTGTATTCGAGTATTAACTTTTGATCATCGAATATTTCCAATTTATTGTAAGATGTAGTGAAAAGATCCCTCTAAATGGTTTGACAACCAACGGTTTGTTTAGGCTATTTCGCGCATCGAGTGCCGTTAACAGCTGAAAAGCATAAAAATAAGAACACGTATGATCAGTATAACTAATCATAACAAACGGTTGTATTGGAGATGAAACAAAAACATAGCCAGCCCCCACATGCATACAGCAAGTTGTACTGCGCATTGAAAACAACACGTCCTCCAGCCCCTTGCCTACCGGGCCGCAAACCTTAGCAGCCTCATTTACCAGCTGTTTTGTTCAAGACAATAACGTTACTGGAACTAATCTTGCCGCTGATCAGAATTGAATTTCCCTTGAAAAAAGGACAGATTTTCACTTATCCTTGTTGGAACCGCGACAGTCAGGTCCCTCCTCCTCACCGCCACCCCCGCGATATAATGTGTGTGTGACTTCCCGCATTGAAAGAGGACGTCAAGGCCCCGGAGCTTTCCCACAGGCAGGGTGAGGGTAGCAGCATGTAGTGTTTTGCCAAAGAGGTTTCTACAAGAACAGTGCGTTGCTCGCCAAGGCTTGTGTTGTTTACAGTGCACTACCGCGTTGTCTACTGAGCGACATGAAATCGGCTGGTTGGGCCGTAGGGGGATGAAGGCGACCCTCGGAGGGCAATAAACAAGAGTTGGGTGGTAGTAGAAGGGACGAAGAAAGAAAAAAAAAAGGGTGAAGAAGAGGCTGCTAGTAAGAGGAGGCTAATTTATTAGAGAGTAGATATACGGTGGGGCTGTTTGAGCTCGGACATAGAAAACTCTGCGGGTATGCGCCTCTAATGTGCCGTGCAGCTCCTAGCATAACATAGCCATGTGCATAGCCATCGCAACCACTTTCACGAACAATGAATCAGTTTAAGCTGGAAAATTATTGCTCGAAAACTCAGTGTCTGATGTTATTAATCTGGCTATCCCGAGTTTATTGTTGAAAGAGAAAGTGAAGGCCATATTCTATTTCTTTTTAAATTTTCTCTTTAAAATCATCTTCAACTTTAATTTTTTTAAATCATCCCTGTTTCAGAAAACGCTCCCTTATTCGGACCACGTTTGTTCAAAACGTGTTCCTCAAAGTTGACATGCTGGGTCTCTGGTACCTTTAGACCACAAGTCCACATTATGCAGTTAATTCACATGGCTATATCACACGTCGTCTAAATGTGCCAGCTTCAAATATGAACACTTCAAGTCACAATATATATATATATATATATATATATATATATATATATAGTATATATATATAGATATATATATATATTAGATATATATATATATATATATATATATCTATATATATCTATATATATATAGATATATATATATCTATATATATCTATATATATATATATATATATATATATGTAGAGAGAGAGAGAGAGAGAGCAGCTTACATTCAGTCGCGTAACCATGGGGAGCAGCAGAGCTATGCAGCGCTCGACTTGTGGTGCTGACTTGACTAGCAGGGGCGTAGCCAGAAAGGGGGCGGGGGTGCAAACTTGCTTGCCCCCTAATTTTTCAAGTTTGCCCGCCGTATCTATAAACGCACACACACAAACCCATGCATGAACATACGTAAAGAATGGTTGAACACTCTACCCCCTCCCAAAAAAAAAAAATTCTGACTGCGCCTTTGTTTACTAGGCATACGGGCATTCACACGCCAATGCAGGAAGTGTTCACGTGGTTAAATTGTAAATGACGAGTATTGCTTAGGTATCGAACAGGTTTCACTTGGTGTATCGGTTCCTATTTTTTTTTAATGTGAAGCACTTCTTTGAGTACTGCAATCAATATGAGCATCAATCAATCTATCTATTAGCCGCCCACGTATCAGTGCTCTCGTGTTCAGCTCCTTAACATGGGGTAAACCAAAATTAGTATGAGAGGGTAAAGTGGTCTGACGAATATGACTCGCTAGTCGTCATATCAACTATGTCACAATCCTGTCGCGTACGCCTTCAAACGAAACGTTGGTCAAACCCTTCCCGCCAGGCGTGTGACAAATACCCGTGGGCTAGTATGTGCCACAGGTGGTGGTGGTGAAACTTTATTGCCCAAAAAAAGGGGTCCTGGAGGACACTCGGCGAGACGCCAGGTGTAGAGGACATCTTCCACGTCGGGACAGAGGGCCCGGAGCTCTCCGCCGCCTGGCGGGCCTCCTGGACAGCCTGAAGTTGGAAAAGCTGAAGCACTTCTTAGCACTTTGGCCGACTATTGCTTTTTCTTGGCGTAAGTGTCACTCGATGCACCACAGAGAATATGGTTCAAATCTACACGTTCACAACACTGTTCACACACATGTGGTCCGTCGTAGTCTGGGTCGATATGCTTCATGCGCCGGGGCTAAGGTATGAGTTAGTCTGGAGCAAGCATAACGTGACAAATTGGCTGCGCGTTAATTTCTTATCCGGGAGGGGAAACTATCGCGGGCCTAGATAAATCTACACTGCACATAGAGTACAAAGATCAGTTAGTCACTTCCAACGAAATTACGAAGCACTTTTATCTGTGCCACAGGTGATCGACAGTATATATCTATCCAGGAACGGTGAGAACAGATATGGGTCACTTTAACGCGCGAAGGTTGGGAAAATGTTTACATCGTCAGCGTTGACCCGACGAATGCGACGAATAAATGTGAGGGTCTCAGCAGGAACTGAACCCCAGCATTCCGTATCGCAACCAAGTATTCTACCACATAGCCACACCAGGTCTTGGGAGCACTTTTCAAGTACGCCCTAATGTTAGTTACACGTGGTTGCAGTGCAGTTTCAGTATACCAGCTTTCCAATTTTATTAAGATCACATATTTACTCCCATGATACAGTCATTCGCTGAAGTTTATTTACGTATAGCAGTGTCCAGGGCTACCATCCCGGCGAGCACAAAGGCTTCATATGAGCTTACCACTTCTGGTGTTGCTAATATCAATGTTGCTGCTGACATCGTTGCGCAACTGTAAACAATTGGTTATATGAAACATGTGTGTTTAGAAAAAATGTTTAACGATTTCGAGTACTTCGTACTCAACTATGGGAGAGCACTGAGCCGTCCCGCTAAGAAATAAAACAAAAACCAAATGCCACCTCGTTGTCGACTGTGTGGCTATTTAATGCATGTCTGTGTGTGCATTTGTGCATACCTTTAGCGCCGCTTCGTAACGTTTCGCTCAATACAAAAAATTACAACGCAGTCACCTTCTATCCGCATGCTTCGCATAACATTGCCTCCCAAGGTAGGTGAGATCTGCCGAATTTTTTCTTTATATCGCTATTTATTTCATTTTCTCTTAATCTCGCTGTTCTTATGTTTATTCTATTTCTCCCTTTTTGGTCAATTTTTCCTGCCTCCTTTTTTCTTTCTGTTCCTTTCATTCACTATATCTATATTTCTTCTTCATCTCTCGCTAATCGTTTCTCTTTTCTTGTTTTTCTCTCTTCCGATCTTTCTTTGTCTGTTTTTTTATGTCTGTTTCTTTCTACAACTGTATTTACTGTGGATGTTTCTACGTCTACTTCTCTGTGTTCATTTGCTCCCCCCTCTCTCTCCCTGTACTCTCACCCACGTCAGCTATTCATTCCACCCGGACAAATCGGCGCAGCAGAAAGGCGCGCATGTGTTCGGGGAGCGAAGCAGATGACGCAGCCATCGAGTGCCACCATGATGATGAAAATTTCATGTCTACATCGTGAACCGGACATGCGGCGAGCATAAGAGCTCCGCTGTACAATAATTGCCATTTTTAATTAAAAGGCTGGTTCCTCCAACGATATAAACCAGCAGTAAATCGTAAGAGGTAATAATATTTGTTTAAATACCATAAAACAAACAA
Organism: Rhipicephalus annulatus; assembly: GCA_013436015.1. Lineage (NCBI taxonomy): Eukaryota > Metazoa > Arthropoda > Arachnida > Ixodida > Ixodidae > Rhipicephalus > Rhipicephalus annulatus. The sequence continues at coordinate 721,300 of WOVY01002628.1, read as the reverse complement.
ATTATTGAGCCTTTAAGATGTTACGTTTATCGGGCTCATTCTAATAAGAAAATGGCTGAAAAGCATTCTCAAGACATGTGCCACCTCATAAACCTGAAGTTTTGTTTTCTTCCATGATTACCAGATATCGGGATGGGTCACTACTATCCCATAGTTGAGTACGAAGTACTCGAAATCATTCAACATTTTTTTATAAACACAAAGATTACTCGGGACGCCTTTACGTTCGCCCGTAGTAGAGTACCTAGTTTTTAGGGGCGAAGCTCTTTATAGCGGCACCCGTTCGTCCCCCGTAGCCGCTGTAGTGTGTAACAAGTATCACATTTTGACCTCCAAGGTGGGACCAGTGAAAGATTTCTACTGTGCGTTGTTGAACTATAGAAAATAGTGCTCTATGTACACGCCAATGCCTGCTAATAGGGAATGAGAAACAGGAGCATTCGGCTTTTAGTTAACGCGCATGCTGCGATCCCCATTAGCAGCCATTGGCATGTACATTGAGCACTATCTGACAAGAAAGGGTTGCTACGTTATACTCGCTGGGTGTATCCTCCTTAGTTTTAGAAATGTTCAGCGAGCGTTGAGGGAGCAGTGGGAGACTTTGCTCGCCAGCGAGGATCTGGGAGTGCAACATAGCGCTCCTCGACCAGGTGCAGCGGCCCGCTATAGCCAGTGGAGCCCTGGAATAGGGGCCCCACCCACATGCTCCCCGTATCTATTGTTTTCCTTGTTTTTTTTTTCAAATAAACGTTTTGATATATATATATATATATATATATATATATATATATATATATATATATATAGATAGATAGATAGATAGATAGATAGATAGATAGATAGCCGCAGTGCCATGAATACAATGAACTAGTATATACCATGAACTCGAGGTAGTTAAAGGTGGGAAGTAGATACGAAGCGCTAGCCGTAAGAAAGTAAAAGCCGAATTCTCCTGTCTCTCATTTCCTATTAGCACCCATTGGCATGTACATTGTGTACTATCTGACAGGAAAAGGTTGCTACGTTATACTCACTGGGCGTAACCTCCTTGGTTTTAGAAAGGTTTAGCGAGCGTGGGGCCGCAGTGCCATGAATATAGTGAACTAGTATGTATACCATGAACTCGAGGAGGTTAAAGGTAGGTAGTAGACCCGAAGCGCAAGCCGTAAGAAAGTGTGCGTGTGCCACCTCTCGTTTAGTCCTTGGAATGTCCGCTGGATGGCGGTGATTCTATATGGGGAATATATGATGAAAAGATGCGAGATGGTGGTGCTTGGAGTGTTGAATACATGGACGAACGGACACGCAGACAGATGCATGGATGGACGCATGAACGGACGCAGGGGCGGATGCATAGACGAACGCAGGGGCGGACACACGAACAGACGCACGCACAGTTGGGCGGATGGGCGCATGGACGGTCACACAGACGGACGCATGGACGGACGGAAGCAAGAACGAATGGAAGGACGAATGCTTCGCCCCACTTTCCATCATTCACTCCGTGGATATGCTGCTTTTTTTTTAACTCATAGATAGGACTACCGCAGTGGATGCGCTGGTAAAAGAAACATTTTTGGGGGAAGAGCCTCTTGTCGATTTGCACACATTTAACGATATCTGTTAAACACTCTGCATTGAATTACGGGCTGGGTCCGAGCTCTAGTTGATATTGCCACATTTTAAAGTGGTGAGCGCCAGCCCTCCACTACGGCGTCTCTCATAATCATATGTGGTTTCGGGATGTTAACCCCGACATATCAATCAAAGGGGTGAGCGGCCGATGACAAAGCGACTCACACACACACACGCATGCACACGCACCCACCCACACTATATCCTTGTCTTGGTGCATTACTTTCAAAACTCTGCATTAAGTTGATTGAATTAATCCAATGCAATAGTAGAAGCACGAAGGAATATTTATAGGAATTTATGTAAGAGCTGCTGGGCCCCTCGAAAACACTCTCTCTGGTAACTATAGAGTTTTGGAGAAACTGTACAAACTCTGTGGTGGTAAGCAACATCGAACGACTCCGCGTCAATACACATTGGTCGGCACCCGACACCAATCCTGGCGGTGGCCCGAATTGGTGAGGCCCGTGGTCGGGCAACACTGTTCCGAGCGGACGCGCTTCATATTTACGAGCAGTACCGGGAGACCGGAATAATTTCGACGCTTCGAAATTGGGCGACATTGAAAGTGAGTATTTCTCTAATCTTCCTGTACTTTTTTGTTTGCTATAACACACATTTTTGCCGTGGGGAAGAAGGAAGTAACTACTTCCACTGATCGGGGACTTACTAATGTGCATAACGCAGCCGAATGTACTCTTACCCGGCAAAGCGTAACCGAAGTACCAAATGCGGAAGTAGGTTTTCCAAACTAAGTGTATTCGATTCACTTTTCATCAGAGTTTCAGCGACAGTTCCGCTCTATAGTGGATGCCGAGTTTCGGTAGCCTTTGTGTTTGTGTATGCCTCTGCCTAATGTAACTCATCAACACTTGTGGTGGGCCTGTGTTCCAATGCGAGGAGAGGCGTCTGCTTCGTTTAAAGCGAGCGGTGGACTGTTTCTAACTATGGTTTCTATGGCAGCGTCACGTTCCGCCGCTGCTGTGGCCAGCGGTGGCCCTTCTCTCCTCCCATGCTAATACATCGCTCGCGCACTTCCAAGATGATGCTCGCGGAGTACATGCCTGTGCAACAGCGCTCAACAAATCGTATGAAGTAACATGCTGCATTATCGAAACTGTCAAGGCAGCCCCTACACAGCTGCCGCTGTATGACGGTCCTAGTTAAAGTGTGTTCAATCTCTCATTGGCACCGGTATGTCGGCGACAAAGATAATCTCCCATGGTCAGTACTTGAATCCCTATCGTACAAATCGCTGTATGGCTTGACATGCCACTGCTTCGTGCGCTGTGCTCTTTTCTTATTCTTCCTCCTCATCTTTCTGGGGAGATGTGCACGTACGGAAATCAAATTTTTTTTCGCTGTGGTCAGTGCCCAACGAAATTGAGATACGGCTGAACAATAGGGATCCGAGAGCGTAAGCTTATATCACGGGATTCGCTGTTGCGGTGATGCGTAGACATCGAAAATACGTGAGAATTTTTTTCTCTCCTGTTTCTTTCATCAGTGTCGGGCAAAAAGTATTCGTTCCTGGCTGAATGGAACGATGCGAGCACCTACTCCGTCAGAAGCTTTATCCTCAACTTTTTCACCAGAGACTCGACAGTGGAAATGGTGAGTTAATTTGGGTGTTTTCGGTTGCGAGAACCTGTTATTGAACATAAGCATGCATAGGCGTCCTCTTGGGTAAGGGAGGGGGGGGGGGTGCCCAAGGTTTGCATCTCGGACGCCCTCTATATTATGTCCATGTATGGTGTTGCCTTTGCGCCCCCACCCCCTGTTTAGGTGACCAGAGGGGGGGGGGGGCGCACGGAAATCTGCATGACCTGTGGCATGTATCTGACGCATTACAGCGTGTTCGCTTGGCATCTTCAAACTCTTTAGTCGCCTGATGTGTTATATGGGACCCGATGCACGAGCAGTCATCAATTCGCATATTGACCGATGAATTATCGCCACTTTTACTATTATTTGTCACATGCGATTCCATTAACAGGTGGCTTCACTTAGAGAATGCGTCTAGTAGAGCCTAACAAAGATTTGGATGTATAGTTAAGTAACAGCACAACTGGTCCCTGTACCGTGAACCACGTCCTGTCTTGTCCCTCCCCCCCCACCCCCCTTACGCACAGGTATTCGACGCCTGTGATGGGTAATGGACAGATTATAGTGCACTCTACAAAGAGACAGTGGTGAAGAAAGGTATCCTATATGGAGTTTACAATCGTGTTTATTTTTCCAGCAAGAAATGGGGAGATTTGGAGTAGAAAGTATCATATAATGATAGAGACGTAAGCTGTGCATTATGAAAGCTGAACAGGGCGACTGATAAATATGACTTTATTAACGATATCAATAGCTGGAACACTATTCAATTTACTGCGGTAGAGCTACACGCATCCGTACCTGAACACATATTGTAAACGGCGTGTAGACAAAAAAAAAAAAAGAAACTGTAAGGAACAGTGTGAAATAACAATAAAAATGGTAGACAAAATAGCGAACATGGGACGAGCACTGACTGTCAAATGAAACGTTAGTGTCCGAAACTGTGCCCAAATAACATCGGCCGCTCACCTAGTTCAGGTGAGGGTCCAGTTAGAAAACGCTAGTTACAAAAACCGCCAATGTGGTAACTGTCTTCGAAAGCTGGGTTGTCCGAGCGCTTCGTAACCCTAAACAATCTAGGCCTGAGGGACGCAAGTATTGGAATGTCCTCTGACATTCGCAACCGCTACGTGGAAAGCAGCCGATGTTAATTAGTCATGGTTTTGCGCAGTGTTTGAGTTAACAGTCACTGCTGGTCCCGTGCTGTCCGTCCTTTTGCTTTACGTTTTTGTTTAGCGCTGTTTATTACTTTAAATCTATATCAACTGGCCCAGATAACTTCTTTTATAAAAAAAAGAGGATGCAGGTATAGTCGTGCGAAGTGCAGAGGGGCAGCATTCTTTTTTTCTTCTCGGATTTCTTTTCCTTAGGGGCGAAGCTCCTTAAAGCATCACCCGTTTGTCTCTCGTAGTAGTCGTAGTCGTAGTCGTAGTGTGTAACCAGTCTTACGTTTTCACCTCCAAGGTGGTGCCGGTGGGAGATTTCTCTTGTGCCTTGTTGAAGAATAAAGAAATTGGCAGCGTGCGCGTTAACTAAAAGCCGAATTATCCTGTCTCTCATTCCCCATTAGCAGCCATTGGCATGTACATTAAGCACTATCTGACAAGAAAGGATTGTTACGTTATACTCGCTTGGCGTAACTTCCTTGCTTTCAGAAAGGTTTAGCGAGCGTTGGGCCGCAGTGCCATGAATACAGTGAACTAGTATATACCATGTACTCGAGGTGGTTGAAGGTGGGAAGTAGATACGAAGCGCAAGCCGTAGAGAGAGAGAGAGAGAGAAACGAGAAAAAAGGAAGGCAGGGAGGTTAACCAGATGCTAGTATCCGGTATGCTACCCTACACTGGGGTTGGGGAATAGGGGGTTGAAAGAGAAAGGGAGGGTTAAAAAATAAATAAGAGAAAAACACCGACACACACGCACACACAAAATGAGTCCGCTCAGAGGCGTTCCGACAGACCAGTAGTTCGTAAGAAGCCCAGTAGTGCTTGCACGGCTTTCTTCTGTGACGATGAGTCATGACGATGGCGCATGCAGTATACTTTCTTCTGACAGCGGCTGGTCATCTAACCTGTTTAGTTTATTACAAAGGTGTTGTCTTTCCAGGTTGTATTTCGGGCAGTCACACAGGATATGTCGAATAGTTTCTTCATCTTCGCAGTGTGCACAGTCGGCGGTGTCGGCCATACCTATGCGGAACGCGTACGCACGCGTAAACGCGACTCCCAACCAAAGTCTGCACAGAGCAGTAGCGTCGCCTCGTCGAATTTTTGTTGGAAGCTGCATGCTTAACGTTGGATCAAGGGATCGTAATCTTGCATGCGTAAAGAGAGGCTCATTCCAAAGAGCCATGGAGCGTTGGCGAGCAAGAATGCGGAGCCTCCTAGCAGCGTTCGTCCTTGAGAGAGGTATTGACTGGTCGTTGTAAGAAAGTGTGCGTGTGCCACCTCTCGTTTAGTCCTTGGAATGTCCACTAGATGGCGGTGCTTCTATATGGGGAATGTTCTGTAAAGGGCTTCACCCTATAGTTCAAGATGATGGCGCACAGTTTTTCAAAGCACTGGGGTTTAGGGACAGTGAGGGAAAAATAGACTAAGCGGGTAGACCTAACTAGAAGGAGGTTATCTGATTGGTGGCTAAAGTCAAGGCACGAGTGAAAATTAAACCCTTCACTGCAAAATACGAATCCTCAACCTCAGTATTTAAAGAAAAAAATAAATCTAATCATCTGTTCACTAAGTATTACGGCTAGGTGGCGTTAGCCGCCGCCCGATCTAAAGGGTACAGCCACATCCATCCATCCATCCATCCATCCATCCATCCATCCATCCATCCATCCATCCATCCATCCATCCATCCATCCATCCATCCATCCATCCATCCATCCATCCATCCAATATATGATGAAAAGATGCGAGATGGTGGTACTTGTAGTGTTGAATAGATGGACGAACGGACGCACAGACAGATGCATGGACGGACGCATGGATGGCTGCATGGACGGATGGACGCATGTATGGACGCAGGGGCGGATGCATAGACGAACGCAAGGACGGACGCACAGATGGACGTGCGGACGCACGATCAGACGCACGCACGGACGGGCGGATGGACGCACGGATGGTCACACAGACGGATGCGTGGATGGACGGAAGCAAGAACGAATAGACGGACGGATGCTTCGCCCCACTCTCCATCATTCACTCCGTGGATATGCTGCCATTTTTTTTCTTTTCTTTTCTTTTTTTCCGTTGTCTGTTTTTATTTTCTGCCTGCGTTCCTATTTATTCCTTCCCATTTTTATCTATTTCTTTCTTTTTCTTGCTCTATCTATTTTCGTTTATGTTTTTCTTTTGTACCTCACTATTTCACGCTTCCTTCCCCCATTCTTTTCTATTTTTATACGTGGTTTCGCCTGCGTTACACCAAGCGCACTAGTTGTTTTTTTCGCTGACGATGGTCCTTGTCAAGGCGCTCGAAGAACAAGAGGAAGAAAATTTTTCCACTTGTGCGCAATACGCAAAGCGACGACGACGTCGGCATACGACAGCTCTGCCTTCTAAAGAGATCCGCAGTTAAAAGTGCTTAACGACCCAGATTAACGAGTGCTCTAATAGTCATGCAATGCTTTAAGTTCCTCTGGCCGGTGATCTTTGAGTGAACTCGAACCAAATGCGAGACCCGTTATTTTATTGTACTCCTAACTTGTACAGAAAACCAAGTAGCACAACTTATGATCTCGGCTGTTACGTGTTTGTGTGCTGCTGGGAAATTCCGTCATTGAGCGCATAATAATAAAAAAAGAGTGTGCCACCGTCTTAAACACGCGTCGACATCATTAGTTTCGAAATCAAGAGTTGTCCACTCCTTTAATAAAGGTCACAATCATTCATTCGTTAGTTTAGAGCTGGCCGTATATCCAAGGGCAACTAGAAGTTTGCTCGAAAATAAGTCACGCTTGCGAGCGAGGGCACCTGCTGGGTCGCGCTTGTTTCTGTGCCCTCGCATGTGATCGTGTCTTAGTCACGCGCGACCTTCTAGTTTCAAGCAAGTCGAACACACTAGGCCAAGAAGGAGTTTTGCTAAAGTATATCCAAGGGCAACTACGTATGGTAGATGGCATAGAACAGGGGTCGGCAACGGCCGGCTTGTGTGTCAGTATTAGGCGGTCCCTGCGCGTCGGCAACACCTTTTCCCTTTTCATTTTCTACCAGAAAGTTGATAAGGCAGTAGTGACATAAAATTGAATTTTTGCTGTAACGTGTTTCACTGCGACCTAGTGACTATCCGCCTAAATATATTTGGTACAAGTGATTGACGATTAAGAGCATGAAGTACTACTATGAGAGAGCAATAAGCAGCCCCAGTTTCAAGGACAACAGAATGACGAGTCCAAATCGAGGAGACTGCATGTTTAGATAAAGTATTTATAGATTTAGAATACTTTGTATTCTACTAAGGGAGAGCAATGCGCTGTCCCTTACGCGTTTAGAAGAAGTGGGTAACGATTTAGAGTATATACGGAGTATATGGGAGAGCATAAAGCCGTCCCGTTGGCCTAGCGCAGTCAGTTCGTGCTGTGTTTAGAAGGGGTTGTTTACGACTTAGAGTAAGTACAAGGTACTCTGCTATGGGAGAGCTTAAAGCCGTCCTAAATAGGCGCGCTACACATGAGAACGAAGTGAAATTGGCAAGTGAGCTCGGAATTGGACAGCGGATTTGTGGTCCTATTTCGTGCAGGTGCCTTTGTTGCTCAATGTTCATGCGTACTTTTGTAAAACCTTTTCTGTTCAATATGCTCACAAAATGTGTAAACTTTGGTTATTGATGAACGAAATTTTGTCAATGGCGTGTCTTTTAGCTTAGTTTTTTTTTTATGAACGCAAAGACAGGACACCAGCCCCATGAATGTTATTCCAGTGAATGACCACGACGAGCCTTAGCACGACATGGCGCGAAAGTCGACATTGCTGGAAGACATTGCCCAAGCAATGTCTTCCAACAGCTCAAAAGTCACTACGACATATTTCTTAGCAAATGGTTCATGCTTATTGGCAATGAACGACAGAACCGCTAAGTAACTGAAGCACGTTTTCTAAAAAAAATAGCGAAGTTTTTGTTCACTGATTAACGCAGCTGGTGGTGTTCCAAAACAAAACACTCCTCACCCACAGCTCGCGCACACGGAAAAAAATTCCCAGGACTGGGGTTGGAACCCAGGTTTCCCCAATCCGAAACCTTGATTGATGAATTCATAGGTGGGGTTTAACGTCCCAAAACCATTATATGATAGTTAAGTTCCTTTTTTGTTCTTCCACTCGCCTCGCTGGTTGCGCTACATTTGCTGCTGCCGCCAAGGAAGCCGAAGACGAGATTTTTCATCCGTGGCACCTTGAGGAAAACACCGCTGGGACATCATTTCGATAGAGACGTTTATTCGTTTCTCTTCTTCCCTCCTGTCCCTGTACCCCTGGTTTTATTCCCTAACACCCCATTCAAACAATCCTACAATTCAATCTGAACACAGGAATATCTCTCTCCTCGACTCCCAGTTGGCTGCCGTTGAAAGTGCCAGGCACGGAGTCCTTCCTCCTCGGATCTTCCTCGAAGAATCACAGCCTCTCATCGCCGCTCAACTTCGTTCACTCCGTTTACCGGAACGTTCGGCATCCGGCGTCGACGGTCCGTGGGAACGCACCTCCCGGATACGTGCCTGCAACGCTGGGCTGACAGGCCATCAGTATGACTGGCCAGTGTATCAATTCCGCCGCTGCCGCTGGTTTCGGTTGCTACAGCGGAGCGCAAGTGCACCTTCTACCCTTGCAGCCGGACTCGGCTCTTGTCTCCAGTAAGGCGCCACCACTAAGCCCCTTGGGAGAAGTGAGTCTTCGCGTCCTTTATGACCGACAGACAGCCGTCGTGCCGCCAATTCAGTGGTACCGGTTCCATCATGGCACGGGCCCACCGTGAGCGGTGCACCAAGTTCCAACCCGACAATGATTATAAGAGACGCCGTAGTGGAGAGTTCCGGAAATTTCTACCACCTGGGGCTCTTTAACGTGCACCCAAATCTGAGAACACGGGCCTACAGCATTTTCGTCTCCATCGAAAATGCAGCCGCCACAGCCGGGATTCAATCTTGCGACCTGCGGGTCAGCAGCCGAGTACCTTAGCCACTAGACCACCTAGGCGGGGTCCCAATCCGAAAGCGCCCGCCTTAAATATTGGCCACGTGTCTTTGTTTTTCTTTATTCCCTGGTGCACAAGCTACAGCAAGATCAACACACCCACGAATACTTTAGTGACACGCTGATTCAACACTGCCTAGTCTAGGGCTATTTCATATCGTTAAGCACGCCAAGTATAGCGAACCTGTCTGGTGGAGTAGGCTGGGCTCCAAAAATCTCCCTGATTTGCGCAACACTGCCAATGGAAGCGCCTCTCGAACATTTTACGTGCACCTCCGCGTGGCATACCTGCATTCGCGTTTTCCACAGTCCATGCAGACCCAGAATCAATAACATGTCATAGGGGATGTTTAGTGGCTTTGACAGTCGGCTTGACCAAAGTGAACTGAACTGAAGCATATGAATATGTTATACCGATGATGTGACAAAACAGTTCGAAAGCAGCACACTTGATATGGGTGCTTCACTGCAATATTTTGTGATGGCGCACTCACAGTGATCTCCTGGATAACGCTTTAATGTCGATATTGGTCATTGCACGTTTCAGGAATATCCTAACTTTGAAACAATTGAACTCCTTACCCACGTTTTTCTTTTGAACGTGTCATGTTCCTTTCGTTAGGCCGTTCGAGGGGCTGACGACGTTAGAAGAACACGAAAGTTATTATGAAATAAAGAAAGAGAAAAGAATAGAAAGAAGATGAAACAAAGAATATATAAAAATAAACAGGAAGAAAGAAAGAAAAGAAGGAAGAAAAAAACGTAAAATAAAGAAAGAAGAGAAGAAATAAATAAAGAAAGAAACAAAAAGAAAGAAAGAAAGCTTCACTATATAGTCTCCATTTCCTCAATTGTTCAAGGGGTGTTGATATTTATAACCTCCTCGGGAACACCTCTTCAAAACAACGCTCTCAGTATCTATCTATCTATCTATCTATCTATCTATCTATCTATCTATCTATCTATCTATCTATCTATCTATCTATCTATCTATCTATCTATCTATCTATCTATCTATCTATCTATCTGTCTGTCTGTCTGTCTGTCTGTCTGTCTGTCTGTCTGTCTGTCTGTCTGTCTGTCTGTCTGTCTGTCTGTCTGTCTGTCTGTCTGTCTGTCTGTCTATCTATCTATCTATCTATCTATCTATCTATCTATCTATCTATCTATCTATCTATCTATCTATCTATCTATCTATCTATCTATCTATCTATCTATCTATCTATCTATCTATCTATCTATCTATCTATCTATCTATCTATCTATCTATCTATCTATCTATCTATCTATCTATCTATCTATCTATCTATCTATCTATCTATCTATCTATCTATCTATCTATCTATCTACAGATCGAACTGAAGACTCGGCGTGTGTTCCTGCGGCGCACCGAGTGCGAGAGCTGCTCCCTGCGCGACCTGTTCTCGGGCAACGCGGTGGCCATTCTCTCGCGACACCTGCGCATCCTTGGTTACGCCGACGCCCAGACTGCCGCATTTCTCGCACCTAAGCACGAACGGTACGGCGCAAAATGACGCTCACACCTCTTTGCGTTACTGCAGTATTTCCGCGTTTATTTATTTATTATTTCATGCCCTATTATTTCATGCTGCCCATATTTCGAAATTCAAGGGTGCGCGCATGTTTTGTTAATTTGAAACATGGTCGCAGTGTGGTACACGAGATACGTAAATGGTTCGTTAGTCAATCGTACGTGACCTCCCAAAATCGACTGCTGCCAGGCTCTTAAACTCCCAATTTCTCTTCTTACAAGATTCTCTCCCACCCCAGATTCCAACCTCCTTCCCCTCCACTCTTTGCCCCCAATGTTGACCGCCACGGCAGATTAAGTGGCCACAGTGCTCTACTGTTGACTAGAAGGTCGCGGTTTCGATCCCTGCTTCGGCGATCACACTTCGATTGAGGCTGAACGGTTGAAGCCCGCGTACGGTGCGATGTCACTACACGCCAAAGAACGCCAGGTGGTCAACATTTCGCGAGCCTTCCACGTGTCTCATAACTATATCATGTTTTTAGGATGTTTCGTGTTCTCATTATTATCAACATCTTCCTGTAATACTTTCCCTTTTTCTCGCACCTGCTTTGCTCGGTATTGGGGATTGCCAAATTCCCGTGGCACATACCCGCCCGAGTTCCTGCTCACAATTTGTGTAGGAACGGCTGCTTAAAGAGCTCCGCTCTTTGTTTTCCAAAGCACTCGTCACGTTGCTGCGCGATCCCCAGTAGGAGAAGAACCAAAGCCACATGCAGTGGTCAGAGACACTGAGCAAGAGCATGTATGTGCGACTTCGAACGGGCTGCAAATTTTCAAATTTGCTAGTGATATGGACAAACATACTGGTGAACTTTCACATTCCAATAAAGCGCTGCTCTTGCCATAAAAAGAGCATGCTACCTGCTGCTTAAAGTTAAACATTTAGTTTTTAGATGTGAAGCAGTTCTTTGACCAGCCTGTGTAACGCTGTCCGTCTGTGTCTCCGCATACCGTGTTCTCCCCGCCGCAGTTGTTTGAACGATGCCAAGTAGATCTAGTCGAAGCTGCGCAATGACGTCTCTCTCTCCCTCACCCGCAGCAGCTGCTGGCTCCTCCCAACACACCTAGGTGGTGTTGCTCCTCCGACCACTCTAGGCACTGCGCCGTGCTCCCGACCGGGTTGCAGAAATTAGGTGCCTTTTCTCATCTTCTAACCACTACCACCACCACCACCACTCGCAACACACTTCTCTCTCGCTTCACGCTCTCCACTGCCCGCAACGCTCGACCGCACGCCGAGTGGAACCACTCTTTCGACTCGCTTATGTGCGATGAAACTTACACGAAACCCATTCCGCCTCCCGTGTGTTTGCGGTTAAAAGAAACGGTTACTCCAGTAAAGGCTACACCGAGTTTTGCTTCACTTTGTTCTTCTAGCATTCGCGTCGACGCCCGTTGCAGCCGGGTAAACGGCGTGCGCACCGCTGCTGCTTCGCATCCCGTCATGGTTCCCTTTGGGGAGATGACAAGGTATATGTAAACTGGTAGCGTAGCTTCCATAGAAGCCCTTGGATCCAGTAGTCAGTGGCTTATTGCCACCGTCGCCATCTACATATGGAGGGGACAACTAACAACAAACAAGCAACAAAAATAAAGTATGACATCACAGCCGGAAGCGGTAGTGCATTTGACCTACATGACGCGAAGTTAATATTTTTGATTAATTGCTGTCATTTTACGTGCCGTTGTTATTACGCAGTTTTATTGCGCCTTGTGGCTCGCTTATTGGATGCAAGAGACAAAAACTAAACGAAAATTGAAGCAACAAAGTTGTTTTATTAGCCAAATGGCGTGCTTACTGTGCACAAACAACTTCGCAGATGGAATTGTTATACAAGTGTTCACGAGCACAATAGCATGATAATTCGAAAACTCACTCTGCTTAATCGTTGAAAACCACTGCAGCGAGACAGCAGCTTTGAAAGTATAGATTTGGCAGCCGTAGAATACAGTGTCTTTTTGCTTAGCCTGTCGCGTTCACCGGCACCAAAGGCGAGGGCACGCCGGCCGCGCACCAGCGAAAGCAGTCGGCAGTCAAAGGAGAGGCTATCTACGCATTCTGTGAGCTATAGTTGAGCACTGAAATGTCACACCAGTAAACAGCACTTGAAGAAAACTAAACTATTGAAGGTGCGCACGAAACTACCACATAAATGTGAGCAATGCCTCGCTGACCTCGCAATGCGCCGAAGCAAAGAACACGCCGAACTAAACACAAAGCATCTGACAGCAGATTGCCTGGATAGGCCCCCACCCACTGTTCCCATTTCTGGCAGTCGTCCAAAAATTGAGGCAATCAACAATTTAGTCAGGTGTGAGATACACCGTAAAGTAAGTTTATTGTCATCTTTGACACATATGAAACTGCGACTGTTTGAATAAAAATTATTTTGAGTTTTTAGTTTTCTTAGTTTTGGTTGCTTGTCCCCTTCTCACCATGTCGCGCTTGAATCGTCGGCGGGCGTTGATTCCCGTAGAAATAGGTTTCTGAGACTTTTCGTTCCAACTTTCGCGACCCATGTAATTTGACCACGGAAGATGGTCGATAATTTTTTTTACTTCTCTCTTCATTCCTAAAGAATCCTACTTTTTGCGCTTAGCTAACATATCTCATTAATTCGCACGTGCTCTTGACTCTCTTATGTTTCACTGCTGTAGCAACAACGACAACCACAACCAGAAACGCTAGGCCTGCGCGGAACGCGCAGCTCAATCACAGCTAAAACTTGAAGAGCGGCCTTTCAGAGGCTCTTCTATAAACTCTCTTTGGGTAACTGCTACACTCACACTGCTGGGCAAACACTACGCCATAAATAATCACAATTTTTGTGTAGTAGGCCAGCCTTCACTATGCCATCCTTCGTCATTCTTTGAAGAAGCGTGATATCCGCAACACACTTGTTGGGAATTTCGTGCAATTTTTTAGATGCGGAAGCATCTTATACTCGCGCCTTGTAGTGCGCCGTCCGCGCCGTCCGCGCCGTCCGCACCGCTTCTCGAACATTCGACAGCTGACGCGCGCGCATGCGCCGTCGCCCACCATCTGTGCCGCGCGCGCTTCTCCTTCGAGAACATTCGACAGCTGACAGCGCATGCGCCGTCGCGCTGTATATATACTCAAGGTCGGCGCTCGCTCGCTCAGTTGCCGCTCGTCGGTTGGTTTGTACGGCGCGTCGACGTCCAAGGTCGCGGTGAAATGAATTCCAACGAATCCACAAACACAATGATCGACGTCCCTTCAACCAGCGCCGCCCTTTCGCATACGTGTGTACGTGTTCACTCATTTAACACCCCCTCCTACAACCACGTTAACCAATTTAGCCATCGACCCAAGTAAGTCGCAATTTAACACCCCATTTCACAACCACGTTAACCAATTTAGCCATCGACCCAAGTAAGTCGCACTTTAACACCCCGTTAACCAATTATATGCTCCGCATCCTCCTCAGTGTTCCCCCGAGGGAAGCTGCGGGCAATTTTTTTTATGCAGTGGGTGACGACGATGAAGAATTATCCCTGAAGTGGGTATGCGCCACAGTTGTTAGGTGATCAAGAACAAGCCTTATAGTGGGTTGGAGCATTGGACGACCCAATCGTTACGCAATTCGCCTTTTGTGATGCCTGACAACACTTTATTACTCATATTAACGCGATTACTTTCCCGACATCTAACCTGCCTAAGGTCAGTTTAGAGAAGAGTACAAAAGGCTGGCGTTGATCAGTGGTAGAATACGGGGCTTGCACGCAGCGGACCGGGGTTGGAATCCTATTGTGTCACTGGTTGTTTTAATTACAGAGGTTTTTTTTTTTTGCTTGATACTGGTTACGGACACCGGCGGCGGTGCACGGTGGTGGAGAACTAACTATGGCACCGCGCGTGACCCATGTGCTGTCTCAAAAACAGGTTTCGCTGTAAAAGAAGCTTTAATGAGGCACTGATAGTAAATGTTTCAGCTGTTCCTCCACAGAATATAGAAAAACTGTGCGATGCATCAAAGTTCCGGGCGAGAACGCTAGTTTTTCGTGTCGTATGCATGTATACACAAAATATATGTTGTCAAGCAAAGGTTGTTCGTTAGTTCTCAAGCATAGAAGATGTTCGGCCTTGAGGGGGCCTAAAACGCACTCGTAGCTATTGAAACGGCGAAGTTCAAGGCCTTACAAGCGGTGCGGTTGTTTTTTCTCACCCAGTGACTCGTCGAGAAAGAAAAGTAACGAGAACAGCAACTGCAGTGCATGAAGTAACGGCCGGGACCGGATGCGTTGTCTCCTCGAGCGAATGTTTAGCCAGTTTCTTTGTGTACAAACGATCCCATTACTGCGCTTACAAAAGTGACATCCCGGCTAACACAGGCGCCATCGAAAGCAGACTGGAAGGGGGGGGGGGGTTGTATACCCAAATTTTCTCCAGTAATGAAGTTTTCTAACGCGAACTAGGGCGTCCTCTGCTTGTTAACCGCGACCTCAATTCGTAAGCTTGTTAAGAATGCAACCA
Organism: Rhipicephalus annulatus; assembly: GCA_013436015.1. Classification (NCBI taxonomy): domain Eukaryota; kingdom Metazoa; phylum Arthropoda; class Arachnida; order Ixodida; family Ixodidae; genus Rhipicephalus; species Rhipicephalus annulatus. Next base: position 705,819 of record WOVY01002628.1, on the reverse strand, counting down.
ACACTAGTCCCTTCCCTCTTTTAGACCTATACTGGGACGGACGGTTAGAAGGAAGTAGCTGGTTAGCCGTAAATGCTGTTAGTGTTATCGAAGCTGGCGACTTGCTTAGAGATTCACAATGGCTGAGCATGCACTGATTCTTTTTGAGGATGACAAAAAAAAAAGGAAACGGTGATCACACATTTGAACAAGCGAATTGCTTCAGCACTGATACATATATATTCACACAATTTAGTAACTATGCTTTAAATATTCAAAGAAAGAATGACAAAGCGGTAGTTTTGTCACCATCCGATATAACGTGTCCTGCACATATCCCTTTCCTGAAAGTTACACGAACTTCATTGCTCGTGAATTTTCAATGTAAAGTTTCACATTTTTTCTGTTGGGGCTGCCTAAAGCTTCAAAAAAAATTAATCGTATTTTTAGTTTCAATTATAACAACTTTATCTGATGTGATACGTCTCAGAACCGCATTATGATTATGAAGGACGCCGTCGTAGAGGGCTCCGGCGATTCCGACCACCCGGTGTTTTTTAACATGCGCTGACATTGCACAGTACGGGAGCCTCTATCTCACCACCGCCTAAATGAGACCACCGCGGCCACAATCGAGCCCGCGACCTTAGTTAGCGTCAGCAGCCAAACACTGTAACCGCTTCGACACCGCGGCGGACGGATTTTGAGTTACACTCGACTACAATGACTATTTCACCGCGAAACCCGGTGTTGAGAGTTGATTTAAACATCCTGGTGCTCTTTAACGTGTACATGAACCTAACTACGCTAGCGTTTTGGCTCTAAGCCTCCATTGATATCGCGCGGCCGGTTTTGGTCGACCTTGAACTTTACGCAGCGCTAGCTTCGTAGTAAATAAGCTTACGCCTGAAATTCAGACGAGACGTGTCTGCATACTGCTCATATCAAATGGGAGAATCAATAAACAGCAACAGCGCATAGGGGTTCATATCCAACTGACTGTAAGTAAACCTCACCAGCAAATTAAAGGCTTTGAATAGAGCACGCTAGTGTTTTCAGAAAGAGTCACCGGCAGGCTAAAAGTTTTGAATACACCGTGCTATAGTCGTTTGAGAAGTAGTTGAACGTGCATTGGAAGTAGACTTATAAACCGACATTAGGTTTTTATGTTAGAGCATTATGTTGGTCTTTTTTTTTTCGCTAGCCTTCAGAACAGAGGTCTGCGCGTGCACTGGGTCCACTGCTGCGGTGTAGCGAATATCGTGCTCGGCTTCTGAGCCTAAGGTTGCGGGTTCGATCCAGCCGCGGCGGTCGCATGTCGATGGAGCCTGTGCTATAGAGGATCTTTGGTAGCAAAAAGCGCGAAAAACGGGACGGACACATTCGCGATTTTCGCTACCATGGATCCATAGTTACCAACTGGTCCAGCTATCTACACTTTCGAAATGCTACAGGCCCGTGTAGTGACGAAATCTTCAGTGCGGTCATCTACTGTAAGAGATGGGAAGGAAGGAAGGTCGCTCGCTGATGGCATCCCACCGCTGCCACCAGTTGTAGGGGTTGGAAGGAAGAACGCAGGAGGATACGAAAAACAGAACAGGGGTTTATGACATTATTTACACATATTTACAGAAAAGCAAGGTTAGTGGTTTCACAAACCACGAGCGTGGTGGTTGAACGTTACATAGTTCAGAGCGACGTCCAGCACTCTGCGGCGTCGTTTTATTCCATGTCGGGCTCCTCCTCTCCGAGTCGAACACCAATCACGCACACACAGGTGAGGGGGGTGAGCATGCACGGTCCACGTGAACACTGCACTGTGGTGGCGCCAGCAGGGCTCTTCCTCGTCGTGTGTGTGCCGTTAGTCGAGAGTTCCCACGATCCTGGCCGCATACTTCAAAGGGTCCACCGCACAGCTCGCCCAATTAGCGGGGCGATCTGCGGTGGCCGTCACGGTCTCTTTCAGGAAGACGCCGTCCCTGTTGCCCTCTTTCGTCGCGGCGACACGACGTCTCCTCCTCAGGCCAGCAGGGACAATGCCGCATAGGCAGTCGGCCGGTCGGCTACTTGACTGAGGATTAAAGAAGCGCCGCTCCGCTGTCAGCTCTGTCGCCGGTCACGCCAGCTTTCCCGTTGCCCGATGAGACGCCGAGTCCATTAGTCACCGCTTCTGCTTGAAGGGACGACAAAAGGGTCCGCATTTGAAGGACGGGAACTCGCCTTTGCTTGCTGTTTGGTCTGGATAATAGCTCAAATCTTCGACAGCGTCTCTCAGACTGGGCGCCAAAGGGATTGAGAGCCTTTCCATAGGACCGGCTTACTCACAACGGCGACTGCCCAGATGAATTTCCAGGCCAAACTTAACACTACTAAGGTGTGTCTCATATCGTAGTTTCGGCACTGTATACGAAGTATCAAACGCGCACACACACACACACACACACACACACACACACACACACACACACACACACACACACACACACACACAAATAGAAATTGGTGTAATGATTCATTGTACTTACGGAATCAGTTGAAAGTGACATTATCAATTTCAAATCACCCGCCTTTAGCACTAAGAGACTTTTGAATTTGGTGCTGCAATTGTTGGCAGCTATTCTCCACGGAATGAGGATTTTTGGGAGCCTTGAGGGGGATTCTCAGTTTTTGCCCGCACCTCCTCAACTTAGACAAATTTGCTTCCCTTTAAGCAATATTTAATTTTAGAAAAAAATTGCATGAAGCCAAGTCAGGTAAATAAGGAGGGTGTGCCACCACAGTAATGCCTTTGCTGGTAAGAAACTGCTTGTCAGATACGGCCCGGGCGGATGCATTGTCCTGATGCAACAGACGTCATCCATCACTCCTCAACTGTGATTCTGTGGCCTTACTTTCCCAACTTTTTTCCCGAAGTAGTCTTAGTACTTCATTTTAGTTGTGTTGAATGAGAGTCTCAGAACCCAAACAATCATTACAATTATCTCAATGTCGAAGAAAACAATTATACTTTGCTTTAATTTTGATTTTGACTTGCGTGCTTTTTTGGGTCTTAGGGATCCCGGAGACTTCCCTGCTTTGACTATAGCTCTTTCGGTCATAGAAAAGAATCCATGTTTAATCACATGTTATAACAACAAATTTGGTCCATTTGCAATGCATTAACACATATACACACACAAACGTCTTCGCGGCACTGTTTTCGGTCATCGAACAGTACTTTTGGAACAATCTTCGCACATTTCTTCCTCGTGTGTGATTCCTCACTTTAAATGCGTCAAACAGCTTCCCTATCCAATTAATTAACCAACTTCGCCACTGCATGAACGCTTAATCTTCGGTCGCCACGGATCACATCACGACCTTTGAGAATGTTTTGATCTGCAGTCACTCACCTTGTACTCTCAGCCCGTTCCTCATCTTCCACAATTTCCCTTTCTCCTGAAAATTTTGTGACTATCAAACAAACGTGATAAAACGTGATAAAACGTTGACTTGCTGTTCTATTTTTACCTTACCTATTTTTCCCGGCATTACGCTGTTGCAAGTGCTCACTCAGTGAAGCAGCACTCCAAATTGGCATGGTTGGCGTTAAGCCAAGACGGGCCACATAAATAGCGGAGGTGTGTGGGATAATGTCGGCGAAATAGCTCTTCCCAACTCCACTTGACTTTCAAGCTGCACATATTTCAGTGTCGTTTTTATTTACTTATTTACTTGTTTTTGTCTTTCTTTGGTGGCATGCTTTTTCCGTCGTTACTCGGCCAACAGAATTCACGCAAGTTCACGTACTGTTACTTGCTTTCGCCGCTTGTCAGTAGCATCGAAATGAAAAAGACACTGCGTAAACGAGCGTTATCGCTTGCCAAATCAAAGTATAACAGTTGAGTTGTATACGGTTCCTAATGGGGAGCCATCTGCACCCATTCTGTTGTCAAGAAACGGCGGTAAAAGAAATACAAATGTTTAAGTGCACTTGGCCGGACAGGAATCCACAGTTGTTCCGAAACATGTCGCGTCGCTATTTGTTGATTCCATAAAGAAACCTTACAATGTGCATACATTAAGGAGATGAACAACAACAAAAGGAACATGGCACCGTAGTCACGCGCACAACAAACAAGCGCAAACACTGCTGTTGTTTGTTCGTTTTTTGTTTCTTTTTTTTAATTTGTGACATTTCCCGTGCAGCGCCGTGCTTGTGGTGAAACCAGCTAATCTGAGGAGGCTGGGAGACGTCTGGGCGGCTGTCGAAGCCTCGGGCGCCACGGTCTGCAAGGCTGTCATGCTCCGGTTGGCTCCACAAGACGTGAAGCTACTGAGCGCAAACCCACTGGAAGCGTGAGTGGGTCTGGTTTGGGTATCTTTCATTGCCAGATAGCACCAGTGCCGTAGTGATGACAACATATATAGGCGCCTTCCGTATCACTCACTCACTCACTCACTCACGTGGTAATGAATGAACGAATGAATGAATGAATTATACTTCACCGTTCTGACTTTGACCGCAGTTCGAGTATACCATATACGTCTTATGACCACTGTCAACTTCTTAAGTTTCAATAAGATGACATACACAGTGCGTCCCACTCGTACGATAAGGTATACTTCTCTTGCCCCATGCCCTCCCGCAGATTCGACGAAGGTCTCCTAAGTGGCCCCGTTGTCTGCCTCCAAGTTCTGGGAGAGAGGGTTCTCGCGAGGCTCAGGAGTCAGCCGGTGAAGAGAGGAGGCGAGGAACTGGGCGAGCAAGGTAGGACTTGGCGACTTCGGAACAAAGCTCTCTTCAATTTACACCTAGGCGGGAGAATGAAATTAGTTTGCTGGAAATGAGAGAAGGAAATGAAGTGTTTTGCACCAGGTTCTGCATCCACGAGGCTGAGTTACCGTTAGAGAGCGTCTAGGCTGTTCTACAGGTACTACCAAATTACCATGACGATCGGCGTCATATAGCCATACATTTGCCGTAGTACATAGTGGCCGTTTTCGTAAGGCACTGCACAACTGATCTTGGGGAAGTTGCCGTCGTTCCATTTTGTGAATACAGACGTCAGTATGGACCTACCGGGGAAAAATAATACCTTGAAGCTGTGGGTAGCGCAGTCTAGAAAATTTGAAATTTATTCCGAGAATGTATGCTTACAGTTCTCTGCTGTGCGTGATCAAGCAAGACCGTTTCATAAGCACGCGCGTGAACTTTGTGTAAATGTTGCAGTGCCGTACTAACACATTATTCTTACGAAAAATCCAATGAATGACCGCTCTGTTACTTGTTTATTTTTAAACCTATCATCGGTTTCGTATTTAGATGTCAGAAATACTTATTAAAATGCTGCTTGACTTACTGGGTGGCTGATTGGTCGTCCGGTGTGGTGGCTTAAGTTACTTGCTTTACTCGGTTTTCTGGTCTTTATAGATTTCTGGCTATTCGTTATCTTAACAAGCTTCCTTGACAAATGGGGTGTCCATACTGATCGTGCAGCTGTCTTCGTGCATACGTCCTACAAGTTTGCTTCCCTCAGACCTTCTTTCCCTCTCTGTATCTCCTTCCCGAAGGAGCAGGCGCTGTGCTCCTATACGTGGGGGTTGTCAGCCTGTTCCTCCCCTATTGCCTCTGTGTCTTCATGTTTTTTGTGTATACAAACATAATAATAATAATAATAATAATAATAATAATAATAATAATAATAATAATAATAATAATAATAATAATAATAATAATAATTGTACGCTATGCACGAAACTTTGTTATATTTAGATGTTTGATTTTACACGCATATATAAACAGAATGGCGACTTTTGAATTGATTCTCGATTTTTTGTGAACCCGGAATGTTCAAAAAAGGGCGCAGTCCTACCACTTCCTTTTTTTTAAAGATTTTGATGACAATTTTGAAATTTTGACAGCCACTCGACACCTTGCTGCTCCGTGCTGGTTGAGGAGGGAAACTGTGAACCTAATCTAGGCAGCTTGCAGTAAGCTCCCCGCTTAGTTGTTGCCTTAAACAGATGGTAGAAGGGGGCTCATTGGCCTCAGATCCCGGTCGTGTACATTTAGCATCCCTAATTAGCGGCAGCATTTTAGAACGGTAGCTCTACAGCGACCACTGGATCAAAAAAAGTACTACTGTAGCGGCCGTGGCTCTACTGCTACAGATTGAGAACCAGAACCACCTAGCTCAGCCAAGCTTATCCCAGCGTCACTGAGCAACTTCAGTGCCGCATAAAATTACGAATTGCCCAGGAAACGGCGCAAAGTTTTTGCTAGAGTTTGGCTATGAACACGCACCTACCTTCCGTTCCATGAGCCTAGCCAGTCGTCGCAACGGCGGACAAAGAACTTCAGAAACACGGTAGTCACGCTGAAGAATAAGTGCGCTCGCATGCACACTTATTGTACTTATATGTGGTAACACCGAGACTCTGGGCGTGAGAAATGCATGCTGCAGCTCAACGAAGAAAGTTTGTCGACACGATGCGCACTTTGGGAGCGCAGAGCGGATATAGCACGTCGCCCCCAAAGCTGCTAGTCTCAGTTCATGTAGGGTTCCAGTGTTTCTCTATCGCATTAACTGCTCCGCCATTGCGGCGTAACTGAGGATCTTCATTGAAGACGAGTAGCATAATCCTGGAGTGAATCTAGGCATATTCTAAATATTGATTGCAACAATGACAGATTTCATTTATGTACGCTACTCTCAAGCTAGCCCGTTTTAACATCCTGCCATTAAGTACTCTTCATGACTACAGTGCACTAGATCTAGTATCTAGTACGTTCTATGATGGCTGCGTTCTCTATTTGTAATCCTGTCTCATGCTATATTTCGTCATATGTGGTTGTTCTTGCTATACCATTCATTCGTTGTTTTTTTTTTTGCAAACAGCGGGCACACTGTCAAGTCTATGCTGGATCTCGAAGGACAAGCCGTCAGCCGAGAAGGTTTGCCGAAAAATTCACTGCAACACCACTTATAGATATATTACTTTATAAATTAAATTCCTTAATGTATATAAACAACAACACATTAGTATAGAACTCTCTTTTTTGGTCCTTGGGTTGGGGGACATGTTTAGTGAAAAATGTTAACAATTTAGAGTGCTTGGCACTCAATACTATGGGAGAGCATAAAGCTGTCCCGTGGGCCTCACACTTGATGAGTGTGAAACGGCGCTCCTAAAGCACACCAAATAAGGGCTATTTTGCAGGAAAGCTACACTTTGAACGGGGTCACTATGACAGGCTTACGATGAAGTTTCATTAATTACCCCCCCCCCCCATTCTCCATCCCTTTGTATCTAATAGCTGTTGGATCAAACGCTGTTGTAGTCAACAGCGTTGGGTGTTGACTCGACAGTACATCTATTTTCGAGAAAGTCATCGCGCTTTTATGTGGCCTGCCTCCTCCAGCTTTTGGGACCAATTTTTTAGACGAACGCCACAGTACACTGACCAACTGTCTGCCTCGGTGCAATCTTCGAGTGATAGAGTGATAGCTTATAATAGCACCGTGAACATTATGCTGCGTTTACGCAGGTGGGAAGTGCATGTCCATGAATCTCTACATATAACCGCACAAGTAGGCGATGTCCATCAAGATTGTGCTCTTGTATCATCATGTAACATTAAGCTGTGTGGGATAAACGTCTTTAGAGCAAGTATGCTTTAAAGATTTTGTCAGAGTCCCGTCTATCTCTCTAGTATCCAAAGTATGAGTATGGTGTGGTAAGATGAACTTTATTCGGGTCCCGAAGATCATTAGAGTGACTCAGGTGGTTTCCCCGTTGGGACATAAGGTTTAACCTTACCGCCTTATTCTGGACCTTCTGGACGGCCTGTGCTTGATATAAAAGAGCTCCACTCTGAAGGACTCCTTAGCCACTAGTCTGTTTTCTAATTGTCGCAGTCTAGCTTATATTTTTGACTTCATAGGATTAGTATAATCGAGTTGATCATTCATGCATGCATAATCTGAGCGTTTTTATTTGCAAATTCAATCGAGGTCGCTTTGAATCTGTTGTCATGGGATATATTATTAAAGGAGTCATGTTTGAGAAAAAAAGAAAGGAGAACCATTTCAAAATTTTCCACCACCAGCGTTTCTTGCGTTCCGCACACAAAAAACGGAGGCAGTGATGTCTCAAATATGAGGCGACGTCGTGAATTTTGGTGGAGTGCAGTGGAGGCATCACCGTGCTTTGTCGGGATTCTCGACCTCGGGTAAAATTAGACTTCATTGAAACAAAAAGATAGCGAAATCCGGTGAAATCGATCGCCCACTGTGATATGTGCGCGGAGACGCGCGCAGCTGTGCCACTACGATAACAGAACTGTATTTTATAGGAGCTCTGCTTTAGGCCGCACCATCAGTTCAAATAATGCACATTAGGAATCGTACGGTTCAGATCATTTGTTCTAAAATGATCCATTACGACAGCATAAATGGAAATATAGGAGGCACGATGATAGCCCTGCATTTCATTTTTAACGTCCGTCTCCTTTGTGAGGTTGCCAAAGTTGATGCTTGGAGCAGTTGCTTGGACAGACTTGAAATAAAAACGGCATGAGACACAGAAGGCGAGTAAAGGAGTTACACTGACAAGAGGACTGACTTACAAGAAGGTTCATCATTGGCTTGCTTCTGCCATTTTTATCATATTTCTTTTTTTTTGTTACAGACTGAGCCGCCTTAGGTTCCACGATTGCGATGACACCTTGTTGTAAGTGAGCGCTGTTGTCCGCGTCCTTCTTTCACTGATCCTCTGTGTCTTACGCATTTTTCCTTCCCTTCGTAAGGGCTTGAGTTGCGATTATTGTAGTAGAATCATCAGCACATTTTCGGGGCTTAATGTATGCTAGCTGAGGCGAAACGTCATGCACATGACAAGCAGCCATACTGAAATACTTTAGTAAGCAGAAGTAAGAGGATCTTCATAAATTCAAGGGAGAGAGACGGAAAGATTAAAGAAAGGATAGAATAGGGGGCCAAAACCTAAACCTTCTATAGCTTCTAGGAGGTGCTTCTTAGGCGATACGCCGTGGCGCTTTGGGGAGCTGAGGCTCAGTAGACTACACTATAAATATGTCAAAGCGTGCTATCAAGTGCATGACAGTTATCTAGAAAAAAAACAGCTTTCCACAGGCTGTGAAGGTGTACAATTTGGTCGGAGCTATAGGTTGGGCAGGTATTTGAAAAATCATAGCTGAGATGAGGTGTGGTTGTCATCATGGTCAGTTGCCGTGGGTTCTTTGTGCCGTTTTTTTACGGATCGCTCGGTTCAGTGCTGGTTTAACGAGTGAACTCACTTCTGAGATAACCTGTGTGACTAAGAAATGATTTGGACACCCAATTCAACTTGAGCAAAATGTACTTGGCAAAACTACAATATCATTTAACGTTGGTGTGTTTCAGAAAATTTGTGCGAATTACCTTTTTAAAGTGTTATAAAAGTTACACAATTTATTGTGTAAAAGTCCACAGTTTATTTATTTATTTATCTATTTATCTATTCAATTATTTATTTATTTAATTATTTTTTCAGGAATCCGCGTTGCTCTTCGGAACCCAATTCGAGCGCCACTGCAACACAGCAATTTTTGAAAACACGACCTGCTGCGTCGTCAAGCCACACTTGTTCAGAGATGGTTTGTGCGCATTTTCTTCTTTAGCTTTAGTTTTAAGAGAGAAAACGATACAAAGACTTTTTTTTTGCACTTCCCTTCAGGTCAAGTTGACAACCAAAAGTGCACGTGGCACTTTTGGTTGACGCCTTGTTTTCTGTAGATTTTGTCAGGCGACGGAACAAGAGCACACATTATGTAAACTGCGACCATGGTTGCTCGATGAAGTGGCCGTGTGCATACTAACCACGGGCGTCGGAAAGGGGTGGCAATGTGGGATAGTGAAAGTCGAAAGTAGACGGAACAAAAAAGACAATTATCGAATCTCAGGGATGCTCTAATATTACAGAAATGACCACAAATAAAGCAAAAGTTTCACAAATGCACTTACCATCGATCAGCACCAGCGAGAATTTTAAGCGACGTGATTTTATATGGAAGTGGGAGCCACAAGTGATTCGTTCACAAGTTGCAAATACTAAAACGTCGCTTGCAGTCCCCTGGCAGTGCGACTTGTCAAATTGTGCAGGGTTCTTTTTTTTTCGTGTGGTGTCACCCAGTGGGTTATCATAGCAACCATCTAATGCTTAGTTTGAGGGCGGGTGTCTGAGTGCCGTCTGTCATATACACGCGACTAAGGAGAGACGGCTAGAAAAAAATAGAGATATAAATCTTGGTAGGTGCGTGTTATGGTTGGGTACTAGAAAAAAGCGGATAACCACTGGGGTCCATGGCTTTCAATTCGGAAGTCGCGTAGGTTCGAACTGCGCCCAGCTTTTTTGCATTTAGTAATAATCGTTACCAACCAGCTCGAACGGCTGTTTTGATAGGTCGACCTACCTGACTGAAGGCTGGTTAAGTTTTTTTTGTTTTGCTTTTTAAATAAAGTGTACTTTTCTCTCTGGCGAACATTGAAACACTCACAGGGTTCCTGTTACGTCCGCCTCAGTCGACTCGAAAACGAAAGCCATCTTATTTTCCTTCTAAATCGATATATATTAAACCTCTCACATGACCCCTCCGAAAGCGTCCTGTACGTGCACGCCTTGTTTTGCACCGCCTGTGCCATAGGCCGACGTCGGTACAAGCAGGGATGTCATGTGGTGATGTCTCCATACGACGTCATGACGACGTCACAAATTTTGGCTATAGGTAACGTTGTAGTGACGTCATGCGGCGACGTCAGCCCGTGCTGACTTTTTCGTAAAGTCTCGTTGACGCCGCGGACGGGTGATGCCGACGCCGGACTTTGGTCAATTTTCATGTTTGATTAGGCATGTGAGGCTTTCGCCTTGATATATCAAGGCGAAATTTACTACCTCAAAACGTAAATATTGTATACGTTTCGAGGTGGTAAGTTTGCAAGCTCGCAACATTACAACACATTACAGCGAGCGCCAGTACGTTTAAAACATTAGCTCTCACGCCTCTGGGAAGTATAGCTTCAGATCGCACAAAACCGTCCTCTCAAATGACTGACACGCACGCAGAAAATCAACAAACTGTTTGTACATTAAAGGGGCTGGGGGAGCGCCTTTCGCGAATTTCTGACATCTGATTTTCGCGATTTCACCAGACATTGCCAGGAAAAAGCTTTAAAATTGCCGAATTTTGAGCAGCAAATATGTCGAGCCCTCCGCGGTGCTCGTGTTTCCTGGTTCGGCTGCGTCGTGCCTTGTAGAGGAAATCGACTGTTTCAATTTGTGTTGCAACCGACCATAGGTCGGAAAAAAAAAGTTTGAAGCTCGCTAAGACTCAATCGTGAAATGTATCTTGCGCTTTGGACTCACTCGGAGTCAGGCTAATCGAAATTCTCGGTAGCCAGGCTCATTCGCACCGCTTTTTCAGCTGGACTAACCCATGCGTAAACTCTCAAAAATATTACTCACCCTTGATTCCATGCTAACTGAGACTAAGTCTGACGGCTCGATCTGAGTCTGAATGAGTCCGACTGAGTAGACTCAAGAGTTCGTGAGCCTATGCAATTAGCTTGTTCCACCGTGTCTTTAAAGGAGAACAGCGGTGATTTTTCAATATTCACCGATTTAATAAAACTTTGAACTTGTGTTCTCGTTTTACTGTTGTTATATCTGTCGAATTCTACAAGCGTGAGTCGTTTTGTTTTTCGAAAACTTAATTTAAAAATTGTTAGCCAATCCTGGAATCATGCTTGTAAACGCGCGCCAGCCTGTGTATGTGACGTAAGGGCCTACTCTTTCAAAACCCCGATTTACCTATAGCAGATGGAAGCAGCGCGGGCTTTATTCTACGAGGCGACCACGACGCCAGCGTGGTTCAGTTTTGTCAGCTGAGTACAGCGTGTTAGTAGTCGTTGACGCCGGGTCTTGCAAGCATGCACAATATTAGGCAACGAGGACATCGATTAGGGGCACGCCAAATGCTTCACGTGCCGGCGGGTCGAAATCAAAAGGCGATGCTTCCGCGCTCAGATAGTAAATGCAACCATCGCCGAACTTGTCACTGGTAAGTTCGGACGAGTTGGCACAGCTTGAGTCTGCCTCGGATGACACCGTAAACTTGCTTTTCGCGTGTCAGAAGAGGCACGTGATCTATGTTTGCAACCCTGGCCAGCCGTAGTGGTGTATAGCAGATGTCGGGACGTAAACGGATACGGATAGTGACGTCATCTGATACCCACCATTGAGGATGGAGCAGCTTCCTGTTTCGGTTTGTGTTTTTGACTCAACGGGTGTCTGGTCAAGAGAAACCGCCCTAGCTGTTGCAGTGCTGTCAATTCTATCTGAAAACTGCATTATCTCAGTACGGTCGAGAATGCACCAGAGTTCCTCTTTGACACCAATATCTCACGTAATCGGTGCTCTTCTTGGCACCGTTTGATAGAGTTCCTTGGAATACGAGTTATAGTGGTTACAAATGTGTCAGCACATCTTTCTTTGAAGAGAGGGCAACGTCAGATATATTTATCAAGGACTTCCCTGAAAGAGTTGGCGGGAGGAAAATCAAGGCACCCCCTTAGCTGAGTCATTCACTGCTCTAATCAATAAATATTGAAATAGTGTATCAACGATACTGCTGTGTGATACGTGTGAGCAGGCGCAGCTATAATTCTGAATCTAGGTAAGGCTGCTAGTGAAGCTAAAGATGTGTAGATAGGAACATAGGCTGACAAAGAAGTACAACTCATTAAGATTCACGCAAGAAATATATGTTGGCTCACTCGGACCCAGACTCACCATACATCTCCTGAGCCGGACACATTTGGACTCAAACTCACTAGATATTACTCATTCGTACCGACTCAAACTTGGACTCATGGCTTGTTCTCAGTCTGAGTGAGTACGAGTGATGTGACTCATGGGTAAGATCGCCGACCTATGACGTGCTGATCGATGGGTATAAGTTGGTTGTGCTTCCCTATAAACCAAACTAAAGCTTATGTTATGAAAAAATCAAATTAGTACTAAAACAAAGATACGACATGGCATCTAATATTTTCAAAACACCGAGAAAGTGCGATCTATTGTCAACCGAATCATGTATATAGTCATCTGACAGTTTCTAACTCATCTTCTGAATTCCACATTCAGCTGCGTTGGACATACGGTTGCGTTGGGCATTCGACTTCAGGTGGAAATTATCGCATCTCGTAGTGAATTTCGCCTCAATTGGTATTCAAGCTTAGAATCCCCATATTGTGGTTTTTTAAGACAAAATCTCAGCAATTATTGTTTTCATGATTATGTCGTTTGCATTACAGGGAACGTCAGCACTGCGCTGCGCAAAATACTGACTTCGGACTTTGAAGTTACAGCGCTACAGATGGTGAGTGGTTTTAGAGATCCGACATCCTCATTCTAACATCACGCCATACGAAATCAGTGTGGACAAAAAAAAGCCATTTCATCTCACAAAACGGACCAATGGGGTCAATGAATGGCGGCCAAACGAAAGCAAACCTAGGTTATAGGTATTCTATTATGTCCGATTTAGTTTAGGATATACATTCTGGCCAGATTACTATGCATGTTAAAACTTTATAAACATCGGCAAACTTCACGGCTTTAGAGATCTCTTGGAATAGGAATAAAGCGGATGTGAGGCACATTTAAGAGATATCGATGGTTTCAAAAACAATATCATGATATGAACTCTAGTTTTCTCGTCTTCGCTGCTGAATTGGCTTCCTGAAGGTGCCGTCAATGTATGCTAATAGTAACAATTAGTTAACGCTTACAAGACTTATGCAATTATTCACTTCCTTTTAGTGCAATGCAACAAGTGCGCTTCACCCTAGTACACAAATTTACTGCAAAAAAGCCAATAAACCGCTCCGTGCAGCTTGTTTTTTTGTTTTTTTCTTACCTTTAGCAGGGAAAGGCAAGAAACTGAGCTCGTTATAATTAACAGTTCGTAATAATCCTTAATAATCTTACTTTTTTTTTCACAACATGCGCACATGTAAAAAAGAACGATTACTAATAAGCAATTTGCAAAGTGGCTTTGCCTGCAAACAGTAATTCCTAACAGTGAAGAAGTAAATGTGGACGTGTGTTTTCTGGTTAACGATAGTTATAGCGCGAGAACAAAACAACGACACAGAGACAAGAATGACACGAAGGACACGACATTCTTGTCTCTGTGTCATCGTTTTGTTCTCGAGCTATAACTATCGTCATGCCATACCAACTAGCCCAAGCTGCCACACTTCTGGTTTACATTTTGTCGCCTGTTTCATTCTTCGAAGAACTTGCAATGCCCATATAGACAACACTACTTTTCAACCAAAGTTTGCCAATATGAGTTCCTGAACTCTCCTTCTTTCTAGGTGCGAGAACTGCTCTCTCTCTCTCACTTTATATATCTTTTTTTTCATGAAATATTAAAGGCGTGCGAACAACGCGAACAAATGTTAAAGAAGCAAAAGAAAATGGGAATCCTCTTCATGGAATATTTTCTTTGCTAGACGTAACCTATGAAACCAACAGACAAGTAAGTTAGTGAAATCACAGGGAATATCATTTGTTTAAATAACGTAATACAATACGTCATGTATAAATATGTAATGGAAGGAATCAAAATAGACAAAAATCACCATTTACGTCATTGGGATCATAACCCAGAGCCCTCGAATTGCGCGAACATGAATGCCGAGTAATGTGGATGAGGTAGCGCCGTCCGTCGCTGCTTATTTTGGCAGCATTGCACGCGTTATTCGGAGGTTGTGGCTTCGGTGCCAATAAGCAGAAAGGGTCTTTTGTCCTCTTGAATCGCGCCAAGGTTGAATCATAATTGTTTACAGTAGAGAAAAAAAATGATGTCTTCTGTGCTTTCTTTGACTTGACTGTCACTTGGTTTCATTAGTTGTGACGGGCTAAGTATCATGTATACTCAAGCACTTCTGTGCCACTTTACTTCGCGCCCGTGTTGCTCGTGCTCCTTCAACCTGCCATGGAATCGTAAGAACTATTGCAAACGTTAAGCGTGTTACAGTGCATTTCCTCTCTGTGTTTAATATATACATATGTTTGTATGCTGCAGTTTCACCTTGATTGCGCAAAGGCCGAAGAGTTTCTCTTGGTGTACAAAGGTGTCGCTCCAAACTACACCGTAAGCTTTTTGTTCTCTATCTTTTTTTCTACTTCTTCTCCTAAAAATATTTGGATTAGCACTAAAGCTAGTCTGGAGACCTAAGATGTAACACAAAAAATTCAAAAAGGAGGTCCCTTTGCAGTCTTTTACTTCGGGACCTCCTTCTGTATATTATCACTATGCGACCTTCGTACTAACTATAATAATATTGATTCTGATCTTGATTCGGAACCAGAGGCCATCCCCCCCCCCCTCCGCACCCTCCACACATACTTGCCACTTTTCGTTCCGAGCTCACTTTTTGTAACAAATTACGGGCTCACTTTTCGGCCGCATGTGATCGCCTACATAGATAAAACTCTGTATCGTGACAAAACGTGGACAGAGGACGGAAAAAAACTTTTTCCCTATTTTCTTCATCTCTCTCCTTCCGACTGTTCACAGCGCGGAAAAATAAACCAACCTACGAAGCAGGAGCGTTGCCAGAAATATTTATGTGTGTTCGTACGTATATGTCCTCATCAACACCTTCTCTCTCCTTTTTTTTTCTACGCCTTCCTCTTTCCTAACGCTGAGCGGCAGGCCTGAAAATAGGATCAGGCCGACGTCTCAGCTTTTCTGCGACAATAAACATTTCTCTGTGTGTGTGTTTCCGCGTATATTATGCCCATGCAAAATTGAAAACCATCAAGGGAGCTCAATACCAAGAAAAACAGACCACACATATCGCACATACACACATACAGGATGTTTTCTTTGTTTTTATTTTTTTGGTAATCCTTGAACTCGATTAGTTCAAGCGGCAATCGTTTCTTACACGAAATATTGAAATACATGTTCAATGAATCATCAGACTTGGCTTGTTGACTTCTTAAAGAAATACTTCTAGATGCGTCTTAAAAGTTGTGGATTGTGAATTGTGCATGCACAATGCACATGCCCGCTATGATGAATTTTCCGAGGTGACCCCAGCTTGGAGATTTCAATTCAGAAAGTGTATAACGAAGTGAATCGGCATTCCAGCAACTTCTGTGCTCAATGCTCAAAACAGTTGTTTGTTCAAAAAGTCAGGAAAAGAACAGTCGAGATTTAAAAATAAAGCATTGATTGTTTGGTATTGCGCACCAAAATCATGACATGAACTTGAAGCATGCCGAAGTGGGTGACTTCAGATTAATATTTTTTTGTTCCACTCCGGGGTGTTTAACGGGTACGGCTATATATGAATGCGTGGGTGTTCCTGCATTCAGCTTGGATATAAATGTGGCTATTGCTGCCGATAATCAAAACGCTTTGAACACCAATGGTGCACTATAGCGAATGAATTATAGCAAGGGGAGTTCTACCGCTATAGTTTGATGGAGCATGTCTCGAAATCCATCCTTCATATTGTAATTTTGCTACACCCTCAGTCATCTTCCGACTTTTCCACGTTGATATGCAATGCTGACGGGGAAACCACAATTCGTAAATATAGACTCGAGAGTGACGCGTAATAATGCACTTATTGAAAGTGCAATCAGCAAATTTCAGATAATTAGTTGATTACGTATTTCGGTATTTTGTTGTATTGCGCTGTAGTGACATCTATTGCCTCGATCAATTGAGCCCAAGGATAACAACTACGCTACCTATCTCGGGTGGGTGGGCGGGGGCAAAATTTTATTGTTGTCCGGCAAGACGGACGTTAGGGCGAAGTGGGCAACTCCCACGTCGGGACCACTAGATCGCTCCGCGGGCCTGCTGGATGGCCTAGGGGTGGTTGGACAGGAGAGAGCTGCAAAGGGCCGCCTCCCACCTGGCACACGGACCCCGATACTACCTATCTCGGGTGATTCCGTAAAAATGTGTACTATACTTATAAAAAATGAAACAATTTGTATTAACTTTTTTTTCTTTACTGGCCTCTCCTCCGCAGACCATGGTGCAACAGCTGTGCAGTGGTCCGTGTCTCGCCATGGAAATCAGAAGCTTGTCGAATCCCGAAAACTCAGCTCTCAACTTCAAGGAGCTGGTTGGGCCAGCAGACCCTGTAAGAACATCTACTGCCAAGACATTTATTTCAAAATCTGCACTATATATTTTCAATAAACAATACTCTGTCGTTCTAGCAGTTTAGGTGCACCAAAAGCGGGGCATCATATCAAACAAATGGCTTTTTTTACTTTGTGATGTTTTTTTTCTTTGCCTCAAATATATTCAGTTTTGCTTCATAATGCAGAACTACATCATAATATAAAGCCTGATTGCACTCAATTAGTTTTCTGGTAACTCGAACGGCATTGCTCTCCTTATTTGAGAAATGGACGAGAGGCTCTCAGTATCTTATTAGTTATGAAATTGGACATTTTATTGGCTTGGTGTAGCGAGAAAGTCAATTGAGTTAGTTGTCATGCTAACCTGGCCTTTTTCGATATTCGGTTTAAATAGTCAACAAATTTAGAAGAGACTACAATCTCGGAGGTCAAATGACGGACAGCGAAGTATAGCGTATTGTCTGGAGCCCGGCGTACTCTGTTTA
Organism: Rhipicephalus annulatus; assembly: GCA_013436015.1. Classification (NCBI taxonomy): domain Eukaryota; kingdom Metazoa; phylum Arthropoda; class Arachnida; order Ixodida; family Ixodidae; genus Rhipicephalus; species Rhipicephalus annulatus. Next base: position 688,132 of record WOVY01002628.1, on the reverse strand, counting down.
CCCTGTTGTTAGGCCTACGTCGAAAACACGTAACAGTATACGCTGCTCTGTATGCTTTCATCGGCAGACTCTCGCGAGGAGGCTGTATCCTGATTCCCTGCGAGCCGCAGTGGGAAAAGACGCACACAGGAACGGCGTGCATTGCACGGACGTACCCGAGGATTCCGGGATCGAGGTATGTACATACATACATGCCGCCATTCGCAGCTGGGCGATGTATTATCACTCGCATAAGCGCGCTAAAGCGCTGGCCGATTTGTCATGTCGGCTTGCGAGCAAAAAAAAAAAAAGATCTCTTTCATCACGCTGTATAGATGTGACAGTATTCGCGGCAAAATGACAGATTTTCGTTCGTACCGGGTGTTTGCTGTCTTTCGTAGTAACCATGTCCTAACGCACGATTGCCCGACACGTGCTTCCAGAACAAATATTTTAGCAGACGCTCAAACAAATATGCGACTTTCTTTTATACATGTGGGAGTCACATATGTGCAGCCCTCCTGTCAACTCTCCTTGGTGAAGCCATACATTTACTCTCTTCTTGAAAGCCGTGTGCCATTCTTTAGCGTACACTCCTAAAAACTCTGACTTTCTTTTATACTTGAGGGACTCTCTTTTACATGTGTACGTGTGCACACACGTACACATGTAAAAAGGGAGTGTAGAATGTAGACTTTTGGTCTGCTTTAAAATGTGCAAACAACACGTACTGTACTGTACGAATGAATAGCCGCCAACTTATAAGGAACATAAATGCTTTCTGACAGCGCGTGGGAACAAAACCTTTGATGCTGACAATATGTACTAGAAACCACGGACAATGTTTCCCAATGTCTCTCCAGGGCTTTTAGGGATATTATGAAATTTCAGAAAAATAGGCTGACGTCACCTACTTGCAGATTTGCTTTTGCAATGAGTGACTGCTACGCTTGTAGTAACCGTTGTGCCCTTCAGTCATGCTGCTTTTGGCATGTATACAAATTTGTCAAATAAGGTTCATATCTTCAACTATCTTAAGCTTTGGTTTTCTATTCTTCACTATCACTGCGGCATGATACGTTTTAGCGACAGCTCGTTTTCAGTCTGCATGATATAGAGAGACATGTTTTGAGCTCGAGCAGAAACTTCACTTGGATTTCCGCAATCAGCTTCGATATTGTTCTATTTGCAGGTGGAGTTTTTCTTCCATGCTGGAAAAACCTGATGCTCCATGAAAAATAAAAACTTTGTGATCTTCTTCGGGGCCCAGCCTCAAGATAAACTGTTTGTCTTCCTTGCAGTTGCATAAAAAGTGCGATAAAACAAGAAAGCAGTCATTAAACGAGAGCTGGGCACAACGGCAGACTAACTTAAAAAAGTAATTTAACAAAGAGGTGGTACTTGAGCATGATTACAGAGTGTAAGGAATGGCTTTTTACTAAGCACCAACAAATCAAACAAATTAAGTAAGGCTTAACTGAAGATCTACAAGTCTGATACCGACAAAGGTATAGCAACATAAGTAAAAGACAAAAAGAACTTGAGCACACATTTTGCAAGTGAAAAGGAAAATGTAATACATTCGCCAGACTATATACAATAGGTGCATAAATTACATAAGTAACAAATTAACAATGCAACGTATTATTCAGCATGCGTGTGTTTCCGCTGATAACTCAACAATGCATCAAAGTATATGCTACCTAATAGTTACGCCATACAGATAATTCATAGAAGTGTGTTAATGAACGTTCCACTGAAAAACAAAACTTGAAATGAATTTTTTTATCACAGGCATTGCCATGTTGATATCTTTATTTGTTTCATTTCGAAAAGAGAAATCAAGTAAAGCAATTGATATTCACCAAAATGTCTTCTCAGAAGCCTATCTATCTATCTATCTATCTATCTATCTATCTATCTATCTATCTATCTATCTATCTATCTATCTATCTATCTATCTATCTATCTATCTATCTATCTATCTATCTATCTATCTATCTATCTATCTATCTATCTATTATCTATCTATCTATGTTTATTTCAAAAACCTTGACTTGCAAGCTTGAGATGCAATAACGCTTCAGCAGTGCCATCGGTTACATCTATGACAGTATTCATACATACACACTTGTATGTCAACATGTCAACTCAGTCTTCAACAACATATTTGGCGACTGGGGTATTTTGTATCTTAAACATATTTGTGCAGTAAAGGCCACAATCTAGAAAGATGTACGTATGCACTACTTGATCTTACAACAAATTGAAACGTGCAGAAAAGACCCGCCAAAATATAGATTGAATAGGTAAGAGACAGATGGCGCTGTAGCAGCTACTAATATCCCAGCTCTGCTGTTCGGATCCTCTTCGGGTGTTCGCGTTGTGTGTATGCTATAAACACTAAAAGACTAAATGACAGGCAGAGAAATGATTTATTCGGGTGCATGACTACACTACAATCTTGGTCATTTATGCTGTGTCAGCAGAACGGAGCATGCGAACCACTAGACCCGTCATCGAACGTTCATTCTTCTCTGTGTATTCTCGACAGAAAAAGATGTGATCGCAGTCGTTTTCTCAGAGGGCAGATATATGATCTCTAGATTGTGGCCTAGATTATGCAAGCCTGTGAGATTTTTCGCTGTCAAGGCGCATAAATATATAGCGAGCGAAGCACTTTGGTGCGCAACACATACAATATCCAGCGTTTCAAAAGCTCTGCCGACAGCAGCGCCACCGCAGTTTGCCGCAGAGAGCCAGCTGCATGCGCGTGGTGCTCGCTTCTCCTGGCTCAATTCATCGCGATCCGCAAGCAACCCTGAGCATTGTTGAGCCGAGGAGGGAAGCGCTTCTCTCTCCGTAGCATTTGTTCGTGCGGGCGCGTCGAGTGCGGGATGTTGTGCTCCGTTTGAAGGCTGTTGTTCGCCTAAGTGTGTTGTGCTGTGGCGATCGCTGCAGGCCGTCGAGCAGATTCACCGCTCGAGGTTCAAGTCAGCTCCAGGAGCCAGGCTATGGGATACACCCGGACTACCTAGCATCGTCCCTCGACTTGCCTGCACGCCGCTCGGACACGCGCGCGCTCCTCTCTGGCCCCTCGCCGCGAAAGACGCCGAGCAATGGGGAAGCAGAACATGTTTGTGTTCGTGGTCGCCGCTCTGGTCGCCAACTTGTGGCACGCCGCCGAAGCGCAGAGCAGTGAACCCGGCTGCTCGGGCGTCAAGTACGCCTTCCAAGGGAAGGGATTCGAAAACGACGTGCCTTCGCGGGCCATCTCAGGTGAGCCACTGCGCATGACAATGACTTGCGCCGTCTATTCCTTCTTTTTCGGGCCGACAGCCGCGTGACATTCCAGGGTGGTGCGTGTTCTCAGATAAGATGTCATCGTTCGAGCGATTGATCGTGCGTTTCTACATTACGCGCGGTTCGACTGCTACCGTTCCATTCAGCATCCTCAGCGAGTGAACGACCTGCTCCTGCGAATGAAACCGGGTGTACCTCGGGTTGGTGATCTTCCAAAGGACCGGGATTCGTAATTATAGTTCGTAAATAACATCTTCGAGTACTGAAATTTCGTCGCACTCGATATTGAGCTGTGATATCATGCGTTGTAGAACACCTGTATGCTTCACTCGGCGCCCTTATATGGGGTTCAGATCACTCTCATATCTTGAAGGCTGAGACACGGTCTCGGCATTGAATTATGTGTGACCTGTCTGGAGACACGATGAGTTCTTCACTGGAAGCTGGCTTACCGAAAGAATACCTAAGCAACACGCGAAATCATGCCAGGAGCTGGTATACTTAGCGCCTACGTCCTTATCCCAATAAGAAAATTTTGCCCACTATATTACATCTATTATACATCATTCGGCTTGTTTCAGAAACCGATTTGATAGTATCAGTATGGGCAGGCTACCGTAATTAATTTGCTTGCCACTGGCGCACTGCGGCAAATCGTTAGTCGAAGTCCGCAACGTTTTCGTTACTGCCAAGATTGCTTTAACGTCATACGTTGAATCGCTGTATATCTGTTATCTTTGGCGAACAAACCGTGAGCTAATCGATAGTCACGTACCCGGTGCGTTATAACCTTCGATAACGCACTGTTTAAGACAAATGTCCAAATTTTCTACGGATAAAGTGCCAACCTGCCGTGCCTGTCATTGTGACTGCAGCCCTCGGGCTTCTTGAGAAAGGGGACAAGTCGTCAGTTGTTGCTGCTAAAAGCTGGGTGCCATGTAGTTCGATTTCCTTCGCCAACTAGTGTTCGTTCTTTCAGAACGAAACGAATGAGCTGTGCTTACTGTTGAGTGTCGCATCCCTGCTTAACCCGTCGGGTTTGCTTGACTTGGAAGAGAGGTGGTGCAGGCAAGCTGCATACTGGTGGTTCACAACGGCAGAAAACGTCGAATCGCGCGCGAGCCGAGCTAGCTTGGTGCGTCATCCTTTGTAGCGTTTCGCGACCAACAACGCTGGAACAAGTATGTCGGCTTTTCTTCTATTACCATGCAGCTTCAGCTCCCACCATGAAAGGCCGAATTCGGTATAAAAGGAAATTGGATATTCCGGTAAGGCGTCTGCTTTCGAAAAATGTGTTTAACGATCTAGAGTACATGGTACTCTACTAAGGGCGAGCATAAAGCCGTCCCTCGATAGACTTCTTGCATGGTCCCCTCGCTCTTTACAGGCGTTGACTAGCCTTTAGTGTTTTTTTTTTAATTCTTGTATTGTATTTTGATCTGGTTATTGATTATCTCAAGTAACTCCTACTTGCCTTTCCTATTAAATATAGCTGTCCTTACATTGTCCTCGTTTTTTTCGTCCATCTCGTCCTGACACGCTTTTGAGCTGGCAATTAAGCCGTCATTACCCGTTCAGGATATCAAAAGAAAAGCAAAACAACATAACCACGCAGTTGGCGCTGCGCTGGTGGCATTTATTTGACACATAGCGGGAAGAACGTCTTCATTAAGAGTGGAGAGTTTTACTTTCTTTTCTAAACGGGGCAGGCGCTAGCCCGGCGACCAGTATTAGAGCCGTTCGTGCCTGTCACTCATTTTCGAATTCCGCTTATTCAGCTCGCATCGTGTTACGCGGTGCGCCGCCGCATTCAATAATTAAAAGCGGGCCAGCCAGCGGCCGCGGGTCACCTTTTGCGTACAGCGCGCCGTTATCGGCGCTTCGCGCCTGCGCCGCTGGAAACGCTGAACGTGCGCTGGGGGCCAAATTGGCTCGTCCTAGCGCGCTGCGTGCAAATGGACGTAACGGTGTGGTAGGTGGGGAGTCGGAAGATGGACGCGTGGTTGTCCGGTTGCTTCCGACAGCACAGTACGCGGCGTGAAGGCATTTCGAGTCGATTGCATCTGTTTACTTGGGTGGTGGCCCCCTCCTCTTGTACTCCGCCGGTCGACCCTGCTGTCCGGCTGATGAGCCTGTGCACGGGAATGTGCGGCCTGCCTATTACTCTAATGGCGGAGCGCTTTAGAAACCGAGCTGCAGCGCATGTTTTCGCATATTTTCTTTGCGAGCACTCGAGCGAAGTGTGTCGTCGGAGCTTTGCGGGAAAGCCCGCTTCCGCGAAACCAGCCTCTCTCCTCACATCGCGTCGCATATCTCTTATCGAGCACGCTTGTTGTGTACGCGGCTATACTCGCGAACGAGCCCGGCTCTCTAATACCGTGTCTTGCCGCGTTCCTAATCGCAATGGCCAGTGACAGCACCATTTCTTTCGACAATTTCTAGCGAGCCCCACTGGGCAGCCGTAATGCTTGGCCATCGCTGCGTGCGCGTTTGGATGGCGTGGCACTCAAGGAAATCACATTGGCCCGTGCTATTTGGTATATGCATGCGTTTAATTTTGTCGTGAATAACGAACTGATGTCACTGCGCTGCAAAAATTTTCTGCACAGTGCGAATGTTGTGATAAGCTCAATTTAATCGTCACGCTTATCACCCGAAAGTGATTCGCGCGTTCGAATGAGGTACGTAATTATCGTGACAGTAGCATTCGAAGCGTTTACTGTGCGAAGCGTAAGGTAAATCATTAAAGGATTGAAAAGAGTGACAGAGAGCTCTTAAGGGTCAGATTTGAGTACGGCAGAGAAATATTGAAATTGTGATTGCCGTGCTGTGGTTCTGTCGGCATTGTGTTATGAGGTTGCAATACCGCGTTGTAGAGGTAAGGTGCGGTATAAAGCGGAAATGAGTGTGTACGGGGGGGGGGGCGGAGGAGGAGGAGGTCCTGTCGTGCTCGACCAGTGTAAATGCAATCAATGATGGAAGGGAATTTACGTATATTTACTCCCGGCTCGTTCGAATTTCGTCGTTCCCTTCACTTGAAACTCGCTAAACTTGAAGGTGTACAAAGAAAGGCAATACGGTTCATTTTTAACAAGTATGGGCCACACGAATCACCTACGGTGTTAATGGAAACTGCTGGTATAGATACTCTTCAGCGCCGAGCCAGAATAGCTAGACTGAAATTTATGTACTTAATAGTTCATAACAAAGTAAATATTGATGCCACAAACTTCATAACAAGCTTACAAACACGCCCTACCAGACATAACCATACGCAGATGCTCACTGAATTCACCTTCCATACCGACTGTTTCAAAAATTCATTTTTTCCATTGACCATAAGAGAATAGAATAACCTTCCCTTACATATTATAGAAAGCACATCACTAACACAGTTCTTAACTGCACTTGAAAGCGTACCTTGAACCCTGTCAGACAGTTTTTTTTTGTTGTTGTTGTTGTCGTTTTCCCCCTCCTATTGATGTATGAAACTACACCTGTCACAGTTCTTCATGCATTGTCTCTCTTACTTTATTCTTTTCGAATACCAGAAACCCCACAGTATGCATTTGTCGCCTCGCTCTAAAGCACCACTGTGTAAAAATGCTTACTCCATAGTCTCACAATGCTTTTTATTTTTCTCTTTTTCTCCTTTATTTTCTTCCCTTGCCTACGGTTTTATTATGCGAGCCTGTTTTCTTTATATTATTGTGCCACTAATCGCTCTTGTGTTGCACTTTCTTTATAATTAGTTGGTGTTTCCAGTGTATCACAATTTGCGTTATGTTGTATTCAACTATTGTATATGCCCTCCTGCTATGATCCCTTTGGGATTGGCAGTATTTACAAATAAATAAATAAATAAATAAATAAATACTTGTAAATCCTTTTTCCGCACCAACGACGTGGAGTCGTGGGTATACAACATAGCGAAAACGAAGAAGGACATTTAAACAAGCAAATGAGAGCGGAGCCCCGACTCTTATACGCGCGGTCGAGGGTACGCGTATGAGTTTTGGCTGCTCTGCTCTCTGGCTATACTTCTCCCCGTATTTCAACGTTTTACTTCGTTCGGTGCTTTTTAGAGTTCCCGTTTGGCTCACAACCCCCTTTTGCGGGGCCTATCCGTGGGAGAAAAAAGCACTCGAAACAGGGGACGGTACGTTGCAGTGGAGCGAGCGGTGTCTAGTAGTTTGCCGAAATTCCTGCCATTCTTCGGCGCAACTCGGCCGGCGGCGAAAAAAACTTTGCAATCTCTGAGACAAGCCGGGCGTACGCGGGACGTTCCTTCTATCGTGGCCTTGGAGACGGTGTTTCGAAGAACGAAGCCAGAAGAGTAGGGAGCACCCAGCGCCACAGCAAGCGAACGCGGAAATGTGAAAGAGAAAACAAGACAGAAAACAAATCAAGGTTTAACGCAATCAGCGGAGCGAACTAACGCAGGACGGAAGAGAGCGAGCGCTCAGAGAGATATAGAGAGAGGAAAAAAAAAAAAGCAGCAACTGCCCGCATTCTCTCTGCTATGCAGACAGAAAGAGAGGGGGAAATGAGGGTGAGTAAGAGAGAAGAAGTGTGCGAGGAGAAGCATTTATTACCACGCAGCGGCGCGCAAGGAAAAGGAGATTTTCTATTACATCTCCATCCTATTATCTCTTTGCCCGCGCTTCCAGTGTTTGCGCTTTCTGAGCCGCTTGCTCACTAGCTGCCGCCGCTGCTGCTACTCCGACGACGAGCAATGGTGTATCGCGAGCGGCGGTGTTAAAAAAAAAGGTGAGGGGGGGGGGGAAGGGAGCAATAATACGTTTCCGTTTCGGCGACTGCCTGTCCACCGGCAAATTAGACATCGATTCCCGTTCAAGAAGGCGCCGTGAAAGCACACGGCGTGACGATGACGACGAAGAAGGAAGCACCGTGCTTTGAACGGTTTTCGGGAATTAGAGTGTGTATACGGCAGCGGTGTGTGCGTACGTCGAGTGCGGGTGAGAGAGAGGAGGGGGGGGTGAAGGGCATGGAAAGAGGGCAGCGCTCTTACCGCGAGAGAGCAAGGGTTCTTTTTTTTTTTTTGCGATTCCTAGTGATGAGGTCTAACACGAGCGCGTTGACCGCCTCAGTAGAGGAGTCGCGGGGATGAGAAAATCGCGATTGCTCTTATCAAGGTGTGTTTTTTTTTTGAAGAGCCGCTGTGCTTCATCACTGGTTCACTTTAGGTTATCAGCCTTCCCGTGGGGAGAGAATGATAACGAAAAGAAAAAGGATGGTGGTGGAGGAGGAGGCGCGTGTTCGAGTCTACACACTCAAAACGAAAAAAAAAAAGGTCGTGGGCGTCATACACGTAGAGGTACCCAATTTATAAAGCTTCTACGTCTTCGTAAGTGCTGCATATACCATTCAGATAGATAGATATGTCGGGTTTAACGTCCCAAAACCACCATATGATTATGAGAGACGCCGTAGTGGAGGACTCCGGAAATTTCGACCACCTGGGGTTCTTTAACGTGCACCCAAATCTGAGCACACAGGCCTACAACATCTCCGCCTCCACCGGAAATGCAGCCGCCGCAGCCGGGATTCGATCCCGCGACCTGCGGGTCAGCAGCCGAGTACCTTAGCCACTAGACCACTGCGGCGGGGCTGCATATACCGTTTGTCTGTCCGCTGCTGAGTAATGTGATCTCGCACATCATGATATGCTCGAAGTCGCTTGTTCGACTGAAAGCCACGGTGGCTGCATTTTGAGGGGGAGCGAAATTCGAGAACGTCCGTGCGCTTAGCTTCAGGCGAACGTAAAAGAAATCCAGGTGGTCGAAAATAATCCGCAGTCCCTCGCATATTCGTAACGGAGAATTTGGCATATGAAATCCAAGAAATCATACTGATATTAAAGGTTACGTGGAACGTGCAAGGATAGCCTCTTGCGGACAGTATATTTATAACGTATAAGAGTTTTCCTAGGGAACGCAGGAGGCCGCATTCGTTTCTCTCCTTGCCTCCAAGATTGGATGCCCGAGTCCCGTGTGTACAGTGCACTTCATCCGAGTCGACTCTTTCGCTTGTTTGCTCAGCCGATATGTTTTTCACTTCAACGCGTCAAGACCTAACGCCTCGTCCTCGCCAAGGCCTGCGTCACGACGAGAGGGCCTGCAAAGGGGAGAAAAAAATGGCAACATTTCCACGGAGTGAATGATGGAGAATGGGGCGAAGCATCCGTCCGTCCATTCGTTCTTGCTTCCGTTCATCCATGCGTGCGTCTGTGTGGCCGCCCGTGCGTGCATCCGCCCGTCCGTGCGTGCGTCTGTTCGGGCCTCCGTTCCTGCATCCGTTCATGCTTCCATCCATGCATCTGTCTGTGTGTCCGTTCGTCCATCTATTCAACACTCCAAGTACCACCATGTCGCATCTTTTCATCATATATTTCCCATATAGAAGCACCACCATCCAGCGGACATTCCAAGGACTAAACGAGAGGTGGCACACGCACACTTTCTAACGGCTTGCGCTTCGTGTCTACTTCCCACTTTTAACCACCTCGAGTTCATGATGTATACTAGTTCACTGTATTCATGGCACTGCGACCAAACGCTCGCTAAACCTTTCGAAAACCAAGGAGGTTACGCCCAGCGAGTATAACGTAGCAACCTTTCCCTGTAAGATAGGGCTCAATTTACATGCCAATGGCTGCTAATGAGAAATGAGAGACAGGAGAATTCGGCTTTTAGTTAACGCGCACGCTGCGAATTTTTCATTGTTCAACAACGCACAGAAGAAATCTCCCACCGGCACCACCTTGGAGCTCAAAATGTAAGACTGGTTACACACTACTACTACGACTACGAGGGACGAATGGGTGCCACTATAAGGAGCTTCGCCCCTAAAAAAAAGAGAAAAGAAACCTTGGGAGCAGTGCCGAACGAAGCCAATTTCGCACAATACCGGGGAGACGCATTAATCATCGCGCCGCTGTGCGTCTACCGTGGACCATTACAGCTCTCTCTCTCTCTCTCTCTCTCTCTCTCTCTCTATTTCGCTTCGTGTGTTCATATACCCTTGTTTGTGCACTACAATTTGAGCGCGAGCTCGGGGCGGCACTGGCACCCGGAAACGCCGTAAATCTGCGTGTAATCGCCGCTCCCGGTCTAGATTGAATAGGGCAAAACACTTCCCCACATTGTTGAGAGACTACAACCGTGTACGAGCTGCGTCTGCAAAATCACCTGCCAGAGATGGAGAGAGGTGGGCAGGAAGAGGAACGTTGTTAAGGCTAAGTCCTTAGTGTGCCCGGTAGAACGCGAAATGCGACCGTGGAAGGTAGTCGTTGTCAACACGAACTGCACTTAAGCATGACAATTATCGTGATTATCATCACCGAAGATGCAAAGAAAATGGCGCTCATCGTTGAAAATATAAAAAAGGAGAACTTCACATTGTTCGTTACGCATTCGCCTACGACTTGCACATCGCACATCGAACTGCACATCGCACAGTTCATTATCATCGCTCTGGCGCCCTTTGGCCACATCTGGCCCTTGCGCCAATAAACTCCACTAATCATCATCACGACTTGAGAGGAAAGCCATATCTCGCCTAATTATCTGGTCATCGTCTACATCTTCCCTTCTTCGGCTGTGGCCATGATGATGAATCGATGACCAGATAGCCACACCAAATCACCTTCTCCTTCGAATAGTCTTAAGCTTATGCATATGAGAGACCGTTTGAGTTTTCTTGTTTTTATTTATTATTCACGGTAACAGTAACAAACATACCGCGCCTATAAGTCCAGCGGCCACTATAATCGTTGCCGTTTCGGCATCGGCGTTCACTTGCATGTTGCGTGAGGACAGATGGCTCGAGATGAAGGCAGAGACAGAGAGCTAGTGAAAGCTCGGTCTGCAGGGAAGAGAAAGAAATAGTTCAATAAAATGACGACCGTTAGTTTGGGTGGAGCTCTTGTTCCAGAGCGCCACTGACATTCTTTCGACAATAGCCTGATGTAGGACTGTGTAGCGCACTACAAAAAACACGCAAGGAGCACACGACAGAAGCCCAATCCGCCGATTATCCAAGTTTGATAACGGCATTGCGTGGCCGGATGACCTCTATATCTAACCTGCCACGTTGTGTGGGAGAAAGTACTGGAGGTGGAATAAATGAGAGAATAGTTGATGGGGCGGTGTAATTAGGCTTTCGTGAGGAATCGACGGAGAACGAGGTCCGCGCGCCTGTAGACCCCTTTCATAACTTCGCAAGTGCGCTTCTCTACGCTGCCTGTTTGCCCAAGTAATGGCGGCACCTGTCGCGCTTCAAGCGGAGACGCGGTCCTAGTTGAACGTGCTGGGGCTTGTTTGTATCAAGAGAGCCGACTCTACATTTTCCACGTCACAGCGTAAGCAATGGGCGCTTGAACAGGCTGTTTGGAGCTATAGTGACTAGTCGCCACTGTAGTTAACGTGGTCTGCAGCGCAACACCAGAAACACAGACACAATCTCTTTTGCTTCTTCCTTGTGTCTGTGTTTCTGGTGTTGCGCTGCAGACCAAGTTTACGATGAATCCCAACCAGGTGGCCCATGTTGGCGTCTTACTGCCATTATAGTTGTTCATACTGCGTAGCAGGAAAGCTAACTTTACAATTTTGAAGGGTCCTATAGTGTGGGTATAGTAAACGTTAGTATTCTGCACGTCGAAGCATGCTCACCCTGTGGTGCAAGGGATCCACACTGCTGAACGTGAAAACAATAAAGCTGCAGTGTTCAGTCGTTGTCACTCGCTAATCGAATCAGCGCACATATTAATGGCCGATGTTATATCACCTTATGAGTAAAGCCGGATGATGCCTACATCGCGGGAGAAAGCGGATGTTGTTTAATAAAGAAAGAAAGCCTTAGCGTCGGCACGCACGGTGATATCGTACAAACAATTCCCGAAAGGAACAGGAAAGCATGGCTTGTTCACGCGTCAGTGCGTTATATAACCCCGGCGGGGACAGCACTTACGACAGGGGAGAAATTAGGCGCTCGCTTGGCATCACAAGGATAGCTTCCTTAGCTATGTGTACCTCTGGCCGCCACAGCATTGTGCGTACTTAAAAGACATAAAACAAAGAAGGTCTGTTGGAATGAGTAACCCTCCCTTCTTTCGTTTTCTCTCTCTCTTTCTCTAGGGAGTAACGGTCTCAAAAACCACCCATCATGAAAAAAGGATAACACTGAACAGTGGGCGAGAAAAAGAATTGGCCCCGAGGTGAAAACGAGATGACGGCAAATTTGTCGCCTGTCTTTGACAAGCGAGTCCGAAAAACTCCCCCTTTTCTCTTCTCATCTCCAAACTCCTTCTCACCGCGGACAACTTTTCTTGGCCGCTTCGACCCGTGTGCGCGGCGACGGGCGTCGTACCACGTCGCGGGACACGCGAGCATGCTCGCACTTTCGAAAGCATCGGAAGTTGACCCCCCCCCCCCCCACGCCGCCTGAATCCGCCATTTTTTTTTTTTTTTGCGTCGAGTACTTGTCGCTGTTCTGCCTGCCCCCCTTTTTGTCTCAGGCGAAATTGAAATCGATTGGCCGCCGGGCCGTGGTGGTTATTCGCGGGTTTCCGTTTTTTATCGCCTCCCCCATCTTTTTAGTTTCGTTTTTTTTTTCATTCTCTCTTCTCTTGCAACAAAACAAAACGATCGAGTTAGTGTTGCCTCCGCGCATTTCTAAAGTTTGAAATGGGAAGGGGCATAAGAAAGCAAAACAATGCAAAAAATGGCGAGGAGAGTACTGGAAAGGTAGAAAAAAAACAAAACAACAACAATGCAGTGCATTGCGTGCGTGAGACATCTATGCGTGCGAATGGGGATTGTTGTGACCGGCGCCGGAGCTGAAGAGGGAGCGGCGCTCCTTTAATCTTCAAACCAAACCGAACGACCGGCTGCCTACAGCTGTTGTGACCGGCGCCGGAGCTGAAGAGGGAGCGGCGCTCCTTTAATCTTCAAACCAAACCGAACGACCGGCTGCCTACTGTTAGGACCGGCGCCAGGTCTGACAATGGATCGGCGTTCCTTTTGATGTTCCTTTTTAGTCGCCAAACGGGTTGGCGGCCTGTGTCCGCCATGTATTGTTCCCCCCTGGCCGGAGGGTGCGGCGTCTTGCCGCCACGACACCGTGAGCAGTTCGGGAGACCACAAGTGCAGCTTCTTCTTTGGAAGATGACGGCGGCGGCGGCGGCCGGAAATCGTCCCGCTAATTGAACGAGTCGTTCGGCGACCATTTGAAGCTTGTTTACGGCGGCCCTTTCGATGGATGCAGTCATCAACTTCAGACCCCTCGCCCAGCGACACCCCTTGACGAGGAGGAGCCACGTTCGTGCCACATGGCCGTGCAGTGACCACGCTTCAATTTTGAACGTTCACGTGGACCGTGCGTGCTCGTCACCCTCGCGGGTAATGTGTGATCCGTGGTTGGACGGTGCCCTCTGTACGCGGTCCCCGATCTAGGGATCTGGGGAGGACAGACCCTTTATAATGAGCCCCCACGGCTCATTCGGTGTGCTTTTTTTCGAGAAGAGAACCAGGCAGAACAGAGCAGAACCGAGCAGAACCATGTAGAACCAAGCACCATGGAGCGCTATGTTAGGAGTCATGTAGAGGCCTGCCACGTTTGAGGGCTCACCGTGTAGGGAGTTCGCAATGTATATATTGTAAATAAACCCTCTTCAAGTCTCTCTTCCTCCTGCCTCGACAACTTCATCCCGGACCCCCGGTGTCTGGAAACCCCGGTCGCAACAGCTGGTTGGCAGCGGTGGGATACGAGTCTGCGACGGAGAGCGACATGTACCGGAGGCCAGCCGAAAGCCCTGGAACTCGGCGGGATCGAAGCAGCGTACCACCACCGCACGTAATGGGGTGAGTGCCTGGCTTTGTGCTTGAGATATATCGAGTCTTTTAGCCTAGATTCGTTAAAAGATAGATATAACCAACAACTGCCTGGCCACTGTGGTTGTTATCTCAGCACAAGGCAGCACTGGATGATTATCTGAGCAAGTACGCTAAAGCAGGAAAGCTTAGATGATTCAATAGGAACAAGTGGTAATGTTTCAAAATTTCTAAGGGTACGTTGCGGGTTAAATTTTAGGATGTTGTAAAAAGCAGGAGTGAAAAATTAACAAGAAAAAGTAGAGAGGGATGTTGGCCACGTAGTGCTACTTGGGTGCTTAAGCTTGTGGTCTCCGCTGTGAGATTTGCCAGGCTTCAATTTCTCTAGACCCAGAATTGAAACGCTGGTGGGTTTGTGTTTTGTCACAGCTGAGCCAAAGCAAAGTAGTCGCCATGGATCTTACGAGATTGACGAGAGAGGACCTGCTGAACCTGTGTTGGGATCTGGAGCTAGATTTTAATGATGATATGCCTGCTTCTAAACTCCGCGAAGTGATTCTCGAAAGCAATAGTGACAATGAGGAAATCGAGCACTTCGGGAATATGTACTTATTGGACCAGGAGGAGGAAGTACAAAGGGCGCAAAGAAAGGAAAGATGGCGCCAGGAGGAATTGGAAGCTGAGCGCAGGCATGAAGAACATATAAAAAGGATGCAGGAATTAGATGAAGAGATAGAAAGGCTTAATTGTGAATTGGTGGCATTGCAGCAGAGTGGTCAATCCATAGATGTAGCGCACGAACGGTGCGATGTAGCGGCGGTGCCATTTGAGACCGAAGCGAAGGCTACAGGTCAGACATCTGTAGATGAAGTGCACGAACGGTGCGACGTAGCGGCGGTGCCGATTAAGGCCGAAGAGAGGGCTACAGGTCAGAAATTTGCAGATGTACCGCACGAACGGTGCGTTTCAGCAGCGGTGCCGTTTAGGGCCGAAGAGAGTGCTGCGGGTCTGATATCTGTAGATATAGCGGCGGTGCCGTTTGAGGCCAAAGAGAAGGCTAGTGCCTGTAAGGGAATGGAACAGGTTTTAACCCATTCTGAGGGAAAAGAGCTCGCGGTCACAGCAGGGTGTGAGGGTTCCGTGGTGGTGGAGACGAAGTTAAGATTAACAGAGTGTTCCATCGAACCTTGCAGCCCTGTAGACCATGTTGATGAGCGTCAGAGGCGGACGAAAGGCTCCAGGTTTGGCACCAAGGAATGTGCCAAACGGAGAAAGCGTCCGAAAAACAGAAGCGCGGCAAGGCTCGCGATCAGCGCGGCGCGTTTGACGAGGACCTTCAAACGGCGTGGCGGATTTGCGAGAAAAGGCCCGTTGTCTTCTCTGACTGGCTTAAATCGCATGCGTCTGAGCGGTGTTGCGACCGGGGTTTCCAGACACCGGAGGTCCGGGATGAAGTTGTCGAGGCAGGAGGAAGAGAGACTTGAAGAGGGTTTATTTACAATATATACATTGCGAACTCCCTACACGGTGAGCCCTCAAACGTGGCAGGCCTCTACATGACTCCTAACATAGCGCTCCATGGTGCTTGGTTCTACATGGTTCTGCTCTGTTCTGCCTGGTTCTCTTCTCGAAAAAAAGCACACCGAATGAGCCGTGGGGGCTCATTTTAAAGGGTCTGTCCTCCCCAGATCCCTAGATCGGGGACCGCGTACAGAGGGCACCGTCCAACCACGGATCACACATTACCCGCGAGGGTGACGAGCACGCACGGTCCACGTGAACGTTCAAAATTGAAGCGTGGTCACTGCACGGCCATGTGGCACGAACGTGGCTCCTCCTCGTCAAGGGGTGTCGCTGGGCGAGGGGTCTGAAGTTGATGACTGCATCCATCGAAAGGGCCGCCGTAAACAAGCTTCAAATGGTCGCCGAACGACTCGTTCAATTAGCGGGACGATTTCCGGCCGCCGCCGCCGCCGTCATCTTCCAAAGAAGAAGCTGCACTTGTGGTCTCCCGAACTGCTCACGGTGTCGTGGCGGCAAGACGCCGCACCCTCCGGCCAGAGGGGGGAAACAATACATGGCGGACACAGGCCGCCAACCCGTTTGGCGACTAAAAAGGAACATCAAAAGGAACGCCGATCCATTGTCAGACCTGGCGCCGGTCCTAACAGTAGGCAGCCGGTCGTTCGGTTTGGTTTGAAGATTAAAGGAGCGCCGCTCCCTCTTCAGCTCCGGCGCCGGTCACAACAGCTCGTCCGCCGGCGGGAGAAGCGACCTGAGGGTGACCAGCTGCACAGGTTGCTCGAAGTGTCGCTGTGTAGTGCTGTCTTCCAGGCCACTGCTGATGACGCTCAGCCAAGGACTCTTTCCCTCTCGTTCCTTGTGGCTCCCCTCTGGGAAAAGCATTCATACACACCACCACAGGCACGGGAGAGCACCCTGCCCGCACTGAGACACGTCGAGTCCGACAAATTATCCAAAAGCAACCTTACTTAAGCAGTATTACCAAACACAAAGCAGCAATCGGGACGTTTCTCTGAGGTTTCACCAAAACTCCTAATCCCGATCCGATAATAATCTTCCCATCAAACTGCTTTCAAGAAAACTAATTGTCAAGTGATGCGCTCACCGTGGCATACCCGAGTGCCTGCGTGAGTAATCCGCCGTAACCCACCAGGTATCATACTCATAAAATGAAGCATTTTACTTCACGCTATCTTTTAGTTCCCGAAATTTAGTGCCGCCAAAGCCAGTCGTCAATTCCCCTTGAGAAGACGAAAGCATAACTGCCGCAAAACGGTTACCTTTAAAACCAATACATACAAAGCTTAAAAAATAAGCAGCATGGTACCTGCTACGTAAACGCTATCTAGTAGCAGAAGTACAAAACACATTCCAAAAGGAAAACTGACCTAAACAGTCAAAACAGATATTCAAAACTAAAAAATACAAATCCGCGGGAGAGCCCTCCGAAACGCTTACCGCTGTCACTTAATTTTGAGACGAACGCGCGGCGTCGCGTCCTGTGGGTCTTTCTAGGCGAACGGGAATGGAACAATGGCAAAACCCATTCGCTTCGCCTCCGACCCCCGCAAAGCTCTGCGCTGACAACCTGCGTTCTTACTCTCGCTGAGTACCTCGCACTCCCGCAGTCCATCAAACATGCCGTCGATAGAGCGACGAAAGGGTCTGCCTTTCTACCCAACGTGCTTTTTTTTTTTTTTCGTTTTGTCCGGCGGCTCGGACGCATACAAACCAACTCCGGTGCCGATGACAAACGCCTAATTCTGTACGCTCTAATGCGTGTCACTATCCTTCCAATAGATCTCCTTACAACGCATATCGGCAACTAAAACGATAGAGTGCTAACGAAAACAAAGTTCAAACTAGTTATTTACAAAATCACTAAAGTAAACAACCAAAACATTCCTTTTTACAGTCCCGAGTCGACGTTTTCTGACAGGCTAACAGCTGTTCTCACTAACTTTTAGTCTAACTCGTGGTGGTCGCGCCCGGAACGATTTTCTCGAGAAGCGGGGTCTACAACACGCGTCAATCGCCCTGCTACCGAACCCCGCGACGTTCCTCGAAGCCGACTTGCTGTCGCTTCCTGCCCCTCGAAAACCACCGACTCTTTTGCCCCGCACCCCGTCCAATGCACCGCGAGAACAACGGAAGGGTCTCTTGCCCTTCGGCCACTTACGCACACAATGCGCTTCTCTTTTCTTTGTTCTCTGGCCGCTCGGACGCTTGCGATACGGCAACTTTCTTGAAATTTCGCTCCGCCATTTGAATACATTCCTCAAACGCGTCGCGATTTTTGCCTCGTCTTTACGGCGCTTTCTCCGTTTGTCACGCTTCTTCGTGCCGTCTACGGAGCCTTTCGCCAACCTCTGATGCTCGTCAGCACCCACTTGCTTGTTAGCTTTCCCGCGCGCACTGTCTGAATGATTGCCTAGCAATTCATCCTTCCAACACTGCCGCGTACGATGCGCTTTTCTTTTCCGGCGGTTCGGACGCATACGATACAGACCCGTCAGAGAAGACAACGGCACTTTTCTCGCGATGTCACTCCGCCGTTTGAAAACCTTACTCGAACGCGTTGTGCTCATCGCGAGCTTTGCCTTACTGTTGCCCTTCGGACGCTTTCTCCCCTGTGCACGCTTCTTGGCGCGGACCTGGGAGCCTTTCGTCCTACTCTGACGTTCTTCATCACCGATATGCTCCTCCGCCGTCTCGCGCGCCCAGTCCTGATGATCACTTATCAGTTCATCGCTAGACCGCGGCCGCGTAGATTGCGCTTTTCTTTTCCTCACTCTCCGGCCGCTTAGACGCATGCGATTCGAGCCAGTCAGAGAAGACAACGGGCCTTTTCTCGCAAATCCGCCACGCCGTTCGAAGGTCCTCGTCAAACGCGCCGTGCTGATCGCGAGCCTTGCCGCGCTTCTGTTTTTCGGACGCTTTCTCCGTTTGGCACATTCCTTGGTGCCAAACCTGGAGCCTTTCGTCCGCCTCTGACGCTCATCAACATAGTCTACAGGGCTGCAAGGTTCGATGGAACACTCTGTTAATCTTAACTCCGTTTCCACCACCACGGAACCCTCACACCCTGCTGCGACCGCGAGCTCTTTTCTCTCAGAATGGGTTAAAACCTGTTCCATTCCCTTACAGGCACTAGCCTTTTCTTCGGCCTCAAACGGCACCGCCGCTATATCTACAGATATCAGACATGTAGCCTCCGCTTCAGTTGTAAACGGCACCGCCGTTACATCGCACCGTTCGTGCGCTACATCTACAACTTTCTGACCTGTAGCCTTCTCTTCAACCTTAAACGGCACCGCCGCTACCTTGCACCGCTCGTGCGCTACATCTACGGATTGACCACTCTGCTGCAATGCCACCCCTCTACGCCGAATCCTATCTATCTCTTCGTCTAATTCCTGCATCCTTTTCATATGTTCTTCATGCCTGCGCTCAGCTTCCAATTCCTCCTGGCGCCATCTTTCCTTTCTTTGCGCCCTTTGTACTTCCATATGTTCTTCATGCCTGCGCTCAGCTTCCAATTCCTCCTGGCGCCATCTTTCCTTTCTTTGCGCCCTTTTTACTTCCTCCTCCTGGTCCAATAAGTACATATTCCCGAAGTGCTCGATTTCCTCATTGTCACTATTGCTTTCGAGAATCACTTCGCGGAGTTTAGAAGCAGGCATATCATCATTAAAATCTAGCTCCAGATCCCAACACAGGTTCAGCAGGTTCTCTCTCGTCAATCTCGTAAGATCCATGGCGACTACTTTGCTTTGGCTCAGCTGTGACAAAACACAAACCCACCAGCGTTTCAATTCTGGGTCTAGAGAAATTGAAGCCTGGCAAATCTCACAGCGGAGACCACAAGCTTAAGCACCCAAGTAGCACTACGTGGCCAACATCCCTCTCTACTTGTTTCCTGTTAATTTTCACTCCTGCTTTTTACAACATCCTAAAATTTAACCCGCAACGTACCCTTAGAAATTTTGAAACATTACCACTTGTTCCTATTGAATCATCTAAGCTTTCCTGCTTTAGCGTACTTGCTCAGATAATCATCCAGTGCTGCCTTGTGCTGAGATAACAACCACAGTGGCCAGGCAGTTGTTGGTTATATCTATCTTTTAACGAATCTAGGCCAAAAGACTCGATATATCTCAAGCACAAAGCCAGGCACTCACCCCATTACGTGCGGTGGTGGTACGCTGCTTCGATCCCGCCGAGTTCTAGGGCTTTCGGCTGGCCTCCGGTACATGTCGCTCTCCGTCGCAGACTCGTATCCCACCGCTGCCAACCAGTTGTTGCGACCGGGGTTTCCAGACACCGGAGGTCCGGGATGAAGTTGTCGAGGCAGGAGGAAGAGAGACTTGAAGAGGGTTTATTTACAATATATACATTGCGAACTCCCTACACGGTGAGCCCTCAAACGTGGCAGGCCTCTACATGACTCCTAACATAGCGCTCCATGGTGCTTGGTTCTACATGGTTCTGCTCTGTTCTGCCTGGTTCTCTTCTCGAAAAAAAGCACACCGAATGAGCCGTGGGGGCTCATTTTAAAGGGTCTGTCCTCCCCAGATCCCTAGATCGGGGACCGCGTACAGAGGGCACCGTCCAACCACGGATCACACATTACCCGCGAGGGTGACGAGCACGCACGGTCCACGTGAACGTTCAAAATTGAAGCGTGGTCACTGCACGGCCATGTGGCACGAACGTGGCTCCTCCTCGTCAAGGGGTGTCGCTGGGCGAGGGGTCTGAAGTTGATGACTGCATCCATCGAAAGGGCCGCCGTAAACAAGCTTCAAATGGTCGCCGAACGACTCGTTCAATTAGCGGGACGATTTCCGGCCGCCGCCGCCGCCGTCATCTTCCAAAGAAGAAGCTGCACTTGTGGTCTCCCGAACTGCTCACGGTGTCGTGGCGGCAAGACGCCGCACCCTCCGGCCAGAGGGGGGAAACAATACATGGCGGACACAGGCCGCCAACCCGTTTGGCGACTAAAAAGGAACATCAAAAGGAACGCCGATCCATTGTCAGACCTGGCGCCGGTCCTAACAGTAGGCAGCCGGTCGTTCGGTTTGGTTTGAAGATTAAAGGAGCGCCGCTCCCTCTTCAGCTCCGGCGCCGGTCACAACAGCGGCCGGAGAGTAAGGAACAGAAGTGCGCAATCTACGCGGCCGCGGTCTAACGATGAACTGATAGGCAATCATCAGGACTGGGCGCGCGAGATGGCGGAGGAGCATATCGGTGATGAAGAACGTCAGAGTAGGACGAAAGGCTCCCAGGTCCGCACAAAGAAGCGTGCACAGGGGAGAAAGCGTCCGAAGGGCAACAAAAAGGCAAAGCTCGAGATGAGCACAACGCGTTTGAGTAAGGGTTTCAAACGGCGTGGTAAAATCGCGAGAAAAGTGCCGTTGTCATCTCTGACGGGTCTGTATCGTATGCGTCCGAACCGCCGGAAAAGAAAAGCGCATCGTACGCGGCAGTGTTTGAAGGATAGATTGCTAGGCAATTATCCAGACAGTCCGCGCGAAAAATCAGATGAGCATGTGGGTGCTGGTGAGCATCAGAGATGGGCGAAAGGCTCCGTAGACGGCACCAAGAGACGTGCAAAACGGAGAAAGCGCCGTAAAAACAGGCAGGCAAAAATCGCGACGCGTTTGAGGAATGTATTCAAATGGCGGAGCGAAATTTCAAGAAAGTTGCCGTATCGCAAGCGTCCAAGCCGCCAGAGAACAAAGAAAAGAGAAGCGCATTGTGTGCGTAAGTGGTCGAGGGGCAAGAGACCCTTCCGTTGTTCTCGCGGTGCATTGGACGGGGTGCGGGGCAAAAGAGTCGGTGGTTTTCGAGGGGCAGGAAGCGACAGCAAGTCGGCTTCGAGGAACGTCGCGGGGTTCGGTAGCAGGGCGATTGACGCGTGTTGTAGACCCCGCTTCTCGAGAAAATCGTTCCGGGCGCGACCACCGCGAGTTCGACTCAGAGTTGTTGCGAACAGCTGTTAGCCTCTCGGAAAACGTCGACTCGGGACTGTTGAAAGGAACATTTTGTTTGTTTTTGTGATTTTGTAAATAACTCGTTTGTACTTTGTTTTCGTTAGCGCTCTATCATTTTGGTAGCCTATATGCGTTGTATAGATCTATTGGAAGGATAGTGACACGCATTAGAGCGTACAGAATTAGGCGTTTGTCATCGGCACCGGAGTTGGTTTGTATGCGTCCGAGCCGCCGGACAAAACGAAAAAAAAAAAAAAGCACGTTGGGTAGAAAGGCAGACCCTTTCGTCGCTCTATCGACGGCATGTTTGATGGACTGCGGGAGTGCGAGGTACTCAGCGAGAGTAAGAACGCAGGTTGTCAGCGCAGAGCTTTGCGGGGGTCGGAGGCGAAGCGAATGGGTTTTGCCATTGTTCCATTTCCCGTTCGCCTAAAAAGACCCACAGGACGCGACACCGCGCGTTAGTCCCAAAAAGGAGTAGACATCCGTGAGCTTTTGACGATGGTCATTAGTGGATTTATTTTGTTTTGAAATTTGCTTTTGACTGTTTAAGTTGTTTTGGATTTTAATGTGTTTTTTAAGAATCTCGTCTACCAAATAGTGTTTAGGTAACACATTTTTTGGTTTTGTTCATTTCTTGGGCGTTGTACGTTTAGCTAAGGTAAGCGTTGTGCGATTGCATAAACGACACGCATAGGAGCCTGCGTCATGGTAGATACGTGTAAATGAGCAGGAGCAACGTTATGAACTAATTATGACTGAGCGTAGAGACGCAAAGTTATTGCTTGCGAGATTTTTCAGGATTCATGCGAAACTTTTTTTGTTGTTCATTTAATGTTTTGTTCGCATGTGTCCGGTGTGTAAGAAAAGCTAGCTCGTGAGTTTATATGTATGCTTTGTGAAAGTGGCAACAGCAAGGGAACGGTTAGGTGGTATCTCCTCCAGGCAGGCGCACTGTGATGTGCGTTTGCGGATGTATAATAAAGAGGTTCCTAATGCAGGTGCAGCACGGCAGTTATGCTTTCGTCTTCTCAAGAGGAATTGACGACTGGCTTTGGCGGCACTAAATTTCGGGAACTAAAAGATAGCGTGAAGTAAAATGCTTCATTTTATGAGTATGATACCTGGTGGGTTACGGCGGATTACTCACGCAGGCACTCGGGTATGCCACGGTGAGCGCATCACTTGACAATTAGTTTTCTTGAAAGCAGTTTGATGGGAAGATTATTATCGGATCGGGATTAGGAGTTTTGGTGAAACCTCAGAGAAACGTCCCGATTGCTGCTTTGTGTTTGGTAATACTGCTTAAGTAAGGTTGCTTTTGGATAATTTGTCGGACTCGACGTGTCTCAGTGCGGGCAGGGTGCTCTCCCGTGCCTGTGGTGGTGTGTATGAATGCTTTTCCCAGAGGGGAGCCACAAGGAACGAGAGGGAAAGAGTCCTTGGCTGAGCGTCATCAGCAGTGGCCTGGAAGACAGCACTACACAGCGACACTTCGAGCAACCTGTGCAGCTGGTCACCCTCAGGTCGCTTCTCCCGCCGGCGGACGAGCTGTTGTGACCGGCGCCGGAGCTGAAGAGGGAGCGGCGCTCCTTTAATCTTCAAACCAAACCGAACGACCGGCTGCCTACAGCTGTTGTGACCGGCGCCGGAGCTGAAGAGGGAGCGGCGCTCCTTTAATCTTCAAACCAAACCGAACGACCGGCTGCCTACTGTTAGGACCGGCGCCAGGTCTGACAATGGATCGGCGTTCCTTTTGATGTTCCTTTTTAGTCGCCAAACGGGTTGGCGGCCTGTGTCCGCCATGTATTGTTCCCCCCTGGCCGGAGGGTGCGGCGTCTTGCCGCCACGACACCGTGAGCAGTTCGGGAGACCACAAGTGCAGCTTCTTCTTTGGAAGATGACGGCGGCGGCGGCGGCCGGAAATCGTCCCGCTAATTGAACGAGTCGTTCGGCGACCATTTGAAGCTTGTTTACGGCGGCCCTTTCGATGGATGCAGTCATCAGCTTCAGACCCCTCGCCCAGCGACACCCCTTGACGAGGAGGAGCCACGTTCGTGCCACATGGCCGTGCAGTGACCACGCTTCAATTTTGAACGTTCACGTGGACCGTGCGTGCTCGTCACCCTCGCGGGTAATGTGTGATCCGTGGTTGGACGGTGCCCTCTGTACGCGGTCCCCGATCTAGGGATCTGGGGAGGACAGACCCTTTATAATGAGCCCCCACGGCTCATTCGGTGTGCTTTTTTTCGAGAAGAGAACCAGGCAGAACAGAGCAGAACCGAGCAGAACCATGTAGAACCAAGCACCATGGAGCGCTATGTTAGGAGTCATGTAGAGGCCTGCCACGTTTGAGGGCTCACCGTGTAGGGAGTTCGCAATGTATATATTGTAAATAAACCCTCTTCAAGTCTCTCTTCCTCCTGCCTCGACAACTTCATCCCGGACCCCCGGTGTCTGGAAACCCCGGTCGCAACAGGATGCGCTGTAGCGACGATCTGGTGGCTCGCGCCTACTTATTCAAATAACTAAACAGAACAAGAAAAAAAAAGGAATGAAAAAGAAGTAAAGGAGGTAGGAAGGGACGCAATAACGTTAAAAAGCCGCATTGCTATTCGAGAATGAGAGTGGGCTGCTCAGTGTTATGGCACTCGACTGCCACCAACATTTAGCCAACACTCATTACAAAAAAAAACACTAAAGGGAGAAAAAACTTGTGGTTCTGCAGGCTATGTCATCGCTGAGGGTTTCCGGGTTTGCTCGCGCTCTCCGCATCTTTGCGGTTTGCTCTTTCTTCTTCTTTTTGATCTTTAACCGCGGCGTTCTTCGACTGGCAAATTGTGATTCAATCTCTAACGATAGATATAGCACCAACTAGCCCAAACTGCCACACTTCATCTCTAAACTACACCGGCATCGCCTACAGCTTGCTCTATAGACTATAAATTGGTTTTTGTACGTTAGACCTCACATGTTGGTCATTATAGACCATAAACGAGGAGGCCGTCTGTGGTGCACGACGAACAAATAGCCTGACAGCTCGTCATTCACTTCATCGCGTTGTTCTGTGTGTTTTTTAACTGTTTGTATAGTTCGTATTTTTTTTTTCTTTCCATACTGTTGGTACAACCTGAATGTCTTCGTCTCTCTTTCGCGGCACCTCGGAGACATCGGTGCAATGTACACGCTTGTTTTCATTTTGCTTTCTCTCTCTCTCTCTCTCTCTCTCTGTCCATGCCTTTGATTTGATATGTGGGGTTTAACGTCCCAAAACCACCATTTGATTATGAGAGACGCCGTAGTGGAGGGCTCCGGAAATTTAGACCACCTGGGGTTCTTTAACGTGCACCCAAATCTGAGCACACGGGCCTACAACATTTCCGCCTCCATCGGAAATGCAGCCGTCCCAGCCGGGATTCGAACCCGCGCCCTGCGGGTCAGCAGCCGAGTACCTTAGCCACTAGACCACCACGGCGGGGCACTCTCCATGCCTTTTCCTTGCAACAAGCTTGATTTGTTTTGTTTTTCTGGCTCACGCCGACTCAATAACACCGGATAAGTGCAGGTAAGTAAAAGCGAAATAGGCTATCTATACGGGGGGGCAAGCGACGTTAGTGGATTTTACGAGCCCGCTGTCGACCCCCCTTGCACCATCTCCGCTCGTTCCTTAACCTCCGGTCCTGAGGAGTACACAAGCTGCAGAGCCCACAGCGCAAGCCCATCGAGTGCGCACGCTCTTTCTCGCGGTTCTATGTAAGGCCGGTTGCGGTGGGCTCTCCTTGTGTGTTTATGGCGTCGTGGCAACGCGGTACCCCGTGTACTACGCTGAAACTCAGTTGGTGGCTCAGTGCGTAGTGTGTATTCGTTCGTGTGCGCACGCGCTGTAGCTATGCGTATCGACGCTCCTCTTTTATTTTTTTCAACTACGCCTTCGTACGTTCCCCTATGGTTTATCACTCTCTTCTTTCTTTTTTATTTTCTTCCAGGGAAGATTTCTAAGCGCATCGCCGTACACTACACAGTGGGCCACGTTCGTTTCGGGCCCGTCTATGTCTTGCGTAGACCGATAGATGTAGATATATATGAACGACCGTGGGCCATATAGGCGGAATTGGATTTCACCCCACGCGGCTGAAGCTTTGCGGAGCGTTTTCTTTCTTACCGCAAAAAGGTGGATAGGGCGGGAAATACCTCGCCTTTGCGTATATATACCGAGGAGTTCGGCAGAGTGTGCGTATAGTATACTAGACACACTCGCTCAGTGCTTATGGCTCTTGTTCCCCTCCTCCTCCTCCTTCCTTTCGATCGGTATTGGCGAGATTGGTCTCCCAGAGTGTGCGATATATAGCGGATTCCGAAGGCGTGTACTACATGCCTCGAAAGGAATAATAAACCTCAGAATGAACAGAGAGAAAAATGACAGAGAAGTCGTTTAAATCCCACTCCATCTGCAGCCGTTCCGAGTTTTTTTTTTTGAGAGAAGCGAGCGGGCTCCCTGCTGTACGAAATGTGAAGCGTAAAAAACGGAAAGAACGACGCGAGAGCACTCCGGTGGGCTTCCGAAAACTTCTCGAAATTATTGAATGGGCGGGCGATATTTCGGAGGGCTGTTTTCCGTCGCTGCAGTTTTCATAAACTCCCCCTCCCCCCCCTTTTTTTGTTTCGATTTTCTTTCCGTATTTGTGCTGATGTAGCGCGCTTTTTACGTTGCCTTCTTTTTTATCTCCCTTTTCATGCTCGCGGCAATATATATATATATATATATATATATATATATATATATATATATATATATATATATATATATATATATATATATATATATATATGCGCGTGTGTGTGTGAATAATATGGTTGATGGGCGTATATGAACGAGAGGCCGTGCTCCACATTACTTGAATCATTTAGTGTCTCGGTCGTTTTCTCCGTGCTTGGTCTCTCTCAGACCGCCGTGCAGCCCCATTATTCTCTCTTTACGATGACGTATGTGTACAGCCCGTCGCGTAGGGCCGTCTTGTCTCTCTGGGCTGCTGCGATTGGGCTGTCGAGACGTTCCCATCGTATTTCTTTTTCCCCTCCGCATTTCTCTAGCTAGATGGTCAGAACACTTGTCTTTTTTTTTTGCTTCTGCCTGTCGGCCTTCCTTGTTCGAAGGGGTCGTATCGCGCCTCCAGCGTGCAATATGGCGACCTTCTTATTCTTGAAGCACTTATGAGCTGCTCGTGCTCGTGCAGCCGCCTTCGAAGAAGTTCACTTACGAGGCATATGCATGATATAAATAGGCGCACTCAAGAAAGTTGGCGGCCGTCAAGCTCTTGCCCCACTAACCAGTGTTAGTCTGCGCGTGTAACCACTGAGCGGTATAGATCAGGAGCTGAGATTTATCAATTGCATGGGTGTTCCGTGATAGAGGACAGTAGTCGGTTATTGTATTATAAGTTCCAGGGGTGCTACAAGCGAAACAAAAAAGTTATATTAACTTTTTTTTGTTTCGCTTGTTTCGTTCTTGAACTTCGTGTTGTATTCCACGCGTTGTGTTTATGCTATACCTGACCTGGAATGTAAGCAGACTTCCCGTACAGGAGTCTGTCTGGTGTTTCAAACAGACATTTGTTGATAGCGCTTCTGTCATCTTATTCACTCCTGTCGTGACTGGGGGAATTTGTCGGGCCCGGAGCCATCCAAGGGTCAGGGCGAAGACGGGCCGAGGAGCCGGAGCTGATAACTTGAACGATTTATTTACACTATTTTACATGATGTTGAAGGTAGCGTGTTACATGGAGTAAGCATCATACTAGATGATGGAAGGAAGCTCTCTCTCCGAGCGTCTTGCGCTCGCGTTTTTATGCCCCCGAAGGGAGAAAGTCACACCGCCTCCTTTCCAACCCAGGAAGGGAGGAGAGGCCCGCCCAGTTCTCTGCCCGGCGAGGGTGTAACACACACAATACACGACACCACTGGCACAGTGCGAGAACGGGGAGTCGTACGCGCCGAGATGACTCTTCGAGGAGACATCGCTCGGGAAAGGCGCCATGGAACGTGAGGAATGTCCCCGAAGATGGATACAAAGCGCTCGGCTCATTGTCCGCTGAATGTTGACGACCCAAGCAATGACCACTCCTTCTAGGCAGCCCAGACAGCGAACAGCCCCCCCTCGGTAATCCGTCGGTCGTGCGTGCCCAAAGGGCTTTTGGCAAGACGAGCCGACGACTCTAAGGAATTCGCAGTACTACTGCTGTGTTGTTGCCGATTCTGGACGTCTCAGGACGCGCTGCGAAGCCGGAACCATTCCACGCGTCCAAGCGGCGCCCAGACATGGGGGCCGATCACAACAGCTCGTCCGCCGCCGGGAAAAGGACTCGTAGATGGGCAGCCCAACGCTGCACCTTGAAGAGGCCTGGCAGCGCAGCAGCTCTGGAACGGCTGCGGCTCAGGTTTTCTCTCTCGCTCAAGTGGGGTCAGCAGGTCCGTAAGTAGTGCTTCTCCGTCGAAGGGGCCCCCGCAGGTCGAAGGCTGGGACTGACATTAGTGATCAAATCCGCACAGTACCCAAGCAGCGACAAGGCGGTACACCACCCCTCCCGAGATATGCCAGGCTACTGAACTCTTAGCCCGTTGTCGGCATAAAAGCAGCCACACTAGAACGTTGCTCGGAACGTCCCTAAACAAAGCAATATGGCAACGCTCCTAAAGTTTTGAAGAATTTACCTTAAATAAATTGCACTCAAGCCGCAAGTCGCATAGCTTTGAGGCAAATGGCGAGTGAGAAGTGAGAAGGTCGGGAAACTCAACTAACAAATTATATCCCTTTCTCAACGTCTGGCCTTGGCAGGCAGACTAAGTAACAGGTTCACCATGCAGTAAAGGTTAAAAAAAAAAAAAAATCCAAAACGAAAAACGAAAAGATACACGGAATGACATAACAAAATAAAAACACTGGCTGTCGTAACTCAATCGGAATGCGCTTGCTCCTTATCACAGGAAGCCTCGGCTGAGAGCATCGGCATTTCCATTATCCCGCCCCTTTTTGTAGCGGATCTCAAAATTATGTTCTTGCAGTGCCAAACTCCATCTCAGTAGGCGGCCATTTTTAGGCGACATATTCCGAAGCCATGACAAGGGACAGTGATCTGTCTCGACAAGAAAGGGCGAGCCGGCCAAGTAGCACCGAAGCTTGTGAATAGCCCATACTAAGCATGCACACTCTTTCTCTGAGGTGCTATAAGCCTCCTCACGTGTTGAAAGCTTACGACTAATGAAAAGCACGGGGTGCTCCTCTCTACTTTCATCTCGCTGACTCAGAACAGCCCCAAGACCCCTTTCACTAGCGTCGCACTGAAGTACAAAAGGTCGGTTATAATCCGGAGCTCGTAAAATCGGTTGAGACGTCAGAGCTGCTTTCAAAGCCTGGAACGAACTTTCCCTTAACTCGTCCCACTGGACCTTAACGGGCTCTCCCTTCCTTAAACTGTCGGTCAGAGGACTGGCGATCTGTGAATAGTTGGGGATATAGTGTTGGTAATATCCAGTGAGGCCTAGAAAGGCCCTGATATCAGTTTTAGTGACAGGTCGGGGATAGTTCTCGATGGCGGCAAGTTTTACCTCGTGGGGCCGCCGGCATCCTCGCCCAACAATGTGCCCTAGATACTCTACTTCCGCCTGTCCCAATTGACACTTTTCTGCTTTAACAGTGTGTTCTCCAAAGCTCAGACCTTTCTTTCTTAACAGGTCCTCCGAGTGGTTAGAAAAAAGGTAACCGTACTGCTTCGGTAAACTTTGTGACACGGCAGCCTCTGTTTCCAGTTCTCCGAAGGGACCCTTGATGAGGACTTTGGCCACTGGCAGACACACACTGTCTTCCTGCGCTACCTGTCTGATCCACGCGCAGTCTCCGGTGAACCCATCCGCGGGCACGTAAGATGGGTGTATTACATCCATAGTGGCCGCGGAATCGCGTAGAACCCGGCAATTTTGCCCATTGACAGTCATCTCTCTTAAGTACGGTTCAAGTAACCTCATGTTCTCATCAGTATGGTTAAAAAGGGAGAAAACGAGTTTTTCCTTACGGCAACCCACTGCTAAGTGCCCCGGTTCATTACATCGATAGCACACAATGGGTTTCTTTGCCTCAAATGCTCTGTCGCGATTCTTATCCTGTTCTTTCTCTTTGCCAGCGCGTCCACTCATGGTCGATTCCCCGTGCGTGTCTTTTTCATTCGTCCCTCCTGGTGCAATAGGGGCATAACTGTTGCGCTCAGACTGCTTAAAATTCTCACGGTACGGTTTCTTTGTGGGTTTGTTGCGCTCTCTTATTTCCTCACGCCTCATGGTGTACTCTTCAGCCAGTTCTGCGGTACGCTCCAAATTCTTTTCCCCGGGCTGATCTAATACCCATAAGCGTGCTTCGTCACTTAGAACGTTCAGGAATTGCTCCGTGCAAATCAACTCGACTACCTTGTCATGGTCTCCAAAAGCTCCCTCGCCCTTAAGCCACTCAGTGAGATTGCACCTCAGACTGTATGCAAAATCGGCAAATGATTCACTGCTACGTTTGCTACTATTTCTGAAACGTCGTCGGAAAGCTTCAGCAGACAGCCGATACCTCTTTAGTAGCGCACGCTTTACAATATCGTAGTCATTCGCCTCCTCTCGCGGCAAACGAGCCAGTACATCCGCTGCCTCGCATGGAAGCACGGTCAAGAGCATTTGTGCCCATAACTCACGCTCAAACTTGCCTTCGCAACTTCTCTCAAAATTGACCAAAAATAACCCGATATCCTCTCCCATCTTAAAAGGATTCAGGAGGTCTTTTATTTTTGGTGCCTTACTTACTGGAGCATTGAGTGTTGCGCCTCCTGAGGTAGTTGCCCGAGCTATTTCTAAGTCTAGGCGCTTTTTCTCCAGTTCGTGCTTGCGCTCGCGCTCGCGCACGCGTTCCTGCTCTTCTTTATGGCGCTCTTCCCTTTGGCGCTCGCGCTCGCGCTCCTGATCTTCCCTTTTTTTTTTTTATATCCTCCCACAACTCCACGATCTCCTCGTCATCTCTGCTTGCCTCCATAGCCCTGATGACTTCCGCCTTTTTAAGATGTTTCCCGCAATCAATCCCGAATTCCCCGCATATCACGTCTAGGTCCGATCTGTGCAACTTTCTCCAAGCCATGGCCGCTACTTTTCTGCCGACAAGTTTCTCAAGGGAAAGCGTTGAAGCAAGGTTCCCGTGAACAGGCTTCCAACACTCTTGTTACCAGGAAGAACTAATTTAAGCCTGGCAACTCTCAAGGAGAAAAGGTCGTGCACTCACCAAGCCGGAGTCGAATTCCTGCGCAGATCATCCTACCGCTGCCATCCACTGTCGTGACTGGGGGAATTTGTCGGGCCCGGAGCCATCCAAGGGTCAGGGCGAAGACGGGCCGAGGAGCCGGAGCTGATAACTTGAACGATTTATTTACACTATTTTACATGATGTTGAAGGTAGCGTGTTACATGGAGTAAGCATCATACTAGATGATGGAAGGAAGCTCTCTCTCCGAGCGTCTTGCGCTCGCGTTTTTATGCCCCCGAAGGGAGAAAGTCACACCGCCTCCTTTCCAACCCAGGAAGGGAGGAGAGGCCCGCCCAGTTCTCTGCCCGGCGAGGGTGTAACACACACAATACACGACACCACTGGCACAGTGCGAGAACGGGGAGTCGTACGCGCCGAGATGACTCTTCGAGGAGACATCGCTCGGGAAAGGCGCCATGGAACGTGAGGAATGTCCCCGAAGATGGATACAAAGCGCTCGGCTCATTGTCCGCTGAATGTTGACGACCCAAGCAATGACCACTCCTTCTAGGCAGCCCAGACAGCGAACAGCCCCCCCTCGGTAATCCGTCGGTCGTGCGTGCCCAAAGGGCTTTTGGCAAGACGAGCCGACGACTCTAAGGAATTCGCAGTACTACTGCTGTGTTGTTGCCGATTCTGGACGTCTCAGGACGCGCTGCGAAGCCGGAACCATTCCACGCGTCCAAGCGGCGCCCAGACATGGGGGCCGATCACAACACTCCTCCCTTGTCCAAGCGTGCTGCTTAACCTGTCACGGTGGTCTAGTGGCTGAGGCACTCGGCTGCTGACCCGCAGGTCGCGGGATCGAATCCCGGCCGCGGTGACCGCATCATTCGTTGGAGGCGAAAATGCTCGACCCCCGTGTGCTTAGATTTACGCGCACGTTAAAGAAGAACCCCAGGAGGTCAAGATTTCCGGCGCCCTCCACTGCGGCGTCTCTCAATAACCGTACCGTGCTGTTTGGGTGTTAAACCGCAACGATTATTATCATTCAACCTGTCAGAGGAGCAAGCATGGAGTGATTGATTGATTTGTGGGGTTTAACGTCTCAAAACCACTATTTGATTATGAGAGACGCCGTAGTAGAGGGCTCCGGAAATTTTGATGGGGTTCTTTAACGTGCACCCAAATCTGAGTACACGGGCCTACAACATTTCCCCCTCCATCGGAAATGCAGCCGCCACAGCTGAGATTCGAACCCGCGACCTGCGGGTCAGCAGCCGAGTACCTTAGCCACTAGACCACCGTGGCGGGGCAAGCATGGAGTGAGTCATTGATGTTGTTAAACTAGCGAGTGCCGCACCACGCTCCAAGGTATATGCGTGTTCAGGTCGGAACACGCCGTGAGATACGGTACACCTTGTCACACTTGCACTTCGGGTTGCGCCAGAATTCGCTTCGTTCATGAGGCACCCGCGTGAAACAGCGCGGAATCGACTCGGCGACGTCCTTGGCGTCCGTGAAGTCGCATCGGACGATGTCGGACGCGCGTGAAAAGCTGTGCGTGAAGCTTACTCGTGAACGAGCCTCCCCCCCCCCCCCCCTTTACGCCTGCCTTGTAAATCGGCCTCGACGGGGTGCATGCATCGCTTTTCTCGTTGCGAGCAGCCTTGACCCGATCCTTTTAAAGCACGAGCTTGCTCCGTGAAACCGGCTAATGTGTAATATCCCCGTTTGTTTGTTTGTTTGTTTTCTTTTTGTACGTGTCGGCCGCTGGAGACGTTCGCATTACTATTCAGGCAAGCAGGTCACGCCGTGAGCGATTGGACACGCCTGGTTGGGTACCGGTGGCTTCTTACCTGAATAATTTTTACACGAGCCATATTAGCGTCGCCACGTTGGTCTGTGTAGCGAATGTTTTTCTATATTTGTATATTGCGAGGCGAATTAATAAGCTCATGAAGTGTGGAATGGACCAATCGAACCGCTTCCATGCTCATGTGTATACCGCAGCACTGTTCGTTAAGTTGATGGTATACAAAACGAAGCGACTATACAGCCCAACATGGTGGCATCGAAATGCATTCGTGAAATGGTCTATAGTTTGCTGGTATTTTTACGTATACGCCACTTACAGCTCTGTGCTAATGGTGTACGGTAGAGTGATACCGTCCACATTGGAGCTTGTATTTTTTTCCCCGTCTTGTCTGATTACGAAACACGTCATGATAGGTTAATCGTTTCATGCGGGTACGAACGGCTTTAAATAAATAAAAAAAATCAACCCACGCTTGCTGGCGCTGTAGCCGCGGCCTGTTCTTGTTGTCGTTGGATCTTGTGCAAGCGAACCAGCAGTTTTTCGATTTATTCGACTACCTGACCCGTGGGTTTCGAAATAGAAAGCCGACCGTGATGATGGAATTTCGACGTAGGCGAAATGCTGCAGCTGCACGTTAAAGAACCGCCATCTGGATAAACTTCCGGAGCCCTTCACCACGGCGTCCTTCATACTCACATCGTGGTTCGGAGACGTTAAACCGCACCTTTTACTACTATATTTTGTCCATTAATTCTTAATGAAGCGCACCGTGGACTGCTAAGCGTGAGACGCTTGCGAAACGTTGTGGGGCCTGGTATAGACAAGCCGCCATGTTTTACGTTTGCGAGCGACGCAGTAATCGCTTGGTGTAAATTGAAAGGAGCCTCGCTCTTCATCAAAAAAAAAAAAAAGACAGAGAGAAAAGTAGGTGATGCTCCACGCTGCATAAGCGGTAAAAGCAACCTCAAAAAGCATGAGCAATTTCTTTCGCCCGAACATCCATATAGCCATTGGAGTGTTGTGGCACATGCAGGCGTCACTCGGGGAGGATGCCTTTGTACGACGACTCCCGAGATGTGATAGCTCATATCAACGTGCCGACGAAGACAACGCGGCATAGAGGCTCTCAGCGTAGGCTCTGACAAGACGGCTGTATAGCCGCGCGGCTCGCTCTGTTTATTATGCTACGTGCCGTCCGAGAAACAGAGACGGATCCGCCGTGTGCCGGGAGCTCGGCGGTCGATGACACCGTCTTTGGAGTCCAGAACAAAGTTTGCCTCTGCCGGCCGAGGGAATTTGTCGGTTCCGAGGCACGGATCGCGTCTAAAGGCTGCGTGGCAGCCCCAAGGGGGAATTATGCGTCTATGTCGTACAGTGTGTGTATTCCTTACGTAAACCTTATTTTTTAAATTTTTAAACAGAGCGTTGTGCTGCGTGCAAAACACGCACACGGTTACATTGGTTAAAATTGCCCAACTGCTATGGCCGGAAACGTAGAATTTTTTCGTTCAGAATGTCATTCGCTACTGTTTACTATAATAACAATTACCAGCTGCTCTTTCCTTGGTCATTGGTTATAGCGAAAGCTGCGAGAAAGTGAGTGAGCTTGAATGGCGGGCCAGATTTGTGTTTGTCGAGACATTCAGATTATATTTCTCTCTCTTTCACGGGTCTCAAGTGTATAATAGTGAAAAAATCAAGTACGATGCGTTGTGTCATTCTTTTCTCGCGCTGGTTAGGGATTATAGTGCATCTCAGAAGTATAGGCAGTCTGGGCCACGAGAGCATGCCAGACGAATGCCCGGTATTCTTACCCCATATTCTATAGAGGTAAGGAGTACTAGATGGAGGAAGAAAGAGCACTGCACGTGCACAGTATGACAATGCGAGTACAATGGATTACTCGGAATACATTGAAAAGCCCACCGGTAGATGCCGTGCGTGTGTGTGATTCACTGCCGGGAGCTACAGCGTTGCGTAACTCCTCCTCGTGAGAGGCTCTCGGCAGCGTTCACCGAGCGAAGCAGTGGTTGTCTGTCCTGAACGTGTGCGGCGTCCGCGCTTTCGCGCTCTGTGCCGGTGGCGACGGCCGCGGCGTTTGATGTTGGCGCTTATCTCTTGGATAAGCGCCAAGCGTCGAGTGTGTGCGCTCGGACGGGGCGTCGAGGGAAGAGGCGGTGGACGAGGTCGCTTGGAGTGCCAACGTGGTGTCGGTGCTAAAGAGGCCGGCGGCTGCGTTAGCGCCTCGTCCGCCCCGTCGTTTTCACTCTCATGTTGTGTGTGTGTGCGTGCGTGCGTGCGTGTGTGTGTGTGTGTGTGTGTGTGTGTGTGTGTGTGTGTGTGTGTTGTGCTTGTTGAATACTGACGACATTTACTCCATATAGCAGCGGTTCTACAGAAGGTTCACGCGTATTGGGACAGTTATACTACAAGCCCGCAGCATAGCGAGTGAACGGACTGTGTATATTGTGTCACAGGTGTACCATATAAAGGGCCGCGTTTCATTTCATATATTTTTGGACTTGTTATCTATCCGCATCGGAGCAGCCCGGCAGCGGATTCTCCTCCTGGCTTCCTCTTTGTCTTTTGTTTCGTGAAGGAAAGTGAGGATTAACAGAGAAAGAAAAGATGACGAAGAGGGAATTGGTAGGAAGTGGGGGGGGGGGGTATGAACGGGGATCTAAGATTTCGCGAAGCCGGATTGCCTGATTTGGCGAACAAGTGTTTATTCTTTATTCGACTATATGACTTGCTGATCTCGCGCAGTCAAACACGCCATGCTACAATTGGCTAGCACTTCCAATTGGGCGTGTTGATACGCACCCATAATGAAACTTCAGCACGCGGAAACGAC
Organism: Rhipicephalus annulatus; assembly: GCA_013436015.1. NCBI lineage: Eukaryota > Metazoa > Arthropoda > Arachnida > Ixodida > Ixodidae > Rhipicephalus > Rhipicephalus annulatus. Next base: position 652,545 of record WOVY01002628.1, on the reverse strand, counting down.
AGCGAAGTTTTATTATGGACGCTGTATGCTATATACACCTGCACTCTCTCCTCTTAAGCTTCCTTTTTACTCTCCAACGCCTTGCTCTTGTCTCTCGCCTAACGTCTCTGGCTCTTATTATTCGTTCTATTCTTGCTTGTTTCTTCATTGTGTGTACTTTTTTTTATCCCTGTATATACGGTGATCGTGCGACTTCGTTCCGGCAGCACGATGTCCACCGCCGCTCTTCAGCGACAACCCCTCCGGTGGTGAATCAGTGTCCCTCCCCGGTGCCGCGGCTCCTGGTCAGTGCGAGGAATGCCGCCGAAGGGCATCGCCGGGAAAATGAATGCAGCTTCGTTCCTTATCCGTTCCTGCTCCTTAGCACGGGGCTCCGCCGCCGCTTCTTCCTTCCTCAATCTTGCCGTGCCCCACGGCTCGTTAATCATTAACGGCCAAAGACACAGGACGGGCGCCTCGCGGATCTCATTTTTCTCCCCGCGCCGTCGCTCTGATTACCCTCCGGGACGTGCTGGCTGTCCGGCCGACTCTGTGCATCGCTGCTCTGTCGCTTTTGCTCCACCTCTGTAGAAGAGCTTGTTCGTGGCAAGCTGTGTGTGGGCGCCCTGTGGCGCCAGAGCAAAATGCTCCTTTTTTTTTACACCTAAAGGAGAGATAGAAAATATAAATACCTACTGCATGGTTCTAAGCAGTCGCAGGCGCCGTCGACATATACTGAGGCGCTTATAGCGACGGCGCCTACCACTGCACACAAACCTAAGCGGAGGGAGAGGGCCATTCATTCCTCTGCGCTTCTCCTGTGCTTCCTGGCGTGTAATACCGATGTGGGTCTGAACCGGAGGTAGCTAGCCCGCATGTATGCTTCGTTTCATTACGCAACTGCTCCCCGCATGCTTTGGATCCTGTTTCGAGGCTTGTTTCTTCTCCCCGAATTCCACGTGTCGTCCCGAACAACGCGACTGTTCCCGAAGTAGTTCTCTGCCTATCCGGCTTACGTGCAAATACGAGCGTGTAACTAAAGCCATGGCTACGCGAGTTCCCTTTCGCCAAAGCCTCTTGGCTAAGTATGCTACGCTGATCGTGAGGATCTCCTAGTGTTTTAGTGTTTTTTTCTCCAAACAAGGGTCTATGGCATTGCTTGGAAGACTTTCTTTTACAAAATTATAGAATACGTTGTGCTCTAGAAGACCTCGTTGCTAGTTGAGTAGATGCCTAAGCTCGCTAGCGTGTTTTTTTTTTTCGGGCGCTTGAATATCGTGGACGCCCTCGCCTGTGCTCTGAACAACGCATCCATAATCCACTGTCTTCCCGGCAGCAAGTGGCGCAGTTAGCGCCGGTACAGGCGAAAGAGGGCTTCGTGGGACGCGCTGCAGCCGGAGTAAGTAGTGCGGTGTGTGGGGCATCTAGTCTATTCCGGGAACGAAGAAAGACTTCTATCTACGCTAAAGGGAACGTCCCGACGCCGATGGGAGGATCGGTGTGGCCCCTTTTGTCGTGCTCTGCGACCTGCTCAGCGGCGATAGAGCGAATCCCCCCCCCTCCCCCCCCCCCCTTTTCTTCTTCGCGCTTCCTCTTCATCCGTCACTCAGCGGTGGCGCGTCCATTTCGCAGCTTCGCACGAACTGAGCATTTCGCCGATTCCTGAAAAGGGCTTGCCGACTGTTTGCGCACCAACCCAATGTTCGTGACGCTCTTTCTATCTAAGGAACGACGCTGGGATAAGTGTGTACGCGGTTAAGTGAACAGCACAGTGAGGAGAGGGGGGGGGACAGGCAAGAGGTGTATGAAGAAAAAAAAGGGGTGCGAAGGGCTGAGCCACCGAGCTATAAGATGGCGACGTTTTCTTTTCTTCATCTCCGCGTGCGGTGGGTCGCATACGGTCCCCCCCGAAGTGCGTCACTTCTCGTCCACACCTGCGACTCGAGGGGACGGGAATGCGGCACACAGTCCCTGGAACGCTTTGCAAGCTTGCGCGAGACGGCCGCTCCTCTTGTCAGGTACACTGCAGATCGAGAGCGCGACCAAAAAAAGGTGAACAAAAAGCCTGTGCATGTGGTAGCTCTCCGCGGGGGATGGCAAATGAGCGTCGGAGCGGTTTTCGGTGAACTCTCGTTTGAACGCGCCGGAACAAGAAAGAATACGTGCGCAAGGTAAAATAGAACTTCCAGAACGCGGCAGAGCGGACCGGGGTTTTGAGGGGGAAATGAATGGCGCAGTCGTAATGAGGGTGCCTTTTTCGAGAGCTGTCAAGAGTGTATGTATATAGGCGAAACGCGACAGCGAAAGACGCGTACGCCGTATACGGTATAAGCCCGGTTCTTTCAGGGATTATCCCTTCCACTTCGTGCGAAGCTGTAGATTCACGAACGGCGCCCGGGGACGCCCCCCTTCCTCTGCAGGTCGTCGTTCCTTGCGACTCGGGAAATGTGTACTTTTTCCGTGCTATATGTGTGCGCACGGACACACTCACTTCTTGAATTTGCGCCACTACTTTATGCTTGTGTGACTCACGCTCCCGTTATGCTACCCATCACTCCTTCCCTCCTCGCAGCACTATTTCTCTTTTCCTTCCGGCTAAATTTGGAAGGGATCGAGTAGAGCTTCGTCGACGCCGTTTTCTACCTTTATTCAGTGCCTCGGGAAGTCCGTCTCTCTCCAAAATACGCGCGCGAAAGCCCTCATTTTTGGGGTGCGTCAAAGAAAGAGGCGAGGCGATGGTTGGAACGTCTGCAGCGCCACGTCGTTCGTTGCGGCTCGTTTGGTGGCGCTTTTGGAGCGGGTGGCACGTCTTCAGCATTGCCAATAGAGTACCTGGGAAGGGAGGAATTGGTTCGAAAGTAGCTGCACCGACCTGAAGGCACGATGGTATTGGGACAAAGAAAACGGGAGAAGTCCTGTCTTCGTGTCCTTGGTCCTTGGTGCGTTTCGCTCAGCGGAACTTAGAATGTTGTGCCAGCTAGCACAGATTGAAGCTTTGCTGAAAGAGAGCGAGAGAACGGGTGGAGTCGAAGTGGCTTTTTCAGGTTATACTGGCGTTGTAATCCGGGGAAGCGAAGTTGGGGAGTGGATGGGAGCGTACGAAGTAGGTATACTGCCTCTGCTCCGAAGAGGATTAAAACCTACACCTGAGGAGCAGTGAGAGTAATGGAAGTGATGAGGGAGAAGGTGGAAGTGGGGTTAGGGCTATGTATAATCAATGAGCTCATCCCGACGACGTCAGGGGGCGCAGTGTAAATGTAGCGATACGGGCAACGCGCGCTCAGGCGACGTCCCCGCAGTCCCTCGCTTCCTGTCAGGGATTCCTCACTGTAGGTACTCCTTGTCTTCCCATAGTCTCCCTGCCTCTCTTGCCTACCCTTCGCTCTTCTTCAAACTGAGAAGTCTCTACTTCGTCGAAACGCTCACTGCTGAGTAGTCGCCGTTCACTTGCGCAAAGCGTCCCGCATAGTAAAAAAAGTGAGAGACTCTCTAATCTCTTTCTTGTGTGTCTCTACATATGATTGTGCTCGCGCTGCTTTTCTTTTTTTCTGGCTTTACATTATTTTGTTCTTCGTCTTTCGGCAGTGATCGGGAAAGAGCCAATTAGTGCTCCGCTTTGACGTTGACATCTCGGCTTGGAACGACGTGTGCTTGTCGCGTGTCGCGGACGTCTTTCGTCCCTCTCAACTTGCCTTGTTGGTTCGGGAACGAACGTCTAAGCGCCGATGAGTGGAGCTTTTACGAAAAAAAAAGAAAAAGAGAAAAAGAAACAAGGAAAAAAAGAAGGAAAATAAAAAGGAAGCAGCGTCTCTCATCCCTCCACGTCTCAAAGCTTTGTTCCCAAACTCTCTCTCTCTCTGACCACATTGCCATTGTACGTTGGGTTTTTTCGTACGCCTTAAATTCAATAGTGTACTATAATGCTTGTTCAATGTTCAAGGAAAGGAGAATAAAAAAGTACCGTATACGAAATATTTGACGAGATGCGCAGCGTGCGGTGTGGTCAATCGGACTAAAGAAGAAAAAAAAAAGAAAATGGTGGTGAACTTACAGTTTTCTATAGTTGTGTGCTTGTGCTCTATAGAATAAGCTGCGCTTTCCGATATCCAGGATAACACTGGAGCTGATTGATTGATTTGTGGGGTTTAACGTCCCAAACCAGCATATGATTATGAGAGATGCCGTAGTGGAGGGCTCCGGAAATTTTGACCACCTGGGGTTCTTTAACGTGCACCCAAATCTGAGCACACGGGCCTACAACATTTCCGCCTCCATCGGAAATGCAGCCGCCACAGCCGGGATTTGATCCCGCGACCTTCGGGTCAGAAGCCGAGTACCTTATAGCCACTAGACCACCATGGCGGGGCCACTGGAGCTGCTCGATGTTCTAATTGTCTTCAGTTGCTTAATAATCACCACAGCCGTCTTTTCGAACAGAGGCAGCGATTTACAAATCGAATGCCAGAACATAATCCAGAACCGAAGCTGCATAGCTATAGAGCGAATGCCAGAACGCATTTATTCCACAAAAAAAAAAAGAAACTGCGGCCTCAGCGATTGATTTGGGCTGCTGCTTGTGCAAAGTGCTGGTCTTTTTGGAGAACTGCGAGCTTTCGTGGTTGGCAAAACGCGGGATCGATGCTGCTTATTCTGCGATCTTAGTCTAATCGACGGCTACACATTGGTCCGAGGACGCTTCACCCATGTCCCACTTTTCTGGATGGGTTTCTGGATAGATGGATGGATTACGTATATACATGTGAGCATGGCGCACCTGTCATGTGTCAAGTCGCGACTCCTACCAACTCACCCAAGAATTGTCCGCCGCGGTGGATGAGTTGTAACGGAGCCCGGCTGCTCACCTGAACATCGCGGGGTCGAACGCGGCCGCGGTATACTGTAAAGGCGAAACTGTAAAGGTCCGTGTTCTGTGCGATGTCAGCGCACAATAAATAACACCGTGGATGGCCTCTTGCATAGTCACATCTTGGTTTCGGGATGTAAAACCCCAGATATTATTCATTCAAGAATTCCTTAGGAACAACGCGTGGTGCCGCATTTGCAAGCAAATAAGACGAATCTGAGCGATATTCAATAGAACCAAGCACGCAGTGGTTGCGTTGTTTTGCACCGCGAAATGTTCGATAACGCGCTACTGAAGCATATCTACTTTTTTTCCCTCGCTTTAATGTAACGCTTTTTCGATGTACGGCATATAAAGTAACGTGCGTTCGCTATGAAAAGCAGCAACATGCAACAACAACGAACAAAACGATAGATATACGTGCTCCCGCAACACTCCTTTCGGGTTTTGCATGCAGCGCCCCCTTTTAGTGCAGAATGAGCACACAGGCTAGCGCTCGTGTTCATCGGCTTTCCAGATGCTGCGCTCATTCTGTAACATCGCCTCCGTTTCCGCGTCATACGCAGCACACAGGCGCGTTGCCCGTATTTTAAACGTAACACTAGGGAGCGTATACATTACCATGGTAATGTAGGCTCCGTATACGTATAACACCGAGAAAGAGTGCCCCTTAGCGACCGTTGAAGAAGAGGGGTTTGTTGTTTACGACTCCCGTTTTTTACTCGCGCTCAGTCGCTGACGCAGCCCGATCCGACGCGGAAAGGCTATCAACCAGCTTGCGCCTTTGCCCGTTATTTGTTTAAATGGGAATGTGTTGCTGGCGCTTCTTGCACTTCAATGTGTACTTGTGGGCTGGTTGCTTGATCATTACGGTGTACAGCAGCGCACGCCGGGTGAAATAAAAGACGTTTTTTTTTTTTGTTTCCGCACTCCCGTGCTAGGCTATCACTCGTGCTTTCCTCGCGGTTACCTGCACTTTTGACCGTATTGAGCTCCTTACGTTTCCCATAACTCAAGAGCAAGACTTTGCTGCACGGATGCGAAAGTTGCGTGGTCGATCCTTGTTTCGGCGGTCACATTTCTGACCGTGGACATTGTCACGGGGGACGTGACGTTAATGAAGGCAGCAACCGGTATGTGTCCAGATAAGATGAGACTGTTTATTAGGCTGAACTTGTTTGTGGCCGCGGTAAACAGAAAGCCATTTGGCACTGTTAGTGGAGAACAGAGCGTCATCCGTCGATCAACTGACACGCGGCGAAGTGCGTCGGCATTTACACACGTGCCGTCGAATATTTCAGCCTTATTGCTGGTCGTCGCGCAAGCTCTGCATGGAATCATCTCGAGTGTTCGCGCCTTTCGCCTCAGTCTTACAGAACGATCTACGATAATCGCGAACCTTCTCGAACAATGAGGCGCCGTTCGCGCTGTGCATTCCCGACAGACTTCGTGGGTGAAACCGAATGAAACGACAGGGAAAATAAGAAACGCGCGTGCCAATGTGTATGTCCCGCAATATTTTCTTCCTTTTGTACCAATTTTCTCCCTTTCTAAGGGCCGTTTCACGCGCTTCCCGCACAGCCGCAACGCACGTGCCGGCACACCTGCTGCACCCAAGCAGAGAGTGAAAAGAGCGTCGCCAAATGGCTTATTTCCCCCCCCCCCCCCCGCTTGCGTGCGGCAGGGGTCCCGGCACTTGAGTTGCGGCTGTGCGGAAAGCGCGTGGAACGGCCCTAAGGCAACACGCAGGTTTCACGGTGAGGCAATGCCGAGCACTCTGCGCACGAAATCCCGTGCATTTGTCTCCACGATGTCGCCCCCTCCCCCCCCCCCTCCCTCATTTATAGTTTATGGTTTTGGCCGTCGACTATGGTTACGCAGCAGGTGCATTAGCTCCCTCACTTTGTCTGCACTGTAAAGTGCATTGGTCGCTTTAGAAAAGTACATGGGTCCACGAAACGCACCATACATTCCGTGCATGCGCAGTATATAGGATAAAGTATGCAGCTTTTGTTTGAACCTTGTTTTGTTGTGCTGGTTCTGTTTGCTCCTTATTTGTAAGGACAGAGAAATAATAAAAAAAAGAGTAACGGCTTTATAGCGGCGTTTCTTACGAATATCTACTGCATAGCTACGTTGAAGGCTGGCTTCTGAAGCTTTAGAATGCAGTCGGGTTCAGCGGCCTCGACCGGCATTGCTCTCGCGTATTCGTGTTTTATAGCATACATTTTGTTTCACTTTTTTTTATTCTTTTGTCTTACTCCGCGAGTCGTCCCTCTCACGCCTCCTTTCTTTCTTCGCCTGCTTCTTCTTCTTTTCGTCTCCCCCCCCCCCCTATTTTTCTGGGTCGTCCTCTTCAAGCACAAGCGTACATCACTCTAGTCGATACCATGGATCATATTTATTTTGTCTCTTCCGCCGCGCTATTAATTTCTTTGTTTGTTTGTTTTTTTGGGGGGGGGGGCTTCGCCATGGCGCCAGCCGCGTGTCTCGCTCATTTGTTTATTACGCACGCTGGGAAAGTATGAAATACCTTTACGTGGTATTGGCATTGACTTATCTGTGCCCGTCATTTTGTCGTTTGGAGCTTTCTTTTCTGGGTTCTCTAATGCGACAGTATGCGTGGCCGTCCTGGAATATAATGATGAAACTAATAGGTTGACTAATTAATCTGTTTCATTATCCTAACGTGTCTACAAAATTATATACGTATAAAAATCAGATTATTGCTCTATTCTAAGAACAAATCTGTTTCTTTATTGGTTGCATGCGTTAGATCAAGCACCACAATTTCTTAGGTTATCGGTAATCTTTCTATTATATCTCCATTATCCTAAATCTGGACAATAATTTTTAAAACCGCTCGATTCTTGGCCGATCCCCTATAGCGGGTATGCGCCACGGTCAATAGGTGAACAAGAACAAGTTTCTGCTTACTGTGCAACTGATCTTGAGAATTCTAAGCCGCTTTCGTTCCTTTCTTGTGCTTGTTTCTTCATGTTTGCCCGTTTTTGTTCTTCTCGGAACGAATTCTGTCTCCTCGATAGCTTCTTTTCGCTCTCCAAGGAACTGCACTTACGTCCACGCACTTCGCTCGCGTTTGTTATACTTCCTCGCATTTGGTGTTGCATTTTTTATTTTTCAATATACGTACATTTCCCGTTCTTTCTCCCGGAGCTCTAGCCTCACTAGCTCGAATCGGCAGTTCTTTACACTACGATAGCGAAGAAAAACAACTGTTTCCGGGCTCCTTAATTTTGTCGGCGTCACGCGCTGATGCAATATACGCCGAGTATATCGTCCAAACTTGCTTTCATGCCTGGCCTTTCTTAGCGTTTATTTGTGGTTATCGTTGTTGACGGTCAGCTTATTCTTTGTTCCCGACAGTATTTTATCCTGTCTCGCGCCTCTACTCTCTCTCTCTCTCTCTCTCTTTTTCTTATTTATACCCTCCTCCTAAACGGCCTTAGCCCGGGAGCAATGAAATCGCATTTTTGGGTTCGTCTTTGCAGATCGGGAAAGTTGAACCGATTCGAGTGAACCTGTTCGTGTGTGTGGGCGACAGGAGGGACACGTTTGTGGCATACATGGATACTTCGCGAAAGATGTGCGTCTAGCGGTGAGCTTGGTTCCCCATATATAGTGGCGTGCAGTTTTCTAAATACTGCATGTCGGGGCTCTTTTAGAGTTTGGGCGCAACAGCGTTTGCATCTCGTTGCGGTCATTGGATGTTACTGCGTCATTACCGCGTGGAATGTTGGCATTTATTCTTCGTGAAATGACTGCTTTTACTGCGCGCTGCGCGCGTCTCGTTCGACTTGCCGTGGGACGATGTGAACATTGGAGCGAGAGCTGTACCGGACTTTGCTGCTATACGTTCTGAGCAATCGGGTTATCTCTTGCGTAATCTATGACGCGTCGATTCTGTAACCACTGCATTCATGTTGGGGTAGTGAGACCTGGCTCTCTGCGTAGACTTCGATATGTTTAGCATGGAAAGGAAGGGCGCAGGAAAGTTGGGGAAGGGTCTTGGAAGGGAGAGAGGGTCGATATATAGTTGTGGGTCTGGGCGGTTTATCCTGTCATCCCCGATAGGCTGTAATTTTCCTCTCAGCTATGTCTTGGATCCCCTTTCTCGATTTTTTCCTTTCTTTCTCTCTTCAGTTTGTTTGCGTATTCGAGAGAAGCTAGTGAACCGCCATCTTTGACACATGCTGCTGCAGCTGCTCCAAGTCTGCGCGTTCTCTGTTTTCGATCAGCGCTATACTTGGCGACGCATCACCACCTCCCGTCTCGAGTACTTCTCTTTCCTTTTCCTTCTCTGTTGTTCCCTTCTGCTGCTGATCGGGTGCGTTGCCGCGTATATACACCGCAAGTCTGCGAGGTTTACGCGCGCATGAATTATTTAGCGACGTGCGCTGGGCGCGCTGAATCTTGCCCTCCCACCCGGCCTCCGCTGCTCGACATCGGATAATAAATCGATGTTGTGTACGGTGCTGACGACGCAATGCACTGCCCCGCTAGCCCAAGCTGTGCTTCTTCGCTTCTCTCACCGTCGGGGCCTATCGATGAGCTTGGTTGGTGCGTTATTCGGCGCTGTTTCTGGTCGGATTCGATGTCGCATGAACGTGCGCCGTACGTCTCGTATACCTAATGTCAGGCGGTTGATCACTTTTCAAAGGTGCCGACGGGTCTGCAAGTGTATTGGATTGGAAAGAAAAAATGTTCATACTGTTCTATGATGCGGCTAAAAGGCCCGCATTCGAAAACCAACACCACCATTGTCTCGCTTCGGTTTTAGTGCGCTTGATAACGAGGTAGGCCAGTATTCACAAATGAATATTGCGGTTATTTTTTACCTTTTTTAACATACTTGTACTTTAGAACGCACGCAAGGAGTATAGAAACTCAGAGAAAACTTAATGATGAGGTTGGTTTGTCGATATACGCACCTGAGTGACTGCGACGCTTATATCTCCCATCGGTCATCAGTTGTGGTGTATACTGCACGTTCTTGACTAACACCGGAGGACGACCATCGCAGAAAAAAAAGCATTGCGCGTAGTCGATGTCCTCGTTAAGCCGGTTGATTGATGTAGCGCGGGAAAAGATGACGTAACGAAGGCAGCCTTGACAAGCCAAACTTCCTTGTGAGTGAGCCATTGCACTTTACTCTTTCTGCTTGCAGTGTCGGCCTGACATGTGATCTTTCATAGAGCGTATAGTAGACAACTACGTTCGTTTACAGAAACATTGTCTCAACTGCACGTGCGCTATGACGTCGCAATGACGCATTGGACTTCTTTTTCTCTTCTTCTTCTTTCGTTCCTTAGCTTTAAACTCGCAGCGCTGGTCTCTCCCATAGTTCAGTCCTCATCCGCGCGGGGACCTCTGGTAGCCCTGCAAACACGAGTAAAGCTACAGCAATGAATAAGATAAACGGAAACGAAAATTCTACGCGAACCGCAGCTGATGTAGCGGAAAGGAGAAGCACGTAGATGTACTGGAGGGGTGGCGGACGACGAAAGGGGGCTTGAAGGAGACTATACGTTTCCTCTCGTGTTTGTGTAACGTTTCCTCGGCACACTGTCACAGAAGCGCGTGCGCGCGCAGTCCCCTGTAGTTGAAGGAAGCCGCCACAGTCGTCTTTGAAGAGGGTGGGTAGTGCGCGCCGCCTAGCGTGACCGCCGAGATTTTTGACGCCTCATTACGCGCAGCCCCCTGAGAGGGTGTGGAAGGAAACTGCGAGGACAAGGAGGAGGCAAGCAGGTCGCATGCAGACGATGGTCCTCAGCAGCGAGCCGTCTGCTTCTGGACTCCCCCTAGAAGAGTTAGGTAGTAGTAGTAGAAGTAGTAGAAGTAGTAGTAGTAGTAGTAGTAGTAGTAGTAGTAGTAGTAGTAGTAGCAGTGGCATGTACGGAGTGATATAGGTAGCACTCGCGGGTGCCTTGGCCCCCTCGTCTCTCCCCACTTCATTTTCTTCGCTGCTTTCTTTCGTGTCTATGTATTTTTTGCTCCACGTTCTCTGCTTTTGGTCACGACCCGTTAGCCCTGTTGCGGTGTCCCTTAGCGTACCGTACGGTACGACCCCTCCCCTGTGATTACACTCCCGCCCACGACCGATTCTTGGTCGTCGGAACTGCTGCGAGACGTGCGGAAGCGCCCGACGTGTACCGTTCTTGTGGGGTGCATGCAATATGTATTATTCTTGCTTGGCGTTGGACGGTCCATGTTCCGTGGGTGTAGGAGGGAACGGTGAACGAGGCCCTCCTCGCTTCCGTCGTTTTTTTTTTCTTTGTCCCTTCGATGACTTCCGGAGTCTGGGCTGACTTCATTCCCCGCTTGCGATGCTGTTTCCCTTGATCGCCTAGCAGGGTGTTTATGCAGGCACTGCAAGAGGACACAACACACCTCTACCGAGTGCTGGATGCGAACTATGCCTTGCGTACGCAGCCTGAAGGGTTATTTGTGGGTGGGAACGACTGCTTTAACTATTCCAGGTCACCTCCCACACTTCCCACGTTTCAGAGCCGATGTTTACCCTTTCGTAGTTGTCTTTTATGTGCTAGTTCCTGCCACACAATCATCTTCTCTACTTTTGTCTTCTTATATTTCGTCGTAGTGAGGAGGTAGGTAAACAAGCGTTCGTTGTACAAAAAACAAAGAAAAAAACATGACCTAAATAACGGTCGCGTCGGATAGAGCAACGGATATGAAAAAATAACTCAGAAACGTTGGTGGCCTCACTGATGTGATTTATTTGTTTTTTATATATTTTTCTCGCGCACTGCAGTGTCGTCAGTGGGTGGTCGTAAACTGAATGTGGTTTATGCATGCATGTAACACTGCGGGAAAATGTGCAGTAGCGAATTTTGTCGAGCCCGATACGGCGGAACGAACTATCATTTCTTTTAAGTCGAGCTCGTTTACGGTATCACTCGGATACTCATCTTGTTCAGCACTTTTATCGCCGTTCGTGCGGCATAGTTTAAAACGACAAAAATCGAGCCACTTGATAAGAATCCGCCGGTTTATCTAGTTAGGCATGCTAACACTGTTAGGAGGGAACCGGAGAACGCGGACGGTGTTTGGGGTCTTGTATAACGACGTTGAGGGACCGTAGTGTATGTTGCTTCTGTTGGTGCTTCCCGCTTTTTCGAAGCGCTTTGCACAAAGCTTGCGTGGTAGTCGTTTACCGTGGACACTGTAATTGCTTTACACGTGAGCTTGCAGCTCATGAGCGGTAGTCGAGAGAAGAGGTGTGCACAATCAGCAGGCCGGTGGAATTTACGCCACAAGATAACTGTCCCCATACAGTGACGGTCGTTTTATTGGTGTTACTAGTGAAATCAAATTAGGCGGTGCAAAGCCACAGAGAACTGCAATGATTGGCTAGTGTTCGGGTGGTTCGGTTGAAGTTTGGCCATTTCAACTTCATTCACGTGGGTCTCTGCGATGTGTAAGCGAATCATCTCACTGTATACATCCTTAAATAGTCGGGAAACTTCACTAGTCCGGAGAAGTGGCCCCGCCCCGCCCAGACGAGTGAAGCGTCCCGATCATACATTCGACCACGTTCAGTGGTGGCTCGGCACTCCGACTCATGACGTCACTCTGTATTGCGCCCCCGTTGGTGCAGGCTTGTGCGCCTTCTCAACTTCTATCGGTCGCCCTTGTCCTTCTCTTTCCTCGTTGTATACGGCTCGGAAACATGATTCATGTGTGGGGTTTAACGTCAGAAAACCACCATATGATTATGAGAGACGCCGTAGTGAGTGATTATGTGAGACGCCGCTCCGGAAATTTCGACCTCCTGGGGCGCTTTAACGTGCACCCAAATCTGAGCACACGGGCCCACAGCATTTTCACCTCCATCAAAAATGCAGCCGCTGCAGTCGGGATTTGATCCCGCGACCTGCGGGTCAGCAGCCGAGTACCTTAGCCACTAGACCACCACGGCGGGGTTCGGAAACATCAATGAATAATATATATGTTCTTCCTCCCTAATTTCAGGAGGCTTGCGTAGAAAGTAGGTGACGGTGATGGTTCTTTCGGAGTGCCTGACGCTGTAGTACGCGCGCGCCTAATTTGCGGAGGAGCTATATGTTTCGCCTGCTGTTCGTTCCTCGCAAAGGTCTTCGAGAGGAGTTTGCAAGTTGCACCATTCGGGAGCACTCCGCGTCCCGCGAATGACCGGCTGCGCGTATTCCGTCTGTAGCAGCTGCTGCGGCGATTCTCTGTGAGCAGATGACTCCGGAAGAAGCCGTTCTCTTCCTCCTCTCCGCCTCGTCTAGGGCGTGTCTCTCACGAGGCAGCGGCGGCTGTTCCGCTTCTCTTTTGACTGGCTTCCGTTGCGTCGACGCTTCCCCCTTTTTTTCTTTCTTTCGCGGTAGACGAGGAACGGAAAACATCTGCCGTTGCGGTGTCCGAGCGACCGCGAAAGAAAGCTGGCTGCCACGCGTCTCGCGCGGGGACTTTTCGTGCGCGTGCGTGCGTACTTACGTTGCCCTGGACGTGCGAGCGAGCGAGCGCACGTGTCCGTGTTTGTTGCATCCGTGTTGCTGCAGAACGAGTCGATGTTTTTTTGGCCCGCGAACGAAAGGAGGAGGAAGAAGAGGCGTGATTGGCGGAGAAAGGGGGTGTGACCTTCGCACTGTGCCAGCTGCGAAATCGGAGCAGCTCTCTCGTGTCGAAGTACAGGGACAGCTTGAAGATGGGGAAAATAGCGTCGATGTTAGTGCTTCCAGTGATGCTTCGGACCGAGAGGCCCAAGTGGGAAGTGTTCTTCCTATAGGGGCCACCGGCAGAGGTCACTTAATAGCGGCGCCGCGCAGGTGATAGAGGCCCCCTTTTGGGAGCGCTCCTGCCCTCTAGGCCGCACTTAGATGACCGGAAGGGAGAGATCTCTCGCCGGGAACAGCAGGAGCGCAGGTGTCCGCGCGTCGTTATACACTCGCGCCTTCCTTCGCACGCCGGTTGCTTGGTCCGCTCGCGGCTATTCCTCGCTCGATAGATCGCCCCCCTTCTTTCTTCTTCTCGATTTTTCTGCTACGTAATCTTCGCCGTCGCTTTTATCTACATCTAACGTGCACCTATAAAAGCTGAGATCAGAGGTTGGGGGTGGAAGAGGGAGTTGAGGTTGAGAGGTGCGGACGTTGTTACTGGCCGGCCTCCTTTCCCGTTTGCTCCCTGGTGGCTCAGTCATTGTCCCAACTGTTTTCTTTTTTTGTTGTTGTTTAACGACAGGAACGTGCCTTGTAGGCGCGTGGCGAGCGGCTCGTGTCGTGCGCCACAGTGCCGCGGGCTCGACAACGGATCGATGTGTACGAACACACCAGCCGTATGTGAGCGTACATTCGCGACCAGACGTCGATGCTTCCCAGGGAAGCGGTGAAAATCGTCAAAAACAAAGGGCCTCATTCCCGACGAAGTAGGCCAAGCTCTCTGCTCGGGGCAGCTTCTGCTGCCAAACGTAGTGGTGGCAGTGCGTCGCTTGTTCGCGTGCCGCCAGAGCAGCAGGGCGTTCGTGTTGGTGTTCGGGGGGTCGTCAGCGCCATCTCTTGTTTCTGCTTTGCACTCCGAATCGCGGACTCCGTGCACGTTTCTTTCTTACCGAGTCGCTCGTTAGGACGGCCATTGCACGGGGGCCGAGTTGTCCCTCTCTGTTTATTCCTTTCTTGATACGGGAAGGCTGCGTCAGCATCTGGCGCACGTATATTGCCCCAGTTTTCGTGCGACTGTGCGTTCCCGACAAGGCGCGTCTGCATGAGGCAAAACAGTGCTTTCGGTGTTGAAGGAATTCAATAATTTCTTTGTTGAAAAGTGTACGTTGTGTCAAGCGTAGGCGCATAGAGTAGCACCACCTGTGCACGTAGGTACACTGGCTGTGCTGCCCACACAGCGGGATACATTTTGTAAATTTCGAAATGCTTGGCGCTTCACAGATACAATGTCGGTGGTCATAACCGATCTTACTGATCTCGAATATTTGTAACCATTTTTTTTCTTCGTATCTGAAAAGGATATAAACTTTGACGAGAAGATATCATTGTCTTGACCATAATTGTCGACAGTATTTTCTTTTACGGAATGCAAGGCAGTGCTGCATCGCTGTGGGGGGACCGGAAGAGCACTGATGTAGCTTGGTTGAGGGCAAGTGCTGGTGGGCCTAGAGGGGGGAAGGGGGTCAAGTGCCTTTTTGGCACCCCCGTGCCGACGCCTATGATCTTGACCCTTTCATCAGGCACTGCTGTCTCGTTCCCACACCAAAACGCAGGGCATTTTAGTAGAACGAATCATTTATGTAAACATACTCATCAGAGGTATCTCTCTGTTTACACTGTGCTGCGAGTAGGCTGGACGCTGTATACCCATCTTTCATGGCAACGAATCAACGAGGCTGTAATTTGATTCGCGCTTAGGTATGCCCCTCATCGTCTTCTCATTTCTAATTGATGACTATCGGTGTCATGAGAGTGATGATGTAGCCGCCTGGGCGAAGCGATTGGAAGTGAATTTGCTGTGTAGGTCTGTCAGCCGTGCGGGAACAATCGCATCCGACCTCCCCCTTTAGTCAGCTGCTTAATCGCGGGCTTATGAGGAAGCAACGTCGAACCGCTGTCGCTATTGCTTGTCAGCTTGCGAGACCTCAGAGGAACCACCTGCATCCACATTTTCTCTTCCTGTCAAGAATCACTACTTCTGGCTGTCGAGGCGAATCTATGTAGGGCTGCTTGTTTACATTGTAATACCTCAGCAACGTTCTCGTGAGAAGTCGCTGCATCCGTGACGTGATCCCTGCCATAGCGCCGTCAGCTGCCGATAGAAGGTTCAGGCGCCTCCGCGTCTGCCGTGCGTAGAGGAATAACATACGAGACGCACTGCATGCGACGGGCGGCGCGTAATATACGCTGCACGAGGCGGCTGCTTGCAACGCGATACTTGATTGAAGAAGAGCGCTCGCGAGGAGGGTAGTGGGGAGGGAGGTGACACCCGGCTGACGTAAGTGGAGGGAGAAACGAAGCCGCGCTTTTCCCGCGCCTTCTCCTCCGCGCGTGTCTTTTACGCGGGTCGGTGTCTCGCATGT
Source organism: Rhipicephalus annulatus (assembly GCA_013436015.1). Lineage (NCBI taxonomy): Eukaryota > Metazoa > Arthropoda > Arachnida > Ixodida > Ixodidae > Rhipicephalus > Rhipicephalus annulatus. The sequence goes on along the minus strand of WOVY01002628.1, from coordinate 636,616 downwards.
CGGTGTGTGAGCAATTCCCGTCGCTGCATGCGACGACGTTGTGATGAGAAGCGGCTTCTCCGCGGCTTGGTTTGCGGATGCGCGCGGACGTGAGAGCGGTGTCGCGTTGCCCCCCGAGATGGCGCAAGAGGAAGGGGGGTCCACCGATCGTCTCGCGTTTCCCGCCCACTCGTGATCGGAGCCCTTGGTCGATCGCCTCATTCATGCGTGTGCCTCGGTCCTGCCCCATATCTATAGTCACGGTAGTTGAGGAGGACGCGTGATGTGGTCTCTCATTTCGGCTCGCCTTTGTTTATAGCGCTATGGCAGCATGCGGTGGTTGCATGCAGCATTGGTCAAAGCCCCGCTCGACGCCATTTCCTCGTATACGTTGTCGTCCCTGTATGTGTGTGCGTGCTGGCGTGTTCGTCAGTTTCGTGTCGTTCGCGCGCCAGCGTTGTCAGTGAGTGCATCGCGCGGGCACACCAGGAGTTGGAATGCCATCTGGAAAGCGCAACAGAACATGGGCGCAATAAAGAAGCGAGCGGGTTGAGACAAGTTGGATTGCTGACGGATGAGACGAATTGTTGAACGTCAGCGCTTATCTCGTGTTCCTCGTTTGTTCTCTGACCATGTTTTTTTTCGAGTTGACCGTGTAACATTCGAACTCTGATTAACCAGAAAGGTCATTGCGTCGACCTCGGGAATTTCAGGAGCTTTGTACACTTTGAGCGGCAGATGACGAAGCTACCTCAGTTCCGCGTCATTCAGTCTCATATCTAATTAATTATCTCATTATTATTTTCGAATTAATAATGAAGCGTCTGTTGGGTTTTTAAGGTCTTGCGTTGATGTAACCGCGTAAATTAAATGGAAAGAACGTGATAAGAAATTGCAGGTTGTCAAAAAAAACAATGAGAAGTTCGCCTTCATGTCGTGCGTCGTTATGATATAGTGTTTTCGCCCGCAAAATCGTACTACCTGAAAAAAAAAAGGTGCATATATTGGGTCTCTGCAATTCAAATCTGTGCAATATTGGTGTACCTTATCGTGCAGATGGACGGCATTGCAAATTCGTAATTCCAGACTGATTAATGCGAATAAACTATCTTTTATTTGGTAAGCATTGACTAAAATGTAAACTATACGCTGATCTCCCGGGACAGTTAGTTTTGATGAGCCCACGTGGAGCGGTTACATTTGCGTTGAGCTTGGCGCTGCGTCATCTGCGAAGGCAGCGAGCACGTGACGACTCCGAAAGCGTCCCCGTGTTTGAGGGGAATTGTTTACCCTGTCGCTCACGGGGGCGAGGGCTCGTATCGTCGCCGTCATCGCCATTGTGGAACCGAGTTGATCGCGGGCTGTGTGGGAAAATGCGCATATCGCGTTCGCACAGGCGCCGGCTTCTCTTCATCCTCCCTGCTCCTCCACACTCTCTCCCATCCGCATCGCATACGCGGTGAACGCTGGTCGTCTTATAGCTCGACGCATGCTGTGACGACGACAGGTGCATCGACGTCATGGCGATCCGTGGGCGCCTGTGGAGGCTCGATGGTGGCGAGGTTTTGTACAAAAGGTTTTGTTGGTTGCATGAGACTGTAGTAGTTGTCTTTCAAATCTTCAGCGCGGTGCAAAAAGTGCCGCCTCTAATGCGTCACGTGCTGTTCTGCGCGTATGTATTGCATTGCATGTGTGTTCCATTTCTTGTTATGTATAACTTCGAGTTGCTGCTCACAATAGTACCGAGAAATTATCTCGAGACCTGTACGGTACTTCTTTTTCGCAAATAATTGTCTGTACCTCCACCTTGTAACGGCCCACTTCTGGGCTAACAGTATAAATAAATGAAAATGAAATGAAATGAGGTCTAAAGGGGGGAGCGATTCTTTAGCGAAAGCGTGAAGATCAGAAAATGGGGTGTGGAGTGCACGACGACTGTCTCAAAGTGAGGGCACGTCAAACGATATATACACTCGCGGGGGAATGAACATTGAAGGGATCGTGGTGGCGAAGAAAAAAAAAAGTAAGGTAAAAGAGAAAAGATACGAGATGGGAAAGAACAAGATACCAGAGGTAAAAAAAAGGGGAGAGGGCAAGCGAGGAAGAAAAAAGAAAGAAAGTTCGCGTCATGGCGGGAGAACTGCCTGTGTCACACCATGGCGAGCGGCTTCGATAGTATAGTCGCTCGGTCAGGATGGTGTCCTCAAGAAAGCCGAGCAGGTCCGCAAGGGCAGAGGGGCGATGGTGCATTGAAGAGAGAAACGAACTGTATCTCTCATATTTGTAGATTACTCTTTCACAGAAACGATAGCCTCCCGTGTGGCGAGAAGACTCTTGGTGAGCCAGAAAACATGCAAAACTGAACTGCAGATGGTAACGTTTCCTCTCAGTTCCCGTTTCAAGACTGTGACGTCACAGAGTCTAACGTCTGCTACTGCTGCCGATGTGTAATGGAACAAATGGAACTTTGACCGTTATCTTTTGTCCTAATGATCCACCTGGGTCTCGAAATAATAGTTAATCACCCTAGACCAATTTATTATTTTTTACTTAATTTATTCCATTAACGTTGAGATGTGTACAGCTTTCTAGCTCGTATGTATGAAATAATTTCGTTTCAAGTAAGACCCAAAAGAAAAATACACAACATGCAGAGACGCACAAGCGACGATACAAACCCATGCAAACAGCTCTTAAAAGATATTCGTCTTAGTGGAGCAGAGCCCTGCTCTCTCCTTTCTCGAATTACCTGGGTAACTGTGCGTAGCGGTAGTTAACTCGCTTGATTTACACGATAAGGTACCTAGGACTACGGTTGTCCTATAGACGTGTTTTGTTTTGTAAGTGAATCCAAAAGAAGGGAACAAAGGGTAAAATGGAAGCTTGCTATGGTGGTCGTGGTGGTAGTTAAAAAACATGTATTGAAACTATTTACAAGTGAGAGATAGGGGTGGCCTTATAGACCGACTATGTATGAACTCTAGGAGGAGTCCATATAGTGGACACCCCTGTGGTTTCCGCGGCGGCCCAGGGAGCATGGCCCATATCTTTTGGGCACTCTGGGAACACCACAGGGAGCGTTCCTCTTTCCTCTGCTGTTTAACCTCGCCATGGCTCATCACCCCACAACTGCTGAATTATAACCCCGGTGTGTGGCATGCTCTGTACGCCGACGATATCATGCTGTGGGCAACCCTGGGTTCCCTTGGCAGCATCGAGGTGAGAAATTCTAGCTTTGCTGCTTGCTTTGAGAAATTAGTAAAAAAAAAAGTACTTTCGAGAGTGTGGCGATGGACAAGTTTTATTCGAACTGCAACCTTCTTTTAGTCCGTTCCGCCTTTCGGTGTGTCTTGTTTTTGTGTGTGTGTGTGTGTGAGAGAGAGAAAGAGAGAGAGAGAGAGATTCACGACGTGTGAAAGTTCAAGCGTTATTGCAATAAGGCCAGCTTCTGATATAGCATGCGCTCCTATAAAACTGATCGCCACGTTAAGAAAACCCGCCATGATCGTCGACGCTGACCGTGCCGTGAGGTGAAACGGATGGCTAAGGCGCTGTGGTTGCGCTTTGTTCGGCGACAGATAGTCGAGCGGCAGCCGGGCGATCGAAGAAGCATGCCGCGGGAGAAAGTCGTCGCCGGGACCAATACGCCCGTGGCATCCGAAACCCCTGGCGGCTTTTCAATTCAAGTGACGCGGGAGAGAGTGAGAAGTCGGCGGGGCGTTGCCTCTGCATCCGAAGGACTCCGCGGAGGTGAGGAAGAGAGCGACTCTAGGAACAATGGGCGACTCTGATTGAAAGGGGTCGGCCGCCGGTGCCCCGCATCACTCTTCCGCCAGGAAGGACGCTTTCCGCCACCTGACGTTATCAAGAAGAGCGGGCGGCGGCGCACACTTCCCCGCATCCTTTACTGTTATTATTTTTTTTCGCTCCTCACTCCCTCCTCACTACTGAGCTTTCTCCTGTCATTGAAGCCATCCTGGCTGGCTGGCTGTCTCCCCTGTACTACACCAACACCACCTAGAAAACTCAAGGCCCCCACACGGCGCCGTGACGTCACGCAAGTAGGATCGTTCTGGAAGTTGGCTTCACCTCACCCGTTCGCTCCGCAAAGCGGCAGGTTGCGACAAAGTAAAATTCGCTCGCGTTACGCACAGAAGCTAACTAGAATGCCGCGTCCACAATTACGCACGCAGCTTGAGCGGGAAAAATCGCTACAGATGGTAGCCTCGCTTCTTAAGGAGGCATTCTGCTAATTTGATTATACATGAGTTTTCTAAATGATTGGAAGAGACTTACCTAAATTTCAATCGTCAATGCAGATATCAGGTAATAACTTTCAACCCTGCTGTGGTTCCAATAATACATTTAATACATCCGGATGTTTACTTCCTAGAGTTTCAAAAGCTCTAACAGGTATGCTGGAAAAATGGCAAAATTTGACGTTACATGAAAACAAAGTGTCAGCAGCTGAAAGTGGAAGAAACATGTTCGTGTTCAAAGAGAAAATGACTCATTTCTGCTCAGTAGTAATATTTGTTTATTATATGCAGCATAACAGTCAGCATAAAAGTGCATGTGTGGCTCAGCGTCTGGAAGTTGCTGTAGTAACTTTTCTGGAAATGCACTTTATGCTTTGGCACGAATTGCTGCTTCAAGCATGCGGAACACATATGTGCACAATTTCCGTACAGAACAGAAAGAACAAGATTGACAAGATTGGCAGCCTTCTCACAAATGGTAGGATGCAGATCATTTCACTTGACAACGATAAATAAAAAAGCAGTTCATTTACAAAGAATACTGTTGAAACAAAAGTGCATAAGGACACTTCAATTTTTAACAGTTTCAAGTTTTCGCTTTGCCTTGTTGCAGGCAACTTGTCATTTGATGTTTTTGCCTTTGTGGCAGACATCTTGTCGTTAGCCGTTTTGCACAAGTTGTTTAGGAGGGTGTTTGCTGCTGCACTTAAAATGTAATGCATGACCTGTTGAGGAGCATGCCCATCAACACAAACATCCAGGTCATCATTATCACTGAGGATGTCATACACAAGGGCCACTAACACTTCTTTCTGTTTAGGAAGAGCAAAGAACTGAGTTGCAAAGCGTGGACTCCTAAGCTTATCGAGCACTATTTCCATGGTAAGCACAGCATTTATAACAAGTTCACGTGGGAACTTCAGCCCACCCCTTGTCATGCTCATAATGAGGACATTTTTAGCAGTGTCTATCTCTGCAACATCCATTACTAGGTTTTCTTTGCATGATTGGCACAACAGTTTCTTTAGAGCTGCGTGAGCACAGTAACCTGCAACATATGTCACAGCGGGCAGCCTTGTCACTTTGTTCTCAATATCACTGTCATTAACTGTGATGTCAAACTGGCTTAGCAGTGAGCTGGCACTAATGACAGGAATATCGCACACCATGTCAACGTCTGGCAGCTCGAGCACTTTCTGTAACCGCAGCTTTGTCTCAGACTCATATATCTGTCTAATTGACACATGATAGTTGGCCCCAGACAACTGACGGTAACGACCAAAGCGATCCTCGAGACAATCTGTTTGAAACTTGCCTAGCAAAACATATTGCATACCAAGCTCTTTGAGGCAGTAAATAGTAATCTCGTGGAGCGCGTGAGTTGTATGACAGAAAGCTGAGTGCGTTTCCCTCGTCAAATGTCCTGCATCGTGCTTCAAACTTTCCCAGTAGTCTAGCCACTGCATTGTTTTCTCCAAATGCTGTAACTGGAGGCAAGATGTTGAGGTTATAGGCTTTTGCAGGTCATCTGAAAGCCTCTGGCCCTTTCGTGGTGTCTTTACATTAACAATATTCCACCATGTTAGCAGCGTGTTTATGTACAAAGCTGTACTGTCAGCGTGCTGAAGGTTGCTATTGTGAAGTGCTGCCACAGTTGATGAATTAAAGATTCTCAATGCCAACTTTACATCTTGTCTCTCCATGTTAGAAGGATTTAATGCCTTAATGACAATGTCGGAGCCATCTTCAAGAGCTCACTTTGTTCAGACTCATGCAGCTCACATAAAGTCTTGAACGATGCGGTTAAAATCTTGGGTTTGGCTTCTGTACTCTTTGGATCTGGGAAATACATGCACCTTCCTGCATTGCGCTGATTTAACCAGTTATTTCTGATACATTTCAATAAGTGGACAGGGTCCACGACAAAAAACAAAGGTCGCGATTGGTCAGCTGGATGTTTATAAACTATCTGTAGTCTTGGAGGGCTTGAAAACAACGACATTGTTTTCCTGTTGATAGAATTGTTGTCAGAGATGATAGCAATCACTTTAAACCCATTATGCTCGAGCTTTAAAACTAGCATTCGCAAAAAATCATGCAAGCATTTTGCATCAATTGTAGCGACTGGCAAATATGCACAACATCTTTGTGATTAGAAAGCAGACTCTGGTCATAAAGACATATGCTGTTTTAGCCGGGCTTGCAGTGTTGGCTGCTGCACCTGTTATTGACCCAGCTTTGAAATCAAAGTATGACTGAATGTGAATTCATCCATCATTAAAGTTACTATCTTTTCATGTTCTTTCATTGTAGTAGCAACCTTTTTAGCATATGACAAAAAATAAGAGTCTTGCTGCTCCATGGCTGGGCTTATTTGTTGAGTGGTGCAGAGACGTCTTATTGTTTCAGGATGAGGCAACTTTACCTTCAGTGAACCTATAAGGAATCTGTATGCATGCGGCGAAATGGTGTAGAGGAGACTTGCAAATACTAACAGGTCTGGCGGGTAGCGCGCTGCATTATTAAGGATGAGCTGCACTTGGGATTTTATAAACTTCACAATTTCCAGGGGCCATCCATGAAGCTTATGTTGCTGATCATTGCATATGAGCTCCTCCAACAGTGCCATCACAGTCGCAAGTAGTTGACGAGCCCACTGAAAATTGTTGGAAGAATGAGGAGTGCGCAGACACTCAACATGATGAAGGATGTCACTTAGTTGCCGCAAGTCCTGTAACTGAGCAGGCACACTTACACCATCAAGCACCACTACGCGCGTTTCACCAAAGTACACTTCCACACACATGCTGTCTTGAACTATCACCGATGAACGCACAGAGGCACCCCGATCAACAGTCAAATCCAGGAATAGAACCTTTGAGTCCATGCTGACCACAGACCAAAACGGTGAGGTGTTAAAGCTTGGCAGAGCACGAAGAAATTCTGAAAAGCTTGTAACTTTGTTCTGCTTGTCTTGTTGTTGCTTTTCTTCCAGAGATTTTTCAATGGCAATGCGGAGTGATTCGTCCTCAAAACGTTTTCGTTTCTCCTCTGGTGCCTCCCGAGTACACGCATTTTGACGAGAGAGGTATTGAGGACAATTCGGGAACACACTTGGTACCGCATCAGGCTTCAGCCGGAAGACTTTCAGTGGCACTTCAATAGTCTTCCCCGTCTTCACATCAGTGTACTTTGACGTTTTCACGTAGTCGCTGGACACGAAATGCTTCTCGCAGAGCTGAAAAGACAAAAAAAAAAAGGATTATGTGGGACCACGTTTTATACACTGTCGAAAGCGAGACGGTTCTTTTCGACTTTTGATGAAACCAAAATATGAGCACGTTTCAGGCTCCGACCATTCAGCCAGGCCGATTAGGCTGGTGATCGATACGCTCAGCCGCTAAAACGCGCATTGCGTAAAAGTTTTTTTAGCTTCTCCATGGTGGATGGATTGCTATGAGCGTCCCCTGTGTAACGGGGCGGTGACATGTGCGCCACCAGGCTCATAAAAAAAATTAAGAACTTTTCATTTTTTTCCCTCTCTTTAAGTTGTCCTCATGCCTTTTAAATCTACTTCAATTAAATCGATTATGGCAGAAAACGTAAATTCACAGCCCAGTCTGCCCCTTATGGGAGAAAGTCGTTATTTTTCCCTATAATTATTATTACGGTATACCTTGGACATCTTGCGACGCTTCGTGCAACCACAATTATAGACACGTTTGTTTGTTTTCGCGTGGTTTCCTTCAGGAAAAAGATATAAAGGTCAGCTCAATCGATAATAGGCGGCCGCCGCGAATTTACCCGTTAGGGAAATGGAATGCAGTAGATTGCTGCAAAAACAATGCTAAGCTTGCCTGGTTCATCTTGACCCCGCTAGATGACCACACATATTTAACATTCCACGTTTAGGGCCATGGTACCCGGTATAACGCTAATGCAAAGCAGTTTGCGGAGACACTCTCTAATGACAAGCACTGTATCGAATTATAAGCCGTATCTTACCACTGTGTTCTTTGTAGGCGCAAAATCCTTTCGGGGAACCGCTCTTGTCCATGCCGCCCGCCGCACCGGGTCGTTTGGAAACACGTGCACGCGCACGTTTGGCTGTCCTGCGTAGTTCGACCTGCAGTTCGGAGCGCTACAGCAGCCGGGCATTTCTGCACTTCGTTCACACGCACAACCACAGCGAGGAATCGGAAATATACATCTTGCAGGAGTAAACAAAGCACATGCACGCGCGCAAGCCAACCAACGACATCCGAATGCAAGCGAGAGGACGACCCCAACTGCTCCAACGAGCAACTTGGATCATTGTGGTCAGCATAGGTGAAACGAAATTCGACGGAGACGCATGGTAATGCGGCTGCTTAATAATGTTTTACCAATTCGGCGTGCCATTTTTTTCAGAATACAGTTGGCTAATTGAAACAGAGTAGTTAAATTCTGCAACTTTTGGCAATGTTTGAGCCCGAATCACTGCAAAAACTAAAAAAAGAATGAGTTATTTTGGTTCTAGTCAGTCACTGCGGATGTCACTACGAGCCATCTGTAGCTGTTCTTGTCCGGACTTGTCAGCCTGCTTGTTCACGTGACGCAGACGTTGGCGAGGCTGACCACTAGGTGGTGTTGGGCTGACTGGGCTGTCGCGCCGTCGGTCCCAGCCAACAGGTGGCGTTGCCCCAGCCATCCGAGCGATGATCTGAGCTTGGTGACGTAGGCGCTTGGGCGAGGAGGCGGCGAGGGGGCCTTAAGTCTTCTAGGTGGTGTTGACTACACGCGGTGGCATAGGGCAAATCGTGGTCGTTTGTTGGGTGTTGTAGCTGTGGTCCGTGATTGGGTGCGTGTTGCAAAAATGGTCCGCGATAAGATAGAGAAACAAGGCTGCGTGGGAACTACACGTGGTGCATCCATTGATTGATTGATTGATATGTGGGGTTTAACGTCCCAAAACCACTATATGATTATGAGAGACGCCGTAGTGGAGGGCTCCGGAAATTTAGACCACCTGGGGTTCTTTAACGTGCACCCAAATCTGAGCACACGGGCCTACAACATTTCCGCCTCCATCGGAAATGCAGCCGCCGCAGCCGGGATTCGAACCCGCGCACTGCGGGTCAGCAGCCGAGTACCTTAGCCACTAGACCACCGCGGCGGGGCACGTGGTGCATCCAGTGTGTCGTGTCTGTCTTACGGCTTTATGTTTTATATTCATTTAGCGCGTTGATATCCGTTTCCGGCGAAGTAACAGCGGTATTTCAACTTCGGAATCTTTCTCGTTTTCGTCTGTTGACAACGAAAGTAATTTGTTATCGGTTGTTCGCTTCGGAGTTCGTATTTGCAGAGCTAATATCTCCATTCATTATTCAATAAAAAATAAACAAATGAAATAATAGTTGTTTATATCGCGTATTAGATGCGCTAAGGTGCATGTCCCAAACAAGAGGGTCAATATTAATAATTAAGTAGCTTATCGTTCTAAAAGCTATCACCGCCTCGAACTCATGGCCTGCGGCTCAACTTTCAAAAGGGTGTAACAAAGCGTACAGGGTTACCCGCTGCCGCTGTTGGCAGATCACGATGAGCTTGAAAAATAAAAATTAGGCCTCCCGGTGGCGAGGCGCAGGCATCGAGCTCTCCACGAAACCGCGCCTTTTTGTCGGGAAAACGTTGTTTCAACTCTGGCTAGCGTTCTTCTGCAGTCGGTATATATAGCGTTACTCGCCGAGAAACATTTCCCAGCAGTTGCGCCCACGCTTCCGAATGACGGAGCATATAAGGCGGCCGCTGTACGAGGAGGGAAGTGGCGATAATCGAACCAAATGCATCGTACAAGCTCTCTCTCTCTCCCTTTCTCTCTCTCTCTCTCTCTCTCTCTCTCTCTCTCACACACACACACACACACACACACACACACACACACACACACACACACACACACACACACACACACACACACACAATCTCTTTCGGTCTCTCTGTGATCTAGTAAGTGTACCTCGCCCAGCGGTAGGCAACGGTGTGCCAAGAGGGAGAAGCGGCCTTCTCTGCGCAAGTTCAAACGGCGAACCTGTCGAACCGAATGCGCTCCCGGCGAAGAAAGCCAGAGTGCGCGCCCACGCAGTTTGTTTCGTCGGATCGGGCTCTAGGCACGGGCTATGGGGAGGTTCGTTCGAGCAAACCCACCGCGCGTGTCGGGACCACCTGTTCCGATACACGCAGCAGCCGCATTTTCCCGTCTCCGCCGTTATCGGAGGAGAAAACCGAGCGACGCGCAGAGAGAGAGAGCGGAAAGCAGGAGTGCGCGGAGGGATAGCTCGCCTCGAGGGAGTGTTGTGGTGTCGGGACAGCGTTCACACCCTCTCTGCCATTAGCTCGGGCCCCGGATTTCACCTACATCGTCGAGCGGCGCCGCGCATCCGGAAGCAGGAAAACACTGCGCTGTGGTGGGTAAAGCCCGTTTCTCGGTGGGGGGAGGGGGGGGGAGAAGTTTGCTGCTTTACGTTGTAGAAACCGGCGCGCGTTCATGTCAGCGCGGTCGGCTAATTGGCGCGCGACGGTTGGCGCAGTTCGAACGGGCGTGCTGCCGAAACCCGAGGCGGGGTCGGTTGCCACGTTCTTCTTAACGTCTTGTTGATCGAGTGCTTACGCGCGATGGTTGGATGCGAACGTCTCGATAAATGCGCGATACCAGTCCCGTTAACGCGACGTTATGGTATACCTTTGGGTGGTACGCCTCCAAGTCGCGCGAATTACTAATGGTGACGCGGCTGGATCGGGTATTTAAATCTCCTTTCGATCGTTGTGAAGCCCCGCGCCCAGATAAGCGGTTCTTGAACTGCAATCATTCGGGATCCTTTCGGGGTTCCGCATTGGGAACAGCTGCTTTCCGTGACTCTTTCTCGTCCATTGCAATTTACTTATCATAATGCGACTTGTAGGCGGTGAATCTCCGCGCTCGGCGCCTGCGTGCACTCCATTCCCCGTTTATTCCAATGTGTGCGCGTATATATACTGCTCCGGTGTCTGTGTGTGTGCTTGTATGTGTTAGAGGAAGATTATGAATCGGTACACGATGAAAGACACCATTGCGTCGCAGGCGCATTTACGTCTCACGTAGCCCTACTTGCGTCTTTCATTCATTCACTTACTGCCGACGCACTCGCCTAGTTCCTTATTCTCGCTTCCAGGGTGGAATATCCGTGAGGGCGACGTACGGTGCATCGCAGGCGCACTTCCAAGATGGCGCAGGTTCATTCGGATATCTTATACGGCCGAGCCCAGCCCTCTTTACACCAGCCACGTATACGCGCTCACACGTACTACGCCACCCAGTGTTTTCTACGCGGCGAGGCGAGGCTAGCACTTGCGTGCCCTCGTTATAGGAGGTGCGGCGGCGGCCTCGTATAGGTGCCGCCGAAGATGGGCGCCACTCGGGCGGCTGTTCTCGGCGGCGCATCTTCTTCTTCGCCTCCGCTTCTTGAGCCGCGCGAAGCTTGCCGTGGGCGGCGGTTGTTCGTCGGTGGCGCTTGAGAAGGCCGCGCAAAAAGGGGCAGCCGACGCTGTCTTCTTCCCACGGGGTCTCTTCGCTTTCGCCGCGGTCTTTTAGTTGCTTTTTTTTTTCTCACAGTGAGCGTCGATGTATTAGCGCATGCTCGAAGCTCTCTATACAAAACAAAAACAAAAAAAGACAAGTGGTCGAGGGAGAGAAGACGGGCTGCGCTTGTGTGTCCCCCTACCTTCTCTCGTCTCTCTTGTTCGTTCGAGTGCTCGTCTCGCGGCTCGTTTGTGGACACGCTGGCTGGCTCGTGGCCCATTGAAGCCGAGGCGGCCATTCATTAAGATTCCGATCGGGCGCCGGATAAGCGCCGAGGTGCCGCCGACGGCGCCTCTTTAGCCGCGGCCGTCGTATACGCGCAGTTCGGCGTTCCCTCGGCCTTCATCGCCAACCTCCCTCTGCTCCGATCATCGGGCGGCGGGGCAAAAGAGCAGGCCGCCCCAGACGTGTCGTCGTTCGGTCTGCCGCCGCCCCGAAACGGATCTGGCGGGAGAACGGCGGCGGGGGCCCCCGTGCTTAGACGAGATATATTGCTTCACCTCGTGGGTGCACTTGCCAGGCTACGCTGCTAGCCCCTTTCTAAAGAAAAACGAGTAAAAACTAAACGCTCTTCCTTCGCTGCTGCTACTACGTCTGAGAGCGTGAGTTTGTTCGTCGGCGGTGTTCAGAGAGCGTGCGTGCACGAGGCGTTTCCCACGTGACGAACAGCGGCGAGTTTATTAAACGCGTAGTCACTTGTTTTTTTTTTTTTGCTTTTGTAACCTTTCGCGAGTATATATCTCTCCCTCTGCGGCCGCTGGTGAGTGCTGCTGCGGCGAGCACATCCGGCAGTAATTCTTGTTCCTTGATTACACTCATCGGACCAATTAATTAGCCGATCGATGCCTTAACTGCGCCAGAAGAGTCGACAACTGTTGCTACAAGTGTTGCCGGCTTTGTTGGCAGGAAAGCGATAAAAAAAAAAAAAATGTGCATTCCACCCCTCACCCCATCCGCGTCCCTGGAACAGACCCATGAGTGGCCGTTCTGTGCGCTGTAAACGCTTTTCTAAACGAAAACCCGAACAGCGTCTGCATATTATATGTTCTTTTAAGAAATGTGCGGAGATGTATGTGCGCATGTTCTCGCAAGAAAAAAAAAAATTGTGCAAAGCATGCTGTACGTTTCCAACCACGGAAGCTTGAGTAATCAGAATATGCGTGGTATATTTGTTGGTGCCTGTAGAATGACGTCACCACACATCCTGCTGTGCCCACATATGTATTAGACGATGTCAAGCCTGAGGTTGTTCTAAATGTGGTGCCGTGTACGCTCTAAGCCTAAATCCTCTTTTCAAAAAATGAAAGTTTACATGGGGTTTTCGTGTCAGTATATTGAGGCACCCCATGTCGGGCAATTTATTGGTATTTATCGGAACGTCGTTAGCTTGTCTTCATAAGATCTACGGTTTCACGTCTTGAAAGCACGATGTGATTATGAGAGACGCCGTTGTGAAGAACTCTGGGAAGTTCGACAAGCTGGTATCCTTTAGCGTGCACTGACATCGTACAGTACACGTGTCTCTGAAAATTTCCCCTCCATCGAAGTGCGACCGTCGCGGCGGGAATCGAACCCGCGTCCTTCGGGTCGACAGCTCAGCACCATCACTACCGCTCCTCCGCGGCTGACTACCGTTACCTTGTGTACAATGAGCCACCTTGGCAAAGCCTTAACCCTAGCGTAACCTTGTCTTAACTGTCCATCTAAAGTCTTCATGTGTCTCATCTCTGGACTGTAAATACAGCAGTGCTGTCGTTCCTTTTTTGAAACGTGACATTGTAGTGTGCTATCCGGCATGTCTATCGCCATATTCCTACCGCGCTGCAGTGCGTTAAACCACAGGACGCGCGCAGCACCGCGCTAGGATCGGCATTGCAATGAAGATTCCACTAGCTGCTCGTTCAATACCTTGGCTAATATTGACAACCGTGCACACTTACCAGTCATGGCTCGAATTGCCGGTTGCAAGTGTCTATTACACAGATTAGAAACTGAAATCAAGGCGAATTCGATTCCTTCGGTTCCCTTTTTTTACTTCCTCATTTGATTACTCCCCCCCCCCCCTCGCTCCATATACCACAAACCAATGTGGAGCGCACCCTCCGAGGTTTTCGATCCCGCGCCGCTATATGACTCTCGTCGGCACCGAGCCACGAACCACCCGACGGCCTTTCGCGAGAGGGAGGGAGGCGACGGGCTGAAGTGTGAGGCAGCGGGGGATGGACGAGCCAAGCCGTGCGCGGCATGGACGGGCATGGCGAGATCGAAGGCGTTGTAGTGTGCGGTCTAATTAGCGTGCCATCGACTGCCACCGCTGGGACACTCCCTTTTCACATCTTCGTCTCGTTCGCGCCAAATATAGCCGCGCTGCTTGCGCCGGGTATGCTTTACACAAACACGCGCGCACATGCACAGGAGAGTGAGCTTGTGAAGGGCGAGGGTGTGTGAATGCGTGCTCCGAGCGTAATATAGAAAGGGATGGTGCGTGTGTGTGTGGGGGGGAGAGGGTGAGAGATAGAAGGAAGAGGAGGAGAAATGCAAGAGGGGAAAGGTGCAGAGAGGGAAGCGCACTGTTCAGGCGCGATCTCACGGCCCGTCGCCCCATTGCACGCCGCAGCAATCGTCGTCGGCGTTGAAATGACGGCCTCCGCCGCACCCTCCCCGGCCCAGCCACTAATTTTCGGAGCTGTCAGAAGCAGGCTCGTTATAATTGTGCTCCTACAGTAGATTTGCGGTATACTTATGCGCGAATATAATTCTCGCCCACTTCCCCCTGTATGGCGTATATAGAGAGCCGCTCGTTGGCACCAGCTTACATTTGTAAGCACCGGAGAACCTCTCTGTAACTTTTTCGCGCGTATGGTATGTTCTTTAGCTATCGCCGCGAGTGAAGTGAAACAGGGATTAGATCGTCTGTCCTTTTTTTATATATTTTATTATTCTGTTAAGCTTGGAACGGGTTGCTATTCTCGCCGTTTTCAGTTGAAGGAATCCGGATTGAGGGCCAAGTTCGTATGCCGTTATAATTTTGGATCGGGGGGGGGGGGGGCACTTTTCTATGTGCCGCCCGTTCATTTGTAATGTGAAGTGCGGCGTTGTACGGGCAGCTTTTTTTTTTTTTTGGAAGACATTGATTAACGAGACTGCATAGCACACTCACGATTTTCATTCGGCTTCCCTCGTGTCTGTGCAAATATTCTCAACCTCCACATCGTTCGCGTAATATTCTATTTTTTTTATTAGTAAAAAGTGACGACGACCTGACAACAAAACACGTCCGACACCTTCAAAGGAGCCATATACGTGAGTGAAGACGAATGACGAATTCCCGCTAGTCCATACACACTGCACCTGTATACACGCTTGATTTGTGGGCGCGCAAAATGCAGGCCTTCTCGTTCTTGCCTGTATTTACCCAGTCGCCAGCCACAGGTGCAAATTTAACACTTCGTCATGCTTCGTAAATAAGTGTTTGTTTGTGGATAGAGACACAAGCAAACAGTTGATGGTGGGCGGGGGGGGGGGTGCATATGCGTTATGCATGCGAGAGACTATCGAAATCGTCAGCGCCGACAAGCTGTGATATCTTGGCGAGCCGCATCGCAAAGCGAAGATATTTTCTCGCTCTGCCTTCTCTTTGTTACTGCAGCGCTTCGCCCGTATCACAGCTACTTCAGGCGAGCAGTCTCACAAAACGGGCATGCATGTATATGTGTCCATTGAATAGGAGTGCAGGAGATCACAGGGTGCCAAATGCGGCTTGTGGTGTCGATTACCGATCGCCATGTATGACGGAATGAACCGTCTTTTTTTTTTTTTTGATGCTGCAGAATATTTTTCTTGCGGAGGGTGAGCAACATGCGTGCTTCGACCGTTCTTTTTTTTTTCTTTGCGCATTTCGCGTGATGATCGCACGCGTCAGGAGGCATGCAAAGAAAGCACCGGGCTCTCGTATTATCGAAGCCGCCTTATTCTGACTACTGCTCCGTGCAGACTTTGATGCCCCGCCGTGGTGGTCCAGTGGCTAAGGTACTCTGACCCGCAGGTCGCAGGATTCTGACCCGCAGGTCGCGGGTTCGAATCCCGGCTGCGGCGGCTGCATTTCTGATGGAGGCGGAAATGTTGTAGGCCCATGTGCTCAGATTTGAGTGCACGTTAAAGAACCCCAGGTGGTCAAAATTTCCGGAGTCCTCCACTACGGCGTCTTTCATAATCATATGGTGGTTTTGGAACGTTAAACCCCGCATATCAATCAATCAACCGTGCCGACTTTGTTTTAGCCGACGCGAAGCCGTGCCCGAAGCGCGCCCGTTTCAAGTTAATGAACGAACATGAACCTCGAGGTCAATTCTGCGCGACGCCTCTCGAAGGCGGTGTTAGTGCTACAAAAGAATGCTACAAAATCAGCATGTCAACGACACATTTCTTAACGAAACCACCGTGAATTCAGGGCATAGCGAAGAACGTAAGTGATTGAAACGTTCGTATTTCCCATTGATACTGTAATATTGCGGCGCACGTGCTTCACACAGTATAATGTGCGCGCACATGCGTGGTGCTTGCGGTGCGCGTAATAAAAAACTCTGGACGCTCCCCCCGTTCACTTTTCATTTTTTTTTTACTCTCGTATACCGTTACGCGCGTTCTTTTCAAAATCTCTTTGTTTCGCGAAACCGACCGGCAGTCCCGTGCATGCATATATTGGAATGACCACTTATACGTGCTCAAGTATATAAGAACACACGAGGGCCGCCGTGCTTGGACTGTGTAGTGTACGGGCGGGAGAGCGAGCCAGCACTCCAATAATCGCTCCCGGGTACGGCCTGCGGCGCGAGGTGTATACCCCGGCTTGCGCCTAATACAGATCGAATCCATTAGGGTCTGTGCATGCTGCCTGCTATACAGCGGGACCATTGCCTGCAGGAGAAGCGGCCGTGGTGGTTCCCGTATCTCTGCGGAATGCGTGTATGCTACTGCGAACGAGGCAAAGAAAAAAAAAACGCGCAAATGGATGAGATTGAGAAAGAGAGAGTTGAATGAGGCATGTATACCGAAAGGACGGTCATTTTCGCCGCGTCCATTGCCAAAAACTGCCCTTCGTTCGCCCGCGGCTCTCTGTATAGTGTTCTTGTTCTTCCATTTTGTTTTCTGTTTCGATGAACGTGCGAGCTCAATGCCCCACTCCACTTGCCCGATTCTTTTCTGGATCTCAGTTTTGTACTCATTCGCTCCCTCTTCTTATCTCGCGTTTCGAGTGATGCGGCGCTTATACCGTTTTGCGCGAGAAATCTGCAGCTTCGCTTATGGGCAGCGCTGTACGGAAAACAGCTGCTACACAATTCCTCGGCCTTCCTGCTTCCTTACGAGGCAATTTCTCTCTTTTTCTCTCTCGATTGCTTTATTGATTGTGTCCTTTTTTATTCTTCCAGATCGTACAGCACGGATTTACTCCGGCCATACTTTATAACGTACAAGTGCTCCCTACAAATGCGTTTTGCTCGGTCGCACTTTTTCGTGTTTTTTTTTTTGAAGATTCCCGTTTATCAAACGCTGAAGCTTCGTTGCTGTCTTTAAAATGTTCGTACTTTGTAGGATAAAGTTTCTATAGTTTCGTCTTTTTCTCTCTTCCTTAACTTCGTTTTTTTTAACGCTTTATCTTCTATAACTCGATTCAGCGGTGGCCTCGGAATTCCGTCTTTCGGGACAAGGGCTACTTCGTCTCGGGTATCGTTGTGCCCCTCCCCCCCCCATTCCGTCCCCCTTGGACATACAGCATTAAATTTGTCAAAAAAAGCAGATGAAAAAAATAGCAGTCTATGAACTGCTATTGCAAAATTTTATTCCGTTTGACGTGGACTCGGTGGTGCGCGTTTCACGAAACAGAAGTCTTCTTTTTATTTTTCATTTCAATTGCTGTTTTTAGGTTTGTAAACTTCACATGTGCTTCGATATAGCCATCTGGAGCAAAAAAAAAAAAAAAAGATGCTTGCTCGATGTTTCGGTGTCTCGTTTTGGCCGATTCTTGCACCGCGCTACTCTCCTGTCCTACTGCGAGAGCGTGACTGGCGTACTTACCTGTGTACACGACGACACCGGATTTCGGAGGCTTGTCTCTTTTGCGCAACATCGTTTACTCAGGAACGATACCGAACGAAAAAAAAAAATGCTATACATTCAGGACGTGTATATCGATGCGACGGTCTTGTATTCTCGTCTTCATATTTTAGTCTTCATATGTTCTTTTCTCCCTCCTCTTTTTTTTTGCGTATTTATGCTAAACTCAAAACGAACAAGCGAGGAGCACACTACGGAGCTCGTATACTTTCGCCTCACGAGACTCGTTGCTTCCCGCTGCGGTTTTTTCTCGGTTTGAAATGTGCTGTCGCGATTCCCGTCTTCTAGAATGTCGCCTTTGTTTGTCTGTTCGTTTGTTTGTTTGTTTGTTTGTTCGCTTGTTTATGTGTCGCACTCGTGCACACACTGCCGTCTCTACGCCTCGTGTCTGCGGACATGAGTTCTTTCTTTCTTTTTTCTTTTTTTCTTTTTTCTTTCTTTCTTTCTTTCTTTCTTTCTTTCTTTCTTTCTTTCTTCAACATCCTTCCCAAGAGCCGCTATTGTGGAGGCAGCATGTGGCTATTATACACGACGCGGATCACTTTATTTTTTATCTCGTCTGCTCCCTACATGGCTCCCTCCTGCATAATGTGCTTCGCGGCGTTGTTTCAAGTTCCTATACGTCGCGTCTGTTTCTCGGGCGATGCTGCTGCTGCGACGATTGTATAGTCCGACAACGCCAACCGAAGCCGATGCAAGCCAAGCCGATAGACCATGGCCCGCAGCCGTCATCCGCATAGATGAGCCCTTCCACTTTGTCTTGATGATACTGCCTCTCGAGCCACCTATGCGGCCCTTTATGCAGCTCCTCCGCCCGAGACATGCTCCGTCTCGCCAACGCTTCGGTTGCCCTAAAGTATATGGCTACTGAAGCGCGACTGCTACGACACACACACTCGCGCGCTGTATGTACAGCGCCCACATTGTGCGGTGGCGTGCACTGCTTCAAGTTATGCGTGCGTGGCCGGCTGTGCCAACACCACCAAGTAAACCCGGAAGTTCTGCCTCACCGTGGATTTTAATAATAATAATACAGTGGGGGTTTTATTTCCCAAAACCATGTTATGTCTATGAGGGACGCCGCATAGTGAAGGACTGCGGGTGTTTTGACCATCTGGTGTTCCTGAATAATAATAATAATAATAATAATAATAATAATAATAATAATAATAATAATAATAATAATAATAATAATAATAATAATAATAATAATAATAATAATAATAATAATAATTCAAAGAGCTCAAAGCCCACAGAAGTATTTTTCCTTACATTTTACTCTTATTCCTTGTAACGAAGTGAAAAGGGGATGTCCATTAGTCAACAAATGCCGACAGCAATTTGTGCAAATATTTTTATTCCTATAAAAATATTATTTCTTCAGTTAAGTAAGAGCAATTTCATGTATAATTTAACTGACTTGGGGCCATGGTAATTATTTAATGTTAGATAAAAGAAGCCAAACTATAATTTAAAAAATTAAAATTTTCGAAGAGCTGCGCGCATACAACGATTGTATGTGTCGTCCCTAATTTCCCTTCCACAAGGTTTTCTCTCCCGTTTTAGTGCTCCTAAGTTGTCCCCCAATGGGGAACAAGGACTGGCTGCGAGTCATTCGAAGAAATCGCAGAAAAATCTGCGGGTGGTTATAGTTATTCCGTGGCCGTGTAATAGTTTTTTCATATACAAATGAAACTCTTGTTTGCAACGGGCGATGTCGGACACCTCCCCCAGGAGGATCAGCGACGCGCAAATGCAGGGCTCATCCTTTTTGGTGCTCCTTATGTACGTAACATACACGTTTGGCTGATGCGACCGCTGCAAGCGCTCGTTGTGCACATGCTGCAAGGCTTTCGTGTGAAGTATTATGTAGTGCATGTCACGTCACTCTTGCGGCGCTACATCCAGCCATACATATATATAGCTCACCGCGCGTCATTGATCGTATACGCAAATTCATGCCGGAGATGCGCCGCCAGCGTGAAGTTGGTACCTGGCACGCGCCATCGACCTCGTGTGATTGCACCACAATGCGACGTCGGGATGCCCGGCGAAAAACCTATGCCGGAATCGAGTTTAGTGCTTTCTACCCCCTCCTCCCCCTCTCAATCCTCTCTCCACACGCACACGGTAACTCTCATTATATATGCGAAAACGGTGCATCAAATATTCGTCGTGTCGCTTCCGTCGCAGATTCTCCCGCGCGTTCCCTTTATCTTCTGCAGCATTCTTACCGTTCTCTTTTCAATCGTTCGCGTCTGTTCTTTCTTTCTTTCTTTCTTTCTTTCTTTCTTTCTTTCTTTCTTTCTTTCTTTCTTTCTTTTTTTCTTTTTTTCTTTCTTTCTTTCTTTCTTTCTTTCTGTCGTTCTTTCTTTGTTTCTTTCTTTCTTTCGTTCTTTCTTTCCTTCTTTCTTTTTTTCTTTCCTTCCTTCTTTCTTTTCTTTCTCTCCTTTCTTTCTTTCTTTCTTTCTTTTCAATTCGAAAATGCAGTTTATATACTCGATCGTTCCTCAGCAATTTGCACGCTCGGTTCGCTTTTAGTGTTACGATTCGTGCCTCGACGTTTCAGCCGCGCCCTCTGGCCGACTCCTTTTTTTCTCTCTCTTCCATTCATATATTTGAGCTCGCTCGAATGGACGGCCCGTGTCGCCTTTGTCTTCTGATCGTTATTCCCCCGCCCTTTGCGCGTACGTATGCGTAGTGACCCGCACAGTTCCATATATATAGACGCCCCGCCGAGCTGCGTGTTTAGTTGTACTTCTCTCCTTCTTCTCACAATATTTCTTTGTGTACGTACATACGCCTGGCACAGAGAGGCGAGCGAGCGAAAGAAGTGGCTGCGCCAGTGCGTTCATAGTTCGCCACCCTTTCTTTTTTTACGATCTCGGCCACCGTAATGTTCTCGCAGCCTGATTGGGCTGTCGCAGTCGAGAGATGAGAAAATGACCTTTTTTGCGCGCGAGTGCATAATGCGCGGAATACGCGCAGCTGAATAGGTCTATGTGCGTGCGTGTCCGTGCGTCGACTTGGTGTCGTTGCAAAATTTTCGCCTCGTCTGCCGCGCTTGCTGCTTCGTTGAGTCTGCGTAACAGTATGGAGGGAGAACAGCTGCTCTTCGACGAAGCTAAATCGAATTTCGAACAGCCTCCTCCTCCCAAACAGCTCTTCCCATTCAATAAGCGCCGAATGTAATCACGAGAAACGACTTTAGGTTGCGGGAGGTCGTTAGTTTTCGTTTGTTTCCTCTCTCCATCTTGTTTGTTTCTTCAATCTGATTGCAAGGCGCGAAATTCTGCGAGCCCATGAATTTTCGCGGCTTGATCCTGTTGCCTCTGATGGGGCGTTCTTCTCTGTAGGTATTCCGCAGAGCAAGTTTCCACTATGCATGCGGTATGTAGAAAGCTTCACGGGAGCTCCGTTTGCTGCACAGTTATTTAGTAAAAGATGTCCTAGAACTCACGCGGTTTTCTCCGTATACCTAGTTTTACAGTTCGTTTTCCTTCTTTCTGTCTAAATATACACTCTAAGCCAAAAATGGCCGAAATGGGAGCAACGGCTGTTTTTACTCCTTCAGACCGACTGTTACTCTCAGAAAAGACCAAGCGGAACAAGATGGCCGACTTGATCGAGAATGGGGGAGCAACTGTATTCATCTTAAGTTTGTAAGGGAGCAACGGAAGGAGGAACCGCTGTAAATGCTCTCGTCACGCAACGGTTACTCCCCGGCAGGACACCGCACACAAATATGCATGCCGCCCACATTGATATTCATGGGCCAGCTTATTGTTTGTTCTGTGTGCCAAACTTCACCAAACCAAAACAGTGATTTATTTTAGCATCCGTAGATAATAAGATAGCAGCGCTGGCTGAACACAGAAGGCCTGAGAATACAGTACGGCAAATACCTAACACACGCAGCAGCAGAATGGAGAGTTGGCACGTCAAAGCGGACCGAACGCCGAAACACGTGCAAAACAACGATAAAAATAGCCTAGACACGCCGTTCGTCCGCGAAGTAAGGGCGTCAAAGTCGATCAAGCACCGAAACACGTGCATAAGGAGCCCCCCCCCCCCCCCCCCCCGCCGCCCAGATATATCGGAGAAAAAAAAAAAAGCGGACCCAGACGCGCTTCTCATCAGCCATACACTTAGTAGCACACTTCATCGTGTAGTTTGAGGGCAGAATGACAAATCTGCGCCATCTGCACCCGCACGACAAGTGTGGCGCTAGCGTAGCAAACGATGCAAGTTACGAAGTAATTTTTATTCAGTGTTTATGTTGACTAGCACTGAATAAAAATTACACTCAACTTTTTATGTTTATTTATGGGTTTTAGTGTACCTCAGTTTTTTTTTATACTTGTATTAGGAGAACACACTGAAATCATTGCGCTGACGCCTGTGCTGCCACTGCTCGACGTTTTTTTTTTCGGCGCAACTAGGTTCGCGTTCGCACTACTCATATTCATTTGGTCTGTAGTCGGCGAGCACATGGACGTGCGGGCTTGTGAGCTATGTTTTGATCGTGTGTGTGTGTCGCAGATTTGCGTTTCTACTTATTCGTGTTGAAGGTTAGTGTATATTTATCTTTATGGAGCGCGAAGTAGTTGTGGATTTTGCTGCCGGGTGGAACAAACACATCGTAAACACGTCTTCAGCTATCTGCAAGCCTGTTCGCTCGTCGGACAAAGGACTGTGCATGCATCAGCGTGCAGGTGAGTGGCATTTCCAGCAAGATTCAATGCTCTTACAATACATTGTTGAGTGGTTGCGCTATTAAAAGAGAAATTATTTGCTCTTATTCACCGTATCCATTGCTAGCCGTATCGGACTAAATTACCTCTATTACCGCCTGCATACCCTCTTGCTTCCCCTGTCACCACTGCAGTGCCAGTGTACTTTTGCAGTTAAAAGTTCATTTCCGCAACACTACCTCGCTTGAAAAAACATTGTGGTGGGGTTGTAGCTGCATTCATACTTGCACTTTTCTACCATTGGCTTTATGTAATGTTAACGGCTGAGTGTTGGGGCCTTGGGCCGCATTTTTTAGAGCTGTAAAGTGTATGTAAATCAGTAAGTGAACAAATCATTGTCGCATCACTTCACTGGCATAGCCAGGCGGTTGCGCACAGAATTTTTTTAGGCCGGGCGTAGGGAGCCCAAATTGACGACCATATTCGCTTGCCCGGCCTATTCAGATAAGCGGACCCCCCCCCCCCCCCCCTTCCCGCACGCCTAAAAAAAAAAAAAGAATCTGCCCACATCACTGCGTCACTTGCTTCACCTCTGCGCTGAACGTACTATTTTATAAGCGCACCATCAAGCGAGCAGTTTACATATTGACAGAACAATTGGAGGAGGAATGACCCAAATCTTTCAGATTTCTTTAGAGATGCAAAACCTTAGCAAAACTGAATATTGTAAAAGACAATCATAAATGCTGTATGTTCTCGTTAGCATTGTCATTATTCTGCATCATGAAATCTTTATGCGCTGTGAAAACTTGGCATGCCGTTGAAGTCACATATCGACGTTAATACCATTCGAAGAAAATTTCGACAACCTCAATAACACCGTTTGGGATTTGCCGCATGCACATAATTAGGCTGATTCCCAGTTGGCTGTTCTTAACCTGACTTCACTGCTACCAAATGAAACAATATTTGATGCATGTCTTTTACTTTTTTTTCAGGGATATGACACAAATTTGGTTATACTGCAGATGCTCCCAACGATGCTAAAGTACAGAAAGCAAGTGAATTTTGGTAAGTGCAGACTTTTTGTACTACGTATATGAAAGCATCGCTTTTTAGGGGCAAACTGTGCATGTGTTGGCCAGAGAATAGTTCATCATGCCACATGGTTACACTGGCACTGACAATTCGACATGGCTCCGCTGGCCCGTGTGTGTGCTCACACTGTTACCGTTAAGATAAAATGTTTATGTTTTCATTGCAGGGATTGCTGTTTGTACTAAAAAGCCAACTGTCAAGATTTGTTTACGCTGGTACTCCTAAAAGTATGCTTTCCCTATTTACATGGATTTTGGCTTCCACAAAGCATAACACTTGGGCCTAGATTCACAAAGCTGTCCATGCGCAGGCCTTCATAACAGCGTTTCTTGACTTGCCTTTACCCTGTTTTCTGCAGATGTTTCGTGGGTTTAAAAGTGCCACAGCATGTTGACCTCCCCCACTCTGAAATATTCGCGTTCAAAGTTCCGCAAGAGTGGGCTTAACTTTCTTGTGCACCTCTTTGCTAGTCCAAGATACTGAAGTGTTATTCATTTCATTTCATTTATTTATACTGTTAGCCCAGAAGTGGGCCGTTACAGGGTGGAAGTACAAACAATTATTTGCAAAAAAGAAGTACCGTACAGGTCTCGAGATAATTTCTCGGTATTATTGTGACCAGCCACTCGAAGTTATACATAACAAGAAATGGAACACACATGCGATGCAATACATACGCGCAGAACAGCACATGACGCATTTGAGGCGGCACTTTTGCACCGCGCTGAAGATTTGAAAGACAACTACTGCAGAATCATGCAACCAACAAAAAGTACACACACACGCAAAAAAAAACATATGTCACTGTTATTCGGAAAATAAACGTTTTAGATTCTGTTCAAATGATGTAAGCGAGGAACAACCAATTATAGACTCTGGCAGCATATTCCAATCTTCAATAGCACGTGGAAAGTAACTGAACTTAAAGCAATCGTTACGTGGGACTAGGGGTGGTATGTACATATTATGGCGATGTCTGGAGTGTTCTTGTGTGTTGACCTGGAAGTAATCTGAATAGTTTAGTTTAAAATGATTATGAATTAACTGGAAGAGAAATTTCAGACGCTCAATCCTCGTCCTAAGTTCAGGACTATCCAGTCCAGCTTTTTTACAGAGTTCAGTAGGAGAATGATGTCGGCGATTTTTATTAAAAATAAATCTCGCACCAAGTCGCTGTATTTTTGTTATTTTATTGCAGTTTGTCTTTGTGTAAGGGTCCCAGACAATTTTAGAATATTCGATAATAGGTCTGACAAGAGTTTTGTAAGCAAGACACTTTATATCAGATGGGGCGGTATAAAGGTTACGTCTAAGGCTATACAATGCCTTGGTAGCCCTGGAGCATACATTATCAATATGAGTGTTCCACCGGAGGTCGGGCGTGAACCATAACCCAAGATATTTATAGTTTTGTACACGCTTGAGGAAAGCATTGCCAATCTGGTAGTTGTAATCTAGAGGTGCTTTCTTTCTAGTTATAGTCATAAAGACTGTTTTTTCTGTGTTCAAACTCATTTGCCATTCTTCGCACCAATCCTTTATTCTTTGAAGATTGTTGTTTAGATTAACTTGGTCATGTTCAGTCTCGATTCTGCTATAAACAACACAGTCATCGGCAAACAACCTTATCGGGACCGTAACGCGGTTTGGTAGGTCATTTATATATAATAAAAATAAAAGGGGACCCAGCACGCTCCCCTGGGGAACTCCAGTTATGCTCTTACTAGAGGTGGCAGTGTTTCTAATGTTTGTATTTCCATCACATTCACCAAGTATGGGATATTGGCTTGACTGGTAGCACATCCTCAACAAATGTCTTTGTGGCACATGTAGAAGACAGTACAAAATAAATAGGCAGACATTAACACCGGGAGCTAACTTCTAATAATGCTTTTTTTTTTTTGGAAACCACGGTGTGCTTATTCCAATTTGTCTAACAAGCAGTAACCTGTTTGGCTGTGAACCAACAAGACGTTGAACTAATAGAAGCATCACATCTTGTTGCTCTCAAATATATATGTATTGGCAAGCTATCTGTGACACTGTCAAACAAAGAATCAGAATATCTGTGCATGCCTTAAGATATATTGCTTCCTCGACAACCGAGTGAACAAATGCACCCTAGTTTACTAAATTTAAAGCATTTTTTCAAGGTAGCACGGTCTACATTTTTGTCTATAGTTTTGTCCAGCCGTTTGCGTCAGGTACAAAGAAATATACTGAAGATTATCATGTAGCCTTTGCAAATGGTTGCTTTCAAGCAGGCTTTGCATGCTTGGCTTGTGCCTACAGGTATTGCACAATTCAAGACGCAGCAGCGTATGATAGAACAGTAGAATCGAGAGCATCTATGTGCACGAGCTAAATAAGTATTTTAACATGAGCGGACAGTACGTGTTATTTGCCACACACATGACCACACTTAGAATGCCCATTGGTGAATGGGCTCATAGAAATGTCACTCAGCTGTGTATAGGAAACAAGTTAGCTGAACCTAAGGGTATCTTTAACTGCTACAAATATGCCTTGTTGGGGTGCTGCACATTTTCTTCCAGAATATTGCTGTCTGAGACATCATGTGAAGAGCGTCTATCACATCAGCATTTATATGGCTTGCCAAGTAATGTTTGGCCGAACCTTCCTTTTTTTCACATATCGTTTTGCAGTAGACATCCTAGAATGTAAGCGCTGCTGCAGTGTGTGTGACTCATTGTTATGAATTGATTCTGGCATGTTTAACCTCACACTTCTATTTTTTTTCTTGCAGCAATGAGATGCTTCACATATGCCTGCGGTGACGTTCCGCTGCGCTAGCCTGATGGAAACACCAGCTGCGAAACTTGAGTTCTTCAGAATTGGAGAAGTTGCCCTTCTCTCACCAATGATGACACAGACTGCCCTATGCTAGAAATTCAAGATTGTTTTTCCACGGATGACGCAGAAAACCTTTGATGTATTGTGTTTGTTTAGTGCTGGCTGTGGTGTGGCGAAGTCTACTTTTACGTGTGGTCACACGTCGCCTCATAAAAAGAACAATAAAGCATTTATTTTCCTTTCAGTATTGTCCACTTTTTGCGTTAGAAGCACCCAAGCAGTGCTCTTCCAAGGAGCTCTCGCCATGTGTTAAGCGTGTGACAAGCATACTCGAGATGAATACTCATTTCCCCAAGGAGTAACTGGAAGCATGTGCAGTTGGTTTTCAGAGAGTAACTGCGAACACGTGGGAGGAACGGTAAAGAGTAACTGTTGCTCTTAGAAGAGCAACTGGTGGGAGTAATGGTTGGTCGGCAGGGAGCAACTGGTGGGAGTAACTGTTAATCTGCAGGGAGGAACTGAAGGGAGTAACTGTTCATCCCCCGAAGGAGGAACTGAGAGGAGAGCAACGGTTCCTCCCTCTGCAGTTACTCCTTTTAGGAGAGTAATGGGAGTGGCAATGCAATTGCTCCCTGAAAGGAGCAACCCCTATACCCCTGTTGCTCCGTTTTGGCTTAGAGTGTAGGTGTGTGTGTGTGTGTGTGTGTGTGTGTGTGTGTGTGTGTGTGTGTGTGTGTGTGTGTGTGTCTCCAAATGTTATGTACTTTGTAATATCTCTTTTGTTATCTGTTTATACTCTCAAACTAGTGTGGGTGTGCACATGCTTCACAAACACAGTTCCGCGTCGTCGTGATGACGTACGACGTATACTTCTTGCGAACTCGCAGATGACACTGTGTCTGAATATAGTTAGCGGAATGTGCAAACGCATTCCATGGTGCCTAATTGTGCTCTCACAAAGGATTGCCCTTTTTCGGTCGTGTTCGTAAACGCAAATATATGTTATAGGTGCAGACACGTACGTTATACCAGAGTCCTTTATTACCGGACTATGGTTATACCAACCCGCACAGTCTTCGGTTCCTGCGCCTTAACTCCCCGTATCTGTATACTGCATCGGCGAGCTTCGGCTGCGATCAAGCCATTTGCCATCACTTCATCGCGCTGTTGCATGTCATGACAACGCCTTGCTAGCCTGTCCATCCGGCGTGTGTGCTCTTCCCAAGGCCGCATTCCATCGCGAACGACGGCGATGCATACAAGGCAGGATCCGGTTGACCTTTTGCTTTATTCTCTGGCTTCTTCGCGCCCTCTGCAGTGTAGCGCTGCCCCTTTTCGCCACCGCGTGCACCCCTTTCCTCACTCTTTGTCCCAAACCGGCTTTCGCGGCGCGGAGCTGTCCGATGCAGTTAATTGCTTTCACACGTGGTGTGGAGACCAGCCCGCCAGAGTCGCCGGAGGCTCGATTAGTCCTCTCAGGTCTCCCGTGGAGAGAGAGGGGCAGATGCAGAGAATGACGGGGAAGCGTGAATAATGGTACACTTTGCATTTCCCGTTCTCCCTAGCGCCGCTATTAGCCCACCGTGCTGCGTGCAGCTTCGCAGCGCACGCTAGCAATTATCAACGTCGCGAGAGAATTACGAGTTGCGTGGCTCTCGCGACCGCTAGGGCGCGTTTTGTTGCATCTGCAGCTCTCCGTTGCTGCTGCGGCGTGTGTGCTACGATTCCGGCGTTGCTCGCTACGTAAGCAGTTTATATATGGTAGCACAGTGTATACTGACCACTGCATGCGTGCGTGGTGTGTATTCTATGCAAAGAGCCGCGCTCGACTGTTCTCGCCGCGAAAGTGCTCATAACGAAGCTATTTATATCTATAATAACGCGTGCCGTCTGCCGCGCAGGTTTTCATGCGTCATCGTTACATGGGCCGTATACCAGCGCTCTGTTTGTAAACAGCTCGTTGTTCTCTGTTTGCACATACACACAATGCACGTACACACGAAACTTCAGTGTTGTAGCTGTAGCTTTCTTTGACGTCGTTTTTCTTAACCTAACTTCAGGATTGTTTACTTTATATCTATGAGTTGCTAGGCTAATATTGTGCATTGCAAGTGCATCTGGTCCTTTATTACTCGGTCGCATTGTCATATAAGAAATGTCCAAGGATATGTCACAAAAATATATATATCCACCACAACGCACACGTTTAACAAGGACCGAGCAACTATCTACGTAGACAGGCGCATTGAAAGAGAGAAGAAGAAGAAGAAGAAGAAGAAGAAGAAGAAGAAGAAGAAGAAGAAGAAGAAGAAGAAGAAGAAGAAGAAGAAGAAGAAGAAGAAGAAGAAGAAGAAGAAGAAGAAAGACAGCGAGGATGTATCGTGAGGCCGTTTATTAGCACGTTGGAGGTAGCGAAAAGTGCAGGAAGAAAACACTGTGAAATAAAGTGGCCAACTGGGAGCTTGTTGCGCACCCCCTGAACGGCCTGGTATACCTACGCAGGAAGCCCTCTTTTGGCAACTCGCGTAAGCGCAGCCGAGCTTGCCAACGAAGGATTCGCG